>JAPMOQ010050466.1:0-27074 GCA_026543055.1 Argiope trifasciata
AAATTATTTGTATTACATCTTCTAGTCAATTTTGGACACCTTATTTATGTCTCTTCCCTCACTATTTTTTATAAATTTGTTTCTTTTTGGTAATATATTCTTGAATGTTTGACAAACTGGATCTTTAATTGAATGTTGTGTTTCCAACATCAGGGACTTGTTTAATTCAGCCATAAGAGAGTTAGACTGAAGATTTATTTTAATTTTTGCATACTTTATATTTTATATACAATACTAGCTGGTAGCACATTGCTGCCGCCGAAGAAAATATTATTAAGTGCAATCAGTCAATAATTCGACTATGTTTTATTGAAATAAGATGAGCTGTAAGGCAATATATAAAAAACTAAAAAATAAATGTTTATTTTTATATATTAGATTTGTGTATTCGTTTAGAATTGTAAGACTTGTTGTTGTTTTAGAATGGTAATGGAAGAAAGTATTTATTGCATATAGAGATTCGTTTAATATTATTTCAGAGTTATCAAATTTAATTTTGGAAAATGTGATTAAAATATATTTTGATTGATTAAACATATAAAAATATTTATACCAAAAAATCGTTATTATAGTTCAAACTATAATTTTTGATAATTAAGATGGTGCAACATTTTTTGTATTGCAATATTTTTGGTAATTACAGCGAAAAATAATAAAATTTAATTAAAATTTAAAAATTCAGTGTTGGTCTCCCCGAAACTTTCTCGTATAATCAGTAATATACTTCTTGCCTCTGAGAAAGACTTGCTTGACTTTTGCATACTATAGTTATAAAATATTCCTTTTTAACTTGGATTTAGCATTTCTACAGAATCTAAATGTCACTTCGGTGAGTTATTTAGAGATTAATCCTAGGTAAATAGATGCGTTTGAGATTTGGATTTTTTTATTTAATTTTAGATAATTCTACCAACCCTATAACCATCTCGTAAGAGTAAACAATAAGCTGGCAAAGTATCATCACAATCGGATGAACAGTTTAGGAAGGCATGCAAACATTCATTTTTATTTATATAGATATTTTCATACATTATGCATTTAATACAGTACATATTTATGGTTTATTAGGCTTATTTTCATTTTCATCTTGGTCACTTGAAGAAATAATTTTAATATAAGACATTATGCTCAAATTTCTGGAAAAAAGAAATTAATAACATTGTTTTCGTTCATCAAATAATTTTTTAATAAAATTCAAATCTATTACGATCTAATTTAAGAAACTTAATACACGTTTTAATACGCCATTGCTTTTATTTTTTTAATCTTTAAAACGTTTTCAAAAAGTCATTGCAAATTATGTTTATAGATTATGAAAATCAAAGCCATTTGCTTAGTTATAAGTTATATGATAAATTTTCGAGACAGTTGTAGTAGATATGTGAGTTCAGTACACAAAGTTAACACAAAATTGCGAATTTCTACTGAAACCTTGCACAAGAAATCCATTTATTTTGATTCCATTGACAGATGAACGATGTTAGCATTCTACTGGTATCTACGCATGAGCAAGGATATTTAAACTGATATTTGGATATTTAGTAGGGATTAACACGAACACTCTTTCAATGGTTAGCGACATAGCAAGAAAACGGAATTCGTTTTCATCAATGAAATGTCACACCATCGTTTTCTATTTAGAAGAGTCATGGTGTTAACAGCTTTATTACTGGGTAGCTGAACAGATAACTATATCATTAAGACACGACATGTGACTGTTGAATATACATAGAGGAAGAGATTAAGATTTATGCCCATCTGCTTCAAAATGCCGTCCGTTATTACTTCATATTTATATGGGTGATAACGTGCAACATATCGATAAAAATCTGCTTTAAGACTTTATTGAAATGGAAAATAAACAACGTGTTGTGGTTTGGATCTAACAGAGAATGTTCGGAATATGCTCGGAAATAAACTTGTCCTTTCTTATCCACCAAACACAGTTCCAGAATTAAAAGAATATCTCTAAGGCAGGGAACCTTAAACCATTAACCCATCCTCAATATCGGAGAAAATATTAAAAATCCATATGCACCGTGTCTGTCGATTAGAGGTGGCTAAACACCTTATTAAAATGCTCCTTTTATTTCTATTGTTTTCAGGATAGTGGGAATTCTTCATATGCCCAATTTTCTTCAAAACTACGTTATTGAATAGTGACGTAGTTTTACCGTAGTTTTGACGTAGTTTTAGTACGTAGATAAATAACTACCCCATTGAATAACAGAAGTGATTATTAATCATATTATAATTATTTTACAAATAAATATAATCTTCCCATCTTCCTATCCTATATGTACATATATAAATATAGTAGCAATTCTATAGCATAATGTGAGAATTAAAATACTTGTAATACTTTTATTATTGAATTAGAAGGACAAAATGCAGGTTTCAATTTATTTTTGTTAATATAGACTTTGATTATTCTCTATAAAGGGATGAAATAAAAAGGTGTTAGGAAAAGTTTGGACTTATTTTAGAAAGAAACTATTTAAAAAATGCCATGTAGATTTTGAAGTTTGATATTAAAAATATTTATTAAAATGTCACCTTTCTGACTCAAGTGTTAATGGGCTATGTTTATGATATATATTTGTATGTTTTATCAATAACTTACTGGTTTTGTTTTATATATATTTGTATATTTTATCAATACCATACTGATTTTGTTTTACAGTTACTATACTTTTGTTCTGTAAAAGCATCTTTAAAATAATATTCAAAATTTGCTAAATCTTTGATATCGTACATTTTCCGACACAAAATTTTACCTTATCTTATATAGAATCATTTACACCAATATGAGTAGAAAGATAAAAAATAAAGGTAACGGCGTATATCAAAAATTTTCTTTCAATACAGTATGAAGTCGCAAACTCTATTTACAATTGCTTAAAATATCAAAAATCAGTTTATTTCCAGTTTGGATAGAATAGTATAATCTTTTTATTTTTAAATTCCTCTTCATAAATTACTTAGTCATAGCATATTTGTGTCTTCGCTTGAAATTTGCATCCAATATTTAACAAAATGTTACCATTTCTAAAATTATTTTTTATACACTTCATTTTTTAAATATTACCAATATAAAGATAAAATAGCTTGTTATCAGCATTCATTAAATTTAAATTTTGTTTATACAACCTAATAAATAGTTTATTTTTTTTACGAAAAGAATTCAAGTTCCGTTAAACTAAGAGTTATTCTTTCGAAACCTCTTTTATAAGAATATGTAAACATACAATCACAATATCCATAGATTGTCTAGGTAAATATCCCTCCAAACATAAATAAATAAAATTTTCATTCATGATAATGAAGGGTATCTGGCAATCATAAAACATTTTGAAAAATCTTCTATTTTGTCTCATGAATAAATTTCAGACTAGCCTTTGAATTTGAATTGAAATTGACAAAGTAAATATTTTTTCAATTCCTAAGTGTAAATAGCTGATATTTTCATTTGAATCTATTGGAAGAAAGAAAATAACAAAACAGACAAATTTAAACTAAGGAATATATGTAACACATAAACCAAGTTCTATATTAAAGTAAAACTTCAAACCAGAATGGATTTTTTTTCTTGCAGTCACTTTAAATCAAATACTACTTAATTATAAATTTACTTATCCTTAAATTTATATATTTAAATGGTTATTAGGATTTCCGTAAATCAGCTAAATTGATGGAATACTTTTAAATGAGATTTTCTTACTTACAATAAAAAAAACATATTTCATATATTGATCAATTATATTTTTAAAAAAACTGAGAAGCATTCTAAACTCCTTCTGTGATCATTACATTTAGAAGGCTTGAATTATTCCTATGTTATTGTAAATACTGCGAGAACGTTCTGCAATGACGAATTGAATTATTGTTATTCCTATTGTTTTTTAATACGTTACTTTAACGTTTTATAACAATTTTAAACAAAGTCATAAAATAATTTATGCTTGAAAATTGCATTTTTGTTTCTGTGGGACTATTCGCTTTTCATGAAAGTCATCAAGTCGAATTTCAGTTGGAAGCTCAAAAATATTTAAGAAACAATAACCTATGATTATTTAGCATCTCAAAAGAAGAACGAGAGTATATTGACTAATTTAAAGTATAAGCATCTCAGCTAAATCTTTATCATTGACTTACGTATTTATTGCGTTTTGATAATCAAAACCTATTTTTCGTTCTTCCATTTTATTTTTAATGCTTATATCTGTCATATTATAAAATGTATGCATAGCGATATTATTGACCAAATATATAAACATTCTATTTCCTTCATATCTTAATGAATTATTTGTTCGTAATGTAATCAAAAATTTGTCACATAATAATGTGTTAGTGAATAGTGGCTGCACTTTATAATGAGTTGAAAAGTCAATTTGTATTATGAAAATGATTAGCACTTTGAGTATGATAATGCAGTTATTTGTTAGAATACTTAATTTTAAATAAATATTTTAACGACTGTGATTAGTTTGCATAAATGTTCATCATTTAATATACCAGAGATTTAAAAATAGATACATCATAAAAAATTATTAAAGTAATGGTTAAGGCAAATATTATTTGTCAATTTCTTGTATGTTACCTTTTTAAATAATTTAGAATTTCACCACTTGATGACGTATCGTTAAGGCTGCAATTGTGGCTTCGCAAATTGACAGATGATGATTCGATAAATAAAAATGGAATTTTTTCAGTTTTCCATCTTTAAATAACAAAATATATCACTTACATACCACGAGTTGTTATCAAATTTTATCCACCAATTAAATGCCGATAATTTAATCATGAAAAGTTATATCATTTTTACTAAGTGGCGAGCCCTATATAATAGAAATATTTTCGTTTGGTTTCATATACGAAATCAATAATTTAAACGAGTAAAGTGATCAATAATTTGAACAAGTAAGTGTAAACGAATTTAAGGAGAAGCATTTTCATTACATATTAAAAAATGACAAGTTTATTTTTCCCAAACTGGATATCGGTTTTTATAAATTTGACACATTTTTATAATTGTTTTCGAAGATTTCAGTCACTATATGATAATAAATTGGTTACGACTTGGTGAGATTTTATTCTTCATTGAAAGATTCATCTTATTTATTTCAACTGCCCAGAAGATTGGCTATGACACCATTAGATCTCTGACCTTTCAATACCTCTGAACTTTTCAGTTAGAGATACAATGAATAAATTCCATAGCATACTTAATGTTAACCAAGGTGCACAGCGTAGAGGTATGCTACGTCGCACCTCTTTTTTGAGAGATTAAATCATAAAGTTAGACGTATTTGTATTGGGTATAAAAAAATCACAATCAAAACTTTCTCAAAGTTCCTAGAAAATAAATATTGTATATGCCTTCATCTATTTTTTTATTCTACACAAATTCCAAATTTGCTTTATAAAAATATCTTGCAAATACATAACTTTTGCCAAAACCTTCAGTCAAAGTGTTGCATGAGAATCATTTTATCAAAACCTGGTTTTTTCAAGCTTGGTTAATACATATTTTGTATCAAGCAATGAAAGAATCATGCTGAACATATTTGTATGGACGTATAAAAATATTGAAAAAACAATCGTACAAAACCCTATATTTGTTTAATAACTCTGGGTTTTCATACGTAATTGTAGGCAAAAGTTTCAACAAAAATGCCGCATGGCAATAATTTAATCAAAAATTGGTATACCATTACTTTTTAATCAACAATTGTAAAAACATGTTGAATGTATTTGTTTGTATGGGTGATATAAAAAATATTGAAAAACAATCACCTTAACATCCAAACACTCTTCGAAAGGGGATATTAATGAATAAGTTTGAGGACAATCGTTTTGGTTACTTCTTAATATTCATGTGTATTCTTCTTATTTTCGATATCAGTTTTATAAAAGCATTTCTAAGGCTGCCACACTTTTCTGACATTTCATCCTTGTCAATTTCGCTCAGATGACGAACGCTTTTCAAAAAGTTATCCCTTTCCCCTTCCAATTCTCTCTTCATCGCAAACCAACTCCCAACAAATTGAGCCGATAATATCGACCACAACATCAAAGGGAGTGAAATGCTAGTTTGTCATTAAAATCCGATTTCAGCTAAGGGTAAAGAATTCATGTCGTCTTTTCCACCAACTGCGAGCGGGGCATCGTTAAATGGTACGAGTAGATGTTCGATAAAGAACAGAAAATAAATAAAGAACTTAAGGATGAAATAACAGGAAGAAAAAGGAGAAGAATAATGTATAAGTATTTCGGCACATTTAAATATTCTAAGGGTTGTGCTGAAACATCGAGGAATTTCGTAAAATAAAATGGCGCTTGTAAATATGCATGAAGGCAGGTGATTTTGGATCGTGCTTATGCGGTACGTTCTTTGTACTCACAATCGATATATCTCGAATTGCGATTTTCTTGTTTTTAGGATTGCACCCTATTTTCTACAGTTCTCCAAGGAATAAAGATTTACTTCACGTATCCATTGCATTTTTTGCCTATACCTCCGCATTAAACCTTATTCTTTCAGATCATTTTCTTTAAACCGATAGTTGTCTCCCATTCGAAAAGGTGTAACAGCTCTTAATAAATCAAGTTGTGGCGTATTTAAAAATCTCCTTTGTTTCCCTCATTTACGAATTACCTAAAAAGGTGATTCCTCGCATTTAAAAACGTCAAGATTTGTTTTCCCTCAGATTAAATGAAAATTTTAAATATAGTGGCTTTATTTGCAATAATAAAAGAGTTAGAACCCTTTATAAAATCAAATAATTGCGTGTATGGAAATTTCCTTGTACCCATTTATTTACGAATTAGCTCAAACAAATGATTCATCTTCTTTTAAAATTAAATGCTCATTTCTTATTCCCCTTTAATGTAATGAGTTTTTAAGACTTATTTTAATATTTAAGATAATGCGTGTATCATGGCAACAAATTTGCTATGGTACACACACGAATTTGCTTCCCTACGAAATGTGTCTTCTGGTTAGAACGACAATTCTAGAGATAGCTTTGATGGATGCCACTAAGTGTCTATTCGAGCAGATGGATTTGGTATTCTTGAAGACAAAATGTAAGATTCCAAAATATTCAGAAATTTTGGTGACAGAGCCATAAAGATGTGAATTATTGCGAAGTATTCATTGAGAGGAATCAAAGTATTAAGACAAGTATTAAACCAATATTGGATTGTGCGTTGAGCAATGAGTTAGTCAAGGACTCATGTAGTCAGGAGTAGCCGAAAATAGACCAAGTTGTTAAATTATGTCTCATTGTTTCGTTTTGTTATAATTGTTTACTACTAATTTGTTGCTCGTACAGGACAATCTATTGAAAATGCTATTCAGCACTGTTTGGTTGCGTGTTTTTGTTGAATAAATTTCATTCTTTGTAAATAAAACTGTTGGATTGTTTCCACAAAAACCCATAGAGAAGAGTTTTTGATTTTGTGGATTTCTGGAAAATTTCCATTTAAAATACATTTTCATTTTATCTAGCTAAAACTCGGTTTCATCTTTGTAAGATGAAAGAGTCAAAATCAGAAATGTTTCAATGCTTTATACAGTAAAAAAATAATCAGTTCATTTACTTTTCTTATCAACTTTCTCATTTATAATATTTAAAAACTTTTCCATATAACTGTTGTAGAAGAGAATGAGGTCAAATTTAGTTATCCTATTTCAGAGAGAGTGGTTCCAAGAAATTAAGTATTATTTCAGTGAATGATTAAATAAAATGGATATGATAATATTAAAAAAAAATATGGATGACAAATTTCATTTAAATTGTAGAGTATTCTTTCTGAGAATGTATGATTACTTTAAATAAAAATAAATTTGAAATACCTGAATATATAAAAGCTCATCTATTCTTTAATTTAAAACTTAAAATATTATGAATATATACATTCATTGACTTTGAAATTTATATTCAGATTTAAAAAAATTGTTGAAACAAAAAATATTTATTTGGATTTTAAAGTAATTAAAAAGTAATTACAAATTATCAGATTAAAAATTTTGATCATACATCAAAATTTAATTTTCGAATTTATGAATATATGTTTTAATCCTGAAATAGTGAAGAAAGAATACACTCCAACACAATGAAACTTTATTATGGATGTTTTTATATATGTGGAATATAAGTCTTTATATTTTTCCAACGAGAAATCGAGATAATAAATGACTTAGCAGTCTTTGCAGCGTTGGAACAAAGAAAGTAAGCACTTGAATGGAAGCAATCATTGCGATTTAATACTGTTTCCTTCCAGGAGAATAAAAATGATTATCTATTTGATGGAACTTGTTTTCTTAAATACTATTAAATACTTTTATCATACCATTATATAGTATGGAGTTAATAATTCAATATATTCGATAAAATGAGCTATTTCAAATCTGGCTCAATGTTTTTGTTAGTATATGTTTCCTATTATTGCTTTGCATTTCCGTCATTAATTTTACTAACGTATCTAATATTACTTGTTAGTATATGAAAAGTTAATAAAATAAATTTGCATTAAAAGGATTTGAAAATATAATATGATAAATTGAATCTATTAAATTGGTAATAAATTCAGACACACACACACAATCACACAAAATTGTAGCAAGTGGAAGTATAGCTCTCTGGCAGAGGTAGAGAGAAATAGTTAGACAGCCTCTAGCTGTCGTGTGAATTTGTCGAAATTCTTTTATCTGTTAATTGTATTGTGCCAATGGTTTATGACTGTAGCTTATTAGAATTGTAATGATATCTTAATAAGTCAATAACACCACTGGGCATTAGTGATTATTTTTATCTTGTGGATATGTTACGTGCCTGCAAACCGTAACGTTGCAGGTTCGATCCTTAGCGGAAATCCATCTCCACATTTGCGTGACACCACAAATGCAGCACGCCACTGGTATTAAATAAGATTTTATTTGATATAGCTGGTATCTGTTATTCTTAAACCACAAATTTCTTTCCATGAACACATCTCAAATTTTATTCCAAATATTAAAAAAATATTTTTGTCAAATGAAAGCATGCAATATCAGCCACCAAACAATATTATAATATTTTGATAAACTGACTTAAATTTTCATTCGTTGAATTTAAAATAAATCTAAATATTCACAATCTAAGTTTAATATTTCTTTTTATCTTCCAAAATCGGTTTTTAAAAATAGATTTTGAAAACAAACAAGTAATAGTATTTTCAATTTACGTAGCTACCGGAACTCAACACGGAGATAGAAAAGAACGAATTGGGAGATCATTAACGGAAAGTACATGTCTCGACTTGATAATTGGAAAGACGGAAAAATCTTTCTTTTGAAGTTTTAACATCTTCTCAAAGTTTCAAATTACGTTGGGAAACATGCATCCAGGGAGAGAGACAGACAGATAGAGAGAGTTTTCAAAAATAATTCCGAACCGTTTTCAAGCGCCATAAGGGTGGATTGCTAGCTCCAGGTTATAAGGATTTATTAAATAGAATGATCTGAGTGTAACGAAAAAGGTCTAAGGTTGGCATTTTAATGAACATTGAATCTTGTTACCTACGAAAATTGAGGCACTTAATGCACTAGCGTCTTTTTTTTCTACTTCCCAATTTGTCTTCTTTTCTAAATAATTACGACTCTGGAACTCGTCTGAAACACATGAATGAATTGGAATGGAATTGTTGATTGAACTTGTATAATTGAAAATTTTTTGCATAATGTTCACAGCTCAAATATTAAAAATTAGATCTCATTTTGTATTTTATAATATTTAAATCAATTAACAAATATGGGCAGTATACCCTTTCTTCGATCTCTTGGACTTGGATTGAATTGGAGTTCAACCCAACGGGGATAAGCTACAAGAATAGAAAATACGGACATGTTGCTGAAAGAACCATTTTGTGCATATTTATGTGTTTTAATAGAGTTTATTGGTTCAAAAACCATTTACTATTAACTGAATCAAATATACACTGAAGTGACAAAAGTCATGGGATGACTGTTAATATCGTGTCGGTCCTCCTTTTGCCCGGCGAAGTGCAACAACTCGACGTGTCATGGAGTCCACAAGTCGTTGGAAGTCCTCTGTAGGAATATTGAGACATGCTGTCTGTATAGACGTCCATAATTGTGAAAGTGTGGATGGTGAAGGAGTTTGGGCACGAACGGACCTTTCGATGATGTCCCATAAATGCTCGATGGGATTCATATCGGGCGATCTAGGTGGCCAGATCATGCGCTGGAATTGTCCGGAATGTTCTTCAAACCAATCGCGAACAGTTCTGGCCCGGTGACATGGCGCATTGTCATCCATAAAAATCCCATCGTCGTGTGGGTACGTGAAGTCCATGAATGGCTGCAAGTAATCTACAAGCAGCTGAACATAACCATTTCCAGTCAATGATCGGTTCAGTTGCACCAGAGGACCGAGTCCATGCCATGTAAAAAAAGCCCCCACCATTATGCAGCCACCACCAGCTTGAACAGTGCCTTGCTGACAGTTTGGGTCCAAGGCTTCGTGAGGTCTGCGCCACACTCGAACTCTACCATCAGCTCGTAACAACTGAAATCGTGACTCATCTGACCACGCCACGGTTTTCCACTGGTCTAGGGATCAGTCGATATGCTCACGAGCCCAGGAGAGTCGCTGCAGGCGATGTCGTGCTGTCAGTAAAGGCACTCGAGTCGGTCTTCTGCTGTCATAGCCCAATGAAGACAAATTTCACCGCACAGTCCTATCTGACACGTTCCTCGTACGTCCCACATTGATTCCTGCAGTTATTTGACGAAGTGTTGCGTGTCTATTAACATTGACCATTCTACACAGACGTCGGCGGTCTCGGTCGTTAAGTGCAGGTGGTCGCCCGCTGCGCTGTCCATGTTGGGATGTGATGCCTGAAATTTCATACTCTCGGCACACTCTTGATACTGTGGATCTTGGAATGTTGAATTCACTAACGATATCCGCAATGGAATGACCCATGCGTCTATCTCCAACTAACATTCCACGTTCAAAGTCTGTTAATTCTCGTCGTGCCGCCAGAAATCACGAAAAACCTGTTCACATGAATAACTTGAACACAAATGAAAGTTCTGGAAAACGAACTGCGCATTTATACTTTTTCGCTGCGATACTACTACCATCTGTATATTTGCATATTGCTATCCCATGACTTTTACCACTTCAGTGTATGGTTCGAATTAATCTTATTTTTCAAGTTTCTTCCTAAATCTGTAAAATTTGTTAAAAATAGCTTCATGGTTAAATCAATCTACGATTTATTTAAAAATCAGATCAAAAAGTAAAAGCCAATTATTTTTGATGTAAAAAGATGGGCATGAGGCACATTAGGAAGAATTCCTTTTTAAATTGATGTTGGGAGAATGAAAGTGAGGATGCATTGAATATTGAATTGTAGATATTCTATTAAAATGTGAACAACCGTCATTGAATATACCGTACTTTGTGTTGCGTGTTCTCCCAAGAGCAAATGTTTTTGTATGAGTCGTTAATGGCCAATTCTTCAACTGGTAAGGATTGTGCTTTGTACTAGGCCTACAAAGCCAACATTCAATTAGGTGTGTAATGGTTTTGAGTTTATTTGCTTTTTAAACTTGTTGCAGAAATAGGCACAAAGGAGACATTATTTTTCAGATATTGGTTAGCTATACGATTAGCTGTAGACTGAAAGTCATTTTAAAAATTACCGGAATCATAACGATAGATTGGAATGAAATTGTTAATTTCAGATTTTACTTTTTATATATAAATGTGTATATTTCTTTATAATATATAATTTACCATGTCTTCGTCTATTTATTTAATTAAAACAGAAGAAGTTGCAAAATGATTGTAAAATAGCATGACAATAGTAAAGTGCTTTTAATAATAAATACTTTTAATAAGCAATATTTTTTTCAGCTTGTATAAGTAATTAACCATGAAATATTAAATAACAGAGAGTGACATCAACTTTGGGCATTTTATATGCTAAAATATAAATATATTTACGTAAAGGGAAAACCAATTACAGGAGAAACAAAATTATAAATAAAGTATAAGTAAATGATTATTCGTTTTATATAATGGACATAAAATGCATTACAGAAAATAACGAGTCATATGTTATTCTAAGCACAAATTCATAGAAAAAGATTCCAATTAATTTTCGCTGATTACGTTAATGTATTACTACTCGAATTTTTAAATTTATATCAGCTCACATAAAGAAAAATCCTTTTATTTTTTTATCTGTAAATTAGCTTACATACAATTTACCTCGAAAAAAAGAACTAAAATTTACACATAAAAATAATTTATTGTTTCACAGTTATGCAAACGAAACGATATTTCTCAACTGAGACGAATCTTTCATTAATGTAAAAACGAGAAAAAAGTTTATTCTGCTATAATCCGATAAAAGGATTTTCGTCCGGATTAATTAAAAGCCTTCGAAGCCATCCGTGCAGAATAACTTATGCGCTTTTAGAAACAAAACACTTTTTATCCATTTAGATCTAATCGATTACGGATTGCAGGCTCCAGGTGGGCTTTGTGGGGACTCTTCATGCGCATTAGTTAAATGCAGCATTTTTATCTGATGGTCGTAAAGTCGTCGTTTGGTGTTCAATTCAAATTAATTCCCTTATCTTGGATGCTTTATCTACAAAAGTTTGTTACTTTCGGTGATTTATTCAGTTGATTTTCATTTATATTAATGATAATTGTTGCGAAGTTCCCTCTAATTGGAACAAAAGGCAGAGATGGAAATAGAAACAGAAAGTGTGACCCATTAGAAAGTTAAATGGTAACATCTTTGTGCTGTCGCAATTTGGCTTGATCTTCATTCCCTATCTGACAGTTGTCGACAGATTTAATTTTTGTGTCGAGAATATTGATGGAAGATGAAGGTAGCTTGTGTTTTAGTCTTGTTTAAAATACGATTGCACAGCAATTAGGTCTATCAAGAATGCTTGTAGAAGCGATTAATCTAAATAACGAAGTTTAGGTAATCAGTTAGTTCGATAAAGTACATTTCTAAATTATCAGAAGTGAAAATTACCAAAGGAAAAATCTCTAGCGCCAATTTCACAGTATCTGATCATTATAATTGTTTATATGCTGAATAAATCGCAATGTATCATGCGTGTAAGTGGAGGTGAAAAAAATCCAGTTACCATCATTGGGTTATATTTTTCTGAATATTTAACATTACTATGCAATATAATACTTTTATTATAAAGGTCTAATTTCTGAATAAATGACCAAATGTCCAATCTGTGAAATTTTTTAAATATTTATTTGCAGATATAGGTTTACGAAAATTATTCTATCAACAATATGGTGCCATATTAAATACAATCTCGAAAATATTCATACAAAGTGGATAATGTATATTTCTAGATTATCAAAAGTGAAAATTACGAAATTAATTATCATCGGCCTCTATTTTATTATCTGTTCTTTGTCATTGTTCACAAACTGAAGAAATCATGATGCATCAATCAGCCTAGCAATATTTATTTCATGTAAATTTTTCAATGATCGCATTTGGATTTTATCTTTCAGACTTTTCAACATTTCTGAACGATATATTTAGAAAAATATTCTGAGGTCAAATTCCTGACTAAATGTCCAATCTTTTGAGAACTACAAGAGTTTTTAAATTTACTTTATAGAAATACGATTACAAAATGTATTTCAACATCAATTTGGTGTCATGCAAAAAAAGCACCCTAAATAATATTTATGTTTAGTGATAGTAATACAAATCCTCCTTTAATTCTATTTATGACAATTCGAAAAATATTTATTTTTGAAACTAAACAACAGATTTAAACCAATGCATCAAATTGCCATACTTGAAACTAAACTTCTATTTACACTCTTTGATATTCAAATTATATTGTTTTTCACACTGATTTCTCTTGAATTTCATTTCCAAATATTTTGATAATATTCAAATTAAAAATTATAGTCCCTTGCAAGCATTCCATCTTTGTGGAATTTCGAAATGTCCTAATGGAAATATTTTCTTTTCATTTTATTCTCTTGCAGTTCCATATTTTAACATTTATTCAAAAGTTATTTTCTTTCATTCAGTAATTGCTACTTAGAGGAAAAAAATAATTATATTTGAACCTTATAAACCATAAATATTTTGTCTAACCTGCGATACCACAATTACTATGTCGACGTTAAGCGAGAAAATGGGGCAACTGTTATTTAAAGGCACTGGAGACAATATGGGCATTACTTTCCACGAAATAAATAATTAGAAGGAGAAAACTATGATTCTCCCTCTCTGGGAAACATTCATTTAATAGTTCAAGGAATAAAAGTAATTACATTAAGATATGCACAATATATAATTTTTTCTCAAGTGATGAAACAAATTCTTCAAAGCATGAAAATAAGATATCATTCACAGATAATTGCTTAAAGATATAAAAACGAGGTTCGTTAAAGAAGATTCCCTAGGAAGGCATTACTTTGTTAGATGCCAAATACACGGATAATTTGCATACATTTGAAAAACCATTAGAACATAATTGTTTTTAACCCTAGGCAGTTCTTGCAACTCAATTATCAACAAATAGCTTGTGTTTTCTGTGAGTAAAAATAAAGCACTTGGAAACCGCATCGAGTAATCGCTAACTCGTTTCCGAAAATGCATAAAAAATGATTCACTGAAAGTAAGGAAGAATGGGAAAATAATACCCGGGTTTTCGCATTAATGGCAATTATTTCTTTTTGAGAAGCATTCCAAGATTCCCAGAGGATTGAAGACGTTCATTCTGCAACAGGGAATTAAGTATGTTTCATGTCGCAATTTGTAAGTGTAGCTTGTTTCTAAATTATAGAAAAGAGGTCAGCTCAGAAATAATTACCTAGTATCGAGTTGTTCTTTGGAACTATCCACAAGACACAGAACGTATTTTCTTTTAATTCACTTGCAAGCTTTTATTTAAATGGGAAAAATATTTCATTTCCGTATGTCTCTAGATTAACACTTTAAATAGAATGTTGCGATGTAATAAATCATTTTTCAATATGACGCTCGTGTATTTGTTACTTTTTTTCCCATGCCAAATTATTTGTTTAAGTACAAAATATTTCTGCGTCTTTCATTCGTGATAGTATATAATATGTGTAAGTGCGATGATATTTTAAAATGATTTCCATTATAATTATTTTTTAAATTTTAATCTTAATTCAGTCCATAATGGCTTCATTCTAAAATATTTTATTATTTTCTGATCCCATTCCTCTTTTTCCACTTAATTCAACTGAAACTTTGTAAAAATTCTTATGTCGGCTTTCCCGCACTCCGAATGATGGAATGAAAACTGCCAAGCCAAGCACATTATTTTTAAAAGATATCTAGGTCCCCCTAACTAAATCGACAGGTTTAAAGAATTCCATATCAAAATACCACAGTATATAAGCACTGGGGAAGATATATTCCTTCCTTTTAGCTTTTTCTCATTTCATTTTTGTGTTGTACTGCGTTGATAGGCCATTGCTTATGCTTATACATAAATTGTAACTTCTGGGAGAGAATAACACGAAGTTAAAAATTCAAGGTATATTCACTTTTCACGTATCAGTATAAAAATTGTTATATGCATACACAATAAGTCATAAAATTTAGCGAATCAATAAATATTTTAAATGTATATTACTAAAATATACAAATTATATTAGTAGTGCACATTAAGTAATTTCAATCTGTTCTGACATATATTATTACTCCAGTTGAAAGTACTATTTAAATTATATTTGAATAATGAACGTATAACATTTCTTCAAATGGCATGAAAAGCGAGGTAATTATATGAGAAAATATCATCAGAATCATAGTCATGACTACAGTTTGTAGTATCTCGAAAATGAAGACAGTTGGTCATTGATAGTGAATTTAGATGTCATAAGTTTTGAAATGATATAAGAAATCGAGAAATCATGAACTAGGTTCCAGCATAAAGGATTATGTCGGATTTCTTTTGCTATAGAGAAAGTATAATAAAATATAATTTTGAGATATCTGTCAACAATAGGTGCTAAGATAAAAGAACATGAATGTCATAGTTAGGGGTCCTGAAATTTCAATTGAAATGAAGAAATTTGTTTGAAACCTGTCAATAATGGAATTGGGAACACTGTTGCTTATTTTTTCATGAAGAATGGGGTAGTTCTTTAGAAAATAAGGAGAGGGAGGGGTGAGTCATGTCAACATTGATAAAATATGAGGTTTATAAACCTTCACACAAAATAATATTTTGCGAAATCCGATGTTATGATATACTATAAAATGATATGTAGAAGGCTACAAAGTTTAAATTAAATATTCGTATTAAAAATCGATTGAAATATTGTATTTAAGACTAATTTAATGCAGATTTTAAGCGAAATACTCGGATAAATATTAAGCCTCCAGAACTCCTCTTTATTAAACATAATAGGAAAAATTCAAAAGAATTAAGCACATTTCAATGAGAAATTTTGTAGAAGTATTTTTTTGAGGTACTCAAAAGATTGTTTTCAGAATATTTCAGTTTAGACATTTAACAAAAATTATAATGCATTAAGTGTTAAAGAAAACGATATATTTGACGGATTAGTGTGTGTATGTGTAGAAAAAATTATCCTTCTACAAATGGTACGAATTTTAGTTTAATTCGTACTACATTCGCTCCCTAATGGTGTCCTTTTGGTTTCTGTTTGAATGTTTTAAATTTTCGGCTTAAAGACTCATCAACGAATATGAAATCCATTTTATCAAGGTAAAAGAGCGATAGTAAGTCCAAAGTGTTTTTTGCCAATTACGTAAAAAGGACGGGAATTGGGAAAAGCTTTAAACATTATTTTCAAAATTATGAAGTTTGTTTTGAAATAATTCTGATGACTTTTTGAATGAGACGTTAATCATAAATTAAGCAAACTGTAGTCACTTTTTAACAGTAGTTTATTTTCCTAATTTAAAGAAGCTTAATAAAATACAATATAATTCTATTAAATAAATTTTCAACTTTTACAAATAAATATAAACGAAAACGACAGTTTTAATGAATGTTAAATTAAACATTTTCTTTTGCTAGAATAAATGGAATTAAGTGTTGCATTCACCCTTAACTTAATTTAGGTGAATTTCCTATTTAAAATGCATATCATTTTTATCTATATATTATTAGATTTTCTTTTCACTGAGAACGGTTGCTCAGAATTTATTTCTTCCCCATATTTAATCTTCCGGATAAGTTTTAAATTTGCTAAATATATTTGCTTTTGATATTTATTTCCGTGATCTAAATTTATATCTTCTTATTAGAAATTATCTTGCTTATTTCACGTGTTTACTAAATCGTCAAATTTAATGATTATTAAAAAATCAAAGTAAATAAGTAAGAATAATGCTTTCAAGTATTTTTTACCTACAACAAGAAAATATAATAAAAGTGTTATTTTTTACGCAATGAATATTTTTCCTCATTTGTCAGCATTTTTTAATTTGACTGGTATTTTAAGGAAACAGAAAGTATGTAAAAGTGATGTATTTTTGTACTTTTGTATTGTTTCATTACTGTTTAATGAAATCGCAGAGATTTTTGTTGTTTAGGAATTTTCAGTGCCTGCAAATTTTATTTATTCCTTTTTAGTTCAATGAGTTGCAGCTGGTATCTAAAATAAATTTTCGATAAAAATAAAACCAAACAATTAGAATTTTTTTTTTAAAATTTAACAAAGAAGGAAGAAAAAAAATTATGACGCAAAGAACAATACTATTTTCCAAACAGTTTGTAAGAAACCAAAGGGAATATATTAATCCTTTAAAGTGCTTAGAATTATTAAATGTCTGATTTTTTGTTTTATTATCTGAGAAAATAGAGAATAATTCTATTTTAATTTTATTTTCATTTGAAAAAAATTTTAATTTTGTATCAAAACGCATTATCTATTTTCAAATTTGCTTTCATTTCAAATAATATTCTTCAATATTTCACTAAATGGCTTTTTAAACTAAACTATCAAGTAAAACTAAAACTCAACAAAAAATCTTATTTTTATTATAATTTTTCAGTCATTTTCTTTGCACCTTAAAAGCATTTATTTAAAATCAATTCTATAACGTCAATTATATATATAAATATTATTATTATATATTTGAAATAAATTTACAAAGTATAATTTTGTCAAATATTAATTATATTATATGTATTATTGTATAAATTATATTACATGAATTAAAGATTCATGAACACAAAGTATTAACTATTATAAAATTTATGCTTTCAATGTTGGGAATGCGCTGTGTTATTGTTTCAATAAAAAATCCATAGAATACTTCACGTTTTGAGGATTATGTGTATGTGATTGTATCATTGAATGATTTAATCTGTGCTTATGAAATGCAAACACAGTAATAAGTGGATTATAATATGGCGTATTTGCACAAAGATTTATAGATTAATTTATTTTAATAAATATTACTTCGAAGAAACTGTCTAAATGATGATGAAATTTTTACATACATTTTTTGGTTTAGTCATGAAATTAATAGAACATATTTGCATATTTGAAATTTATACCAGACATTTTTATTGACTAATAAATATATTTTTTATTAATTTTGATAATGAAAGCCGAGTCATTATTACTTTTGCCCTTTTCTGCACTTTTCTATAGATGCCTTATGAGTCTACTTACTTATTTATTCCAGATTTATATTTAGTTTGTAGAATTTTAAAGCCAATATACTGACGTTAGCAGTAGGGCCACTTCCCCGTGATCTCGATACCTGAGTTCGAGTTCCTCTCTGGGCATGGTTGTTCTGTGAGGTGTGAGACTGCCCCCTCCCCCTCCCCTGTAAAAAGTGGTTGTGTTGTGCTAGTGAATGTGACGCATGAAGTAGTTAAGTCGTACTGTTGCTCTTAATTCGCGCTACTGAAAAATTAAAAGTAGCTCATTCGGCTTAAATCATTGACAGATAACTCTCAAAAGGCTTGTAAAGTACCATAATTCAAAACACTATAACATAATTGAATCCCATGAATCCACTTTTGAGAAGTTTTGTGAATCAGATGTTTAAAACCTAACTGACAGAAAATTGTCCTTATGAATAATTTAATTAACAGTATTTTCAGCCATGTTGGAAAAATATTATCTAAGAGCAATGTGTAAAAGAATTATGCCTTTAGAGTTTCTACCATAAAATGCATAGGATGTCTAACTTCGATTATTTAAAGCTTTCCGAATTCATTACTTTCCTAAAACCTTCTCGACAGGGGCACCGCTCTCCCATTTCTTTACTCTGAATCCATTGAAAGCCACAGAAGCTTTATTTCTCTTTCGAGTTATGTTTATTTTCTTGGTGGGGAAAACGCTATTTGCCAGTGTATAGAGTAAAATGTTGATAAGGAAGGTCTTTGCAAGCACGGCGGAACGTGAAATCCAGATGGACAAGAAAGAAAAAAAAAGTATGCTTTCAGCGCATCCTTCTCCCTAGCCACCCTTGCCAGGAGTAACCTAAGGGAGTACTGGGGATGCAGAGGGAGGCCTTCTACGTGCATCGAATTCCCAAAGGAATGATCTGCGGGTGCATCTTGCTTTCTTCTAGGCGCTCTTGTCTTCCGTATTTTCAGTTTCAGTAGTAAGAATAAAGACAGACATCTGAGAATGCCATTCTACCTGACCGTTTCGACTTGTTAAGAAACATATTAGAAAAAACTAATAGATATTACAAATCACTTTATATATTTCATTCTATCAAAGTGATATGGTTATAAATTTTTCTTGTATTCCATTAATGCGAATATTCTCAGTTCTGAGAAAGGCTACATTATAAGTTAAAGAATAAATGGTCAAATGTGTAGAAATATTCCTAAAACTAAATTGTGAAAAATTTGTTCAGCGACAGATAACTAACCCCTTAACGTAAAATGACGAGTATAGTTGTCATAAATTTTTCATGCCATATAATACAATGACGAGCTATACTCGTCATTGTGCTATATGGCATGACGAGCTATATTCGCCATGCGTCTAAAGTTACTGTTGAATATAATACTAAATTTGATTTAAAATTTCTAGTTTATTGAATTCAGAGGCACTTTGTTACTTATGTTGGTATCATAGATATATCGTTTATATGGCATTTATATCGTTTGATTGCCTTGGTACAAGTTACGGCCCAAATATTAGTAGTCATTCTAATAAATTCATTTATTCTAATAAGCATATATCCAGAACATCTGACAAACTAAATGTAAATCAAGAAGATCAAAGCTATTCAGAAAAATGAAAAATAAGCATATATTTAACTGATACTGTTGTAGAAACTAATGATAGTGAAATATTACCAAGAGGACGAAAACGCGCATAGTGATTAATAAGTGAATTTATGAATAATCTGGTGTCGCAGACACAGTATGTGTCTGTAATAAAAAAAATTATGGGAGTGCCTGGCATAAACGCGAAAACTAGGAGGCTAATCTGAAATCACTAGAGATTTTTGAAGAAATGTTGACTGCAAACTTACAAATTACAATTACAACCATAGCAATAATTTAATTTTAACTAATAATTATAAATTAGTAAAAATTATAAAATAAGCTAAGATTTCTTAAATAGAAATTGAATAGATATTTCACCCATAATTCTTGCATTCTTAAATATTACTGTAAGGGGTTAAATATGGGGTTTATGCTATTCTGGCTTCAGGTGTTTTATTTATTCAAAAAATTAAGACGATAATTATAATTTTAACAATTAAATGCAATCTAGCGCAGCTCAAATAATTGATTAAATTTATTAATCAAGATAATTACAAAAATCTTAATTCCCAGCTCCTTTTTTCTTCATCGTAAAACAAATAATATTATTTAATGTCTAAAATGTTGCAAAAATTGCAGTTTTAATTTCCCAGTGGGCGCGCGTATGTGAGAGATACACTAGAGATGAATTTCGTTTTATAGCTACAGATCTGTTGACGTTGGGAACGCCTGTCCTTGGCTATTTGTCCCCCTCCCTTCGGCCTACTTTCAGTCGTCGTCGTAAGTTTGTGGCATTAATGCGTCTCTTTCGATAAGATATTTGTATTTTATAGATGCGCTACCGTTCATGTAAGTTTTTATTACATCTGATTTTGTATGATTTTACAAATAAATCGATATTGTTTTAGACTGGTGACAGCTGGCAAATGCACTTACGGAAGAAAATGTTGAAAAAAAAAGCATGTCTTTACAAAGGGAGCTAAAGTTAAAAATACTGAACAGAAAAGCCGAACTAGGTATTGAAGAAGTAGAAGATGAGACATCAGGGAAAGAAAGAAGCACACCCTGTCAAAAATAAAAGTGGTTAAGAATCATCAGTCTCTGTTGTGAGAATTGCCAGAAATTTATATGTTTGGAGCTCACTAAACACATTTGCTCGAATTTCAAAGCTGCAAGGAAATAACAATGAAACTATTTTCTTCCTTTTTATTTTTATCTTTCAATTAATTTTCCCTTTTTATACATATAACGTTAAATTGAAAAAAAAATATGCATTTTTTCTGTATTTTTTTACACTTCTATATTTTATATGCAAATTGTTCTGTAAAAATATCGGCAATTTCATTTATATTATTTTTAAATCAATTCAGTTAACCTGTGGTCATTTTATATTTTTATTGCAATCTATGTTTATATTCTTTCTGCTTCTTTTTATAAAAAATGTTTTAAGTAATTGAAGTTATTAATTCTAAGCTATTTACAATGTAATTTTAATAGTTACGTTTATGAAAATTTACATTTTACTATAGCGTATGTGGAACATACGCGAGACCTTTCATGTTGGTATGATGGCCGCTCCGGCTGGAAAGTTAATTGTAAATTCTAGCTAGGACATAATATTTCAATATTTAACTGTCAGATTTTAAACACTAAATGATATTTTGAAGAGATTATATTATAAACGTGGCAGGATTTAAAAAAAATTCTGAAATTTTTACTTACTAAACAAACGAATTTATTAATTTTTTTTAATAAACTATTATTTTTTTATTATTTTGTCTTTGAATTAAAAATTAATAATAAAAATTGCTTATTTTTACAACAAACCGTTGATTTATAATGTCATAAGAAATTTTAAATCTATTTATCATAATAAATTATAAATTATTTGACTGCTAATATTAACTAATTATAATTAAATACTTTTGTTAGAGTATTTTCATCCTCCATTTCTTATGCAATTCAATAAGCAACGGTTATATTTAAAAATGCTAAAATTTATTTTCAGACAAACAAAAGGCATATCCTCTTATTATTTGCTTTTTATGCTTATTTACATCAGCAACATCATATTAACAAAATAGTAATTATGAATTTTTCAAATTCTTAATGTATTTATAATTTTTTTCATTATTTTTTCCAAAATAAATTGCCTATATTTTCTTCCAAATATCAGTTTACTGCTTATATAAGCATGTATATAGATAAACAGATATAGATATGTTTAGGTGTAGGTAGATACAAAGATTTGATATGGATATATATAGACAAAAACAGAAAAATATAGATACAGAAGTACGAATAGATATATAAATCGATAAAATTATGGCATTATAAAAAAAAACATAATTAACCCTTAACTGGGTAGGTGAATTTTAGAACTTAACTGAGGAGATGCGGTCTATGAGACAGCATTTAATTTACACTCAAGTCAAATGTATTAGTATGAAAATCTGCTAATATATTTTGCAAATATTTTTTTGATATGTACATAAGTTTTAATTTTTTTTCAAAATATATTATCATTGAAAAATGTAAATGCGTGAAAACATACATTTTTTTCTGAAATTACATGTTACAATGGTTATTATTCTTGAAAAAGCATAGTATTTTTCACTTTTTAAATCATTTTTTTATTTTTACAGTATATAAAGGTATAAAGAAAAAATATAATATAAAATTCAGTTATATAAAAAAATGACAATGGATAAAAATTACCTTTTTTTCTCGGCTTGTGTGACTTTTATAGGGCGGTTTTGTCGTACATTTTAAACATGCTGATTAAAAACTAGTATAAAAATCAGCCTATATGTATATATTTCTCTTTTTATATCAATATATTTTACAAATGCTTCAAAATACACTATCATTAGAAAATTTTATTATATTTGAACAGAAATATCAAAATCAGTTGAATGCACACTTTCATCGTAAAACTCTTCTGAACAAAACAAACATCGAAAAACTCTTCTTAAGGAATCACTAAAATCACTTTCTGCTTCATTTAAAAGTGTCTGGAACATTGCTTCATAATAAGATCAATAAATTGGATAATATTTCTGGGCCCAAGTTTCTCGCTGTCTGGTAAGCCTTGTTTATTATTGGGACACTAACAGCGAGGGATGGTCTGAGTGACGTCCCAAAAAGAAATAAATGAATTATTTAAAAAACCATCTGCAGAAAACAGTTGAAAAAGTGCCTAAGTATTGAAGGTTACGAAACAGGAAGATACACTGTCAGTCCATACAATTGAGCTAAAAATAGAATAAGGGTTACAGAAAATCCATCGCAAATTGTCTCAGAGACTACACGTCCCCAGTTGAGGGTTAATACTTTCAATATGGTCTGATTTGCACTCTAAAAACAAAACAACTTTTTAAAATCAATATAATATTCTTAATATTCTGCAAAAAAAGTGCATTTTTCGTTTAAATACACCATTTAATACAAAATAAATATCTAAATACTTAATAATAATACTTTAGAGTAACGATATTAATAAAATATAATTTGAAGCAAGCATTAAAAGTTTGAATATTTAAAACAATATAGATTAACATTTCGCTATATCTTGAAATAAACGATATATAATTAGTATACAGTATTTTAATTAATAATTAATGAAATGAAAATTTATTGCCTTCAAAATGGCATATGATTTACCATTTATGTTTTTATGAGAATTAAAAAAATGATGATAAATGTTAAAGACTTCTGGAATATAGCCATGTTCGTTGCCAATATAGTGTAAATGGAAATGTAACCAGTCATTAAACCACAACAGGGAAATTTATGCATCTCAAACCACCGTTCCATGCAGCCATGAAAGCCCTTACTGTAATATAAGCAAGCACTTGCATTGCAGATTAGAGTAAGTTAATATTATGCATTTGGCATATACATATCATCTTTCCGATTATTCTGAGCAAGGAGAAGACCGATTTGTTATAGTTACGAACAGATTTAGTTTCAAAAACCAGAATTAGGGAAAGATGACAATTTGCCACAGAAATGTTTATTCTAAAAGCAACCTTTATTCAAGTGAAGCTTTATCCTTGTAAATAAATGTATTTTTTGAACCTCTTCGAGGAATTAATTCAGACCGTTGTTCAATTTATTAAAATTTCTCCTTCAGCATTAAAGAATGCAATAATTTTCTAAATAAATGTTATTCAAGTAAAACCTCATCATATATAGCTTTATAGAGAACCTATTTAACAAACATATAGGAATTAATGTACATTTTATTTAAATCATGAAGGAATTAATACCAGAATGAGTATAATTATTTATCAGAGAAATGTTATGCAGTTGTGTCGATTTGCAAACTACTGTTACGCGGTATGTAGAGTCATCATTTATTCAAGTAAAGGATTTTTACATATAGCACTACGTGTACATAAATATGATATTTAAGGAACACATATGGATTTATATACATTTGATTATAATCATGCGTAAATTTCTGATAAAAGAGTGAAAATGATGGTTTATCAGAGAAATGTAGTGTAATTGCGGCATGGAATATTAACTCAAGTAAAGCAGATTTCTTTTGAATAAATATCATGCAATTGACATACAAGGTGGTTGTAATTAAAATTCCACTTTAAAATCATCATAAAAGTATTGGACTGGATGTGTTACAGAGCATGTTCAACGTGGCACCCACAATTTTCTGAAAGAAAGTTAAATCATACAACTGTATTCTAAACAGCAGCTCCTTGCATATCAGGAGAAATGTTGAGCATATGTCGATGATCGAATATTTTAGTTCCTCAAAATTGTTTAGATTATAACCATAAACAGTGGATTTGAGATAAAACACACTGAACAAGCTTTGCAATAAGTTTCATAAACAATTAAACATCTTTTTAACCGCTGCCTTCATATCTAATTTTGCTTTACAATTTTGCATACAGCACCTTTTCCACCATAGTGGTGAGTGTCTGACTTTTTGCTGAAAAAAAATTTCTATTACTTCCTTTAAATTATAACCAATTTTCCTAACATTTGGTCAAGTAGCTTTCTTTTTATGAATATTTCAATGTGGAACTTGTGTCATATACAGAATGATTATAATTAGTCTTCGATGAAAATATATGCATTTATATTTTATTACGATTTACGAACAAATTTAGTTTAAAATGAAGCCTTAATTGAAAAGAAGTTTTAACATTTTTGTAATAATATTCTGAACATTGCTAGTAATAAGTTGAGTTCAAGTAATAAGTTGAAGAAATTTTTATTGAATCAAAATTATGTCGTAGTGAATAAATCCTAAATTTAAGACTTATAAAGAAGATTTGTGAATCAAGATTTTATTTCCTATATAATTCACAGACATATAATTTAAATTACAAAATTTCATTAAGTGAAGTGAGTCATTGTTTGAAAAGGCAAGGTTCCAGCAAGGTTTACAGAATTTTTTAAAATTAATATTTATACGAGATCTCTTCTAAAGAATAAAAGTGACAGTAAGTAAATTCTTTCTCTAACATTTGTCTCATTTATGGATCTCATTATTTTGAACTATATTTCGTTGACAAGAATGTCTTAATTCCATCTGTTGACATTTGATGAATTAAACGTCCATTTGGCCCACATACACAACAGTTCTGACACTTAGTAATCACTGACTGCTCTTGGTAACTGTAAAGAAAATTACTAAAAACTCTGCCATTTGATCTGGAAGACAACAAATATACTTGAAAAGAAATTTATCTAAAAATTGAAATTTATTATTTTATTCCCTATACATCTTAAGCTAGATTTTAACTCTAATAAAATAGGAAAATATACTTCCAAAAAAATAAATAAGTGACCATGAAAAATTAAATTATTAGAACGGTAAATAAAATATGCTTATTAATTTATTCGTAATAACGATTACTAAAATAAAAAAATGCATTAAGAAAAAGGTGTCATAAATTTCATTCAGGGATTAGACGAAAAATTGTCCTATAATCATATCATCATCATTAATAATAAATTCTCAGAATGCAAAAATGCAATTTGTCGCTTCTTTAGCAATAAGATTGATTAGGTGTCGATGGGACAAATAATTTTCCCTTCACTAATCATTGTCAAACGTTAAAAAAAGTTAACTTGATAAAGATAAAAGCTGAACTAAATGAATGATTTAATTTGTCCACGTTCAAAAAGGCTTTCAGAATTATAAAAAACAGAGTTTAAAAAAATTGCTGTTACATCCCAACTAAAAAGGGAAATTATTATTTGCTTTCAATTTTCTAAAGTCAATGTTTACTCTTTTCTAGTATTTTATTTTCTTTATTGATCGATAGAAATTACGTCCAAAAGACAATCTTATTTATTTGCTATCGTTTTCTCTTCATCATTCCTATAGCCTACAGTTAATAAAAATTTTGCCTAATAGTGTCAGCATTTTTTATGAAGAATTTAACGCATTGGGTAAAGCTTTGGTTTTTATCAGTAATTTAAAAGTTATTTCCTTTTTGTATCTGTAATTTAATTTAGTCTTCCATGTTAAATACAATTTGACCGCATTGTTATTGACTTACAACATTTTTATATTCATTAAAATTTTCGAAATTTTTTTTTTGTTAGAAATATTTTTAACCCTTAACACTCTGATGATTACTTTCAGGTATCATTTATAAAGGTGCATCCTTTTTACACTTAATTTATTTATTTTTCAAATTTTATTCTTAAAAATGCTTACATAATGGCAAAAGGACGCAGATTAATTTTTTGGGAAAATTCAACTTAAAACAGCTATATATTAATTTATTTCTGGAGCAAAAAAAAAAAA
>JAPMOQ010050474.1:9396-71305 GCA_026543055.1 Argiope trifasciata
TGTGTGTGTGTGTGTGTGTGTGTGTGTGTGTGTGTGTGTGTGTGTGTAACACGGCGTTATTGTCAGAGAGTTTGGCAGAATCACGGACATGTAGTAACATCTAAATCATTAATGTGAAATAAAATATAATATTATCTTTGGCGAAGCTACAGGTAGCTTGAAGTGACTAATGAATTAAAAAAAAAACTGTGGAATCACTAACTGAACTACTCCGACCCGCCCGTAAGCACACGGATAAAGCTGAATAACCAGACCAAAGCGACAATGACACTTTTGATACGTTGTCACTGAAACTTTGGTTGAATTCTAATGGCCATCACCACCACGGCAAAACTGCTCCATTGGGAAGGACGTCTTGTCATCGGAAAGAAGTGAGTAGAACTTCCAATTTTTCTGAACAAACCAGGACGGCGAAAACCAACCACCATACCAGAAGTTTCCCATCCTCCTTTTTGCGGTGCCCCCTGTGGGAATAATTAGTGTAATAATAAGTTTTTTACTGATTTAAACATTCCAATCGTGGATTTGAACTGGACCCAGATACCCACCATGGTCTGAAATTTTTTTTCGCAATAATAAAAAAAAAAGAAAGAATAAATGAATTAAAGTTCTCAGGATGTTCAGAGCGGATAATAATTTTTTTGGCAATCAAACCTCGATTAATTATACAGTATCTGATTTAAATAATGAATAGACCTGAACGAACTCATTAAGATTACCTTCTTCCTCAGTAATAAATATTGATAAAGCAGTTAGATTAAATGGATCTGAAATCCATTCAGGATTATCCATATCATTGTTTTGAAAGTATATTTTGAAGTGATAGGTTGTAATTAATGGTCTACAAAGCTCTCCCAGCTTACGGAAATGAATTAAATTATATTATTTTATTGCCTACTCTAAAAAAGAGGGTTAGAAATTATATAATAAATATTTCTGATTCTTTCAGCAATTTCTGTGGATATACAAATATATTCCATAATGGCACTCGGTGTTCATTCATTTTAGTTGCAGTTCGCTAAAGGTCAAAATGGCTCGCTGTTCATTAATGGTTAAAAGTTCGTATGCTAATTGTTAAATACGAAGTTTATGATACATGACGCAAACAGTTTTCAACAAAGCAGACCACTGAATTTAGAACTACCAAATTTGCCATATAAATGTTTCTTGAGAAATGAGAACATATTTAAAAAAGTGTTTTTTTCATTTCATCTAGATTTTTAATAAAAAATCAATACAATTTTTAAACTTTTTTCTCAGGGACTTTTTAGCATGCTATAGCTTGAAAACCAGTCTTTGAAATTCAAAAAAAATTATATTTCAGAGTTCAAAAAATTCATTTCCTTACAATTTATTCTTCGCATTTAACAATTTTTTAAAAATATACCTTACAACAGTACTTTTAGTAATTGCCATAACTTTGTTTAAACATGAGCATTGCAAAGACATTTTATGTATACATTATTGCTTTTATATAATTAAAAATGAAATTTAAAAACTATTGTTAAGAGAGACTGATGAAATTGTAGTATAATTGTTTTAAAATCAAATCTTATTTAAATCGTACTTTAATAAAATTGTGATAATATTGAGAGGGATATTGTTTTAAAAATCTATCTCACCTTTTGGTGTGATCCAAAAGCTTAATTTAGAAACTTGTTTGTCCTGTCTAATCACATCGCACTACAGAAAATAACTCCCCATCGAGATGCAAACTGTTGAGATCAATCTATCCATCCTTTCGAAACTCTGGCACTAAACTACCAAGGAAATCAGATTTACACATAGATCATAGGGTGTCCTGGAAGGTCGCTCATGAATTTTGAGAGTAGGCCAGGCATACAGGAAAAGGTCTTGTGTTTTTTTGCCTTGGAACACATCTTTGGATAGATAAGGTTGAGTGAATGAGGTGAGTGTACGCAAGAAAAGGCTCTTTTTAGTAAATTTAAGTAAAACAAAAGGATGCCCTAGTAAATTTTAGAAAAAAAAACAAAAGAATGCCCTACAAAAGGATGTCCAATTCAGATTTAAAAGAATACAAATTTGTAATCTATCCAATGTGTGACAATCCATTAGTGGCTAAATACTGCCACTAAACTACTAAACAAATCAGTCGCGCACTTATATTACAGGTTGATTATAAATGTTGATTAAACTAGGCATACAGAAAAAGAGTTGTTTTCTGCTATAGGATCCATGGTTGAATACGTAAGATAGAGTGAATGGAGAGGGGGGGAACAGCCCCAGTAGGCTTTTTGAGTGAATTCAATTGAAACCAAACGATACTGTAGATATAATGCACAATTCAGATTTAAAGGAATACAAATTTAGTTTAGTATAACAACCCATTTCATGAATAAGAACTTTATACGCTATATGGAGCATGATAAATGCACTGGCATGTTGGAAGTAATATCAAAAACAAATCTTTGAATTACTTAAAACAAATATTCATATAAATAAATCGTCCGATTGTATTATTGGTCAGTTACAAATTTGTATTCAATTAAATATGCACTGTACAATTTTATCAGATATATTTCTTTCTTTTGCTTCATTCATTGATAGGGAGGTTCTTGTAATATCCTTTCCAATTCTTTTTTGCATTCCTGACCCCATGTCCGCTTATAAAAATGGTTTTTTATGAGTGCTTGGCCTTCTCTTTTAGTCTGTAAACGATCTTCCAGAATATATATTGTATGTGTTAACTCATTGCGTATTAATTAAAAACACCCAATATTCACCTCGAGTAAGAGAAATCTTAAAATAAACAAAAATTTAAAATTTTCCATGAAATACACATTGAAGAGAGTTTTTCTATATTCAAAAATCTTCGCACCAGCATTTTTTGTTGATATGTGGAAGAAATCTAATTACATTTAAGAAAAAATACGTGCTTTTTGTATGAAAAATATTCTTCTTGATTATTTTGATTTGAAAGCAGCGCCAATATAATTCCATTTTCTCCCCCACCCTCAATGGTATATTAAGACTAAATGACGTGCAAGCGAGGAATATATTGTAGGAAAGGTGAAGATCATAGCCAAACTCGTCGATTGGTATCCAACGCCGGTAGGGATTTGATATCTCCATTTTCCCATTACTTTCTTAAGCCCCAATGTCTTTGCGGATGTGGTCAAAAATCTGTAATCTGACCCATTGTAGGACCACTCTCGCCTGGCATGGCTTATTAGTTCCTTTGACTAATCGTATGCGATATATAATCCTAGCGCAATTATGTTAAACTTTCCCCAATCTCCTCTATACAACTTCCGGATAAACACATACATTTCATGTTCTTAGCAATTTTTGTATTGCCAGTATATTTGAAATCAACTTCTGATTCTATAAAAATAAATGCCGCCTGCTTGATCTTAAAACTTGTTTATTTGACCCACGTTTTTGACATTGTTGCATCAAGACTCTGATGTCTAATAGCCTCTTGAACTTGAAGTTAGGAGCTCTTGGATCTCGTCAAGAAAAGAGTAAGAGTGGTAATTACAAAGTCAAACCGCTCCCGAACAAAAAAGTAAAAAAACGAGACTGAACTACAGAGCACACCGTCAACACAAACCACCTCAACCTCATTTTACGTGTGCTCTAAAAATCAACTGTCTATATCGAAGCATGAAACGAAAATCTTCCCATTGTAACATCCACGTTTCCTGTTCCTGTTCCTGTTCTTCCGGCAACCCTGCAATCAAGTTAGCGAGGCGACTCAGAGAAACTTCTCTTGTCAGTCGCGCGTTATCATCATCTTCTCATGCACACATTGCTGCGACTATCAGCTTTTCGGTTTAAACAAGATACTCAGTTTAAAGTTCGGGACCTGCTCGGACACACGAGGTCAAAGTTCAGGGTGCAGCAGCTACTTTTTTTAATATCTGCAGGACACGGAGTTTAGAGAATTTTTCGCCCGTCTGCTACGGGCCCTGAAACACGTGTTTTTCCCTGGCAACACAGAATTTCATTTCATCAACAATTCTGCCATAAGAACTTTGATTTTAAGCTTCACTTTGGATAATAAATCTAAAGATGTGGATTACTCTCTTGTTGATAGCTTCAATTATTGGTAAGTAGTTTGTTTATTTACAAATGTTTGATTAATGGTTGTAAATTTTGATAGATGATGGTGGCAATATTTTAAATCGAACAATTCTGGTTGATGATGTGGTGATGCGATATATTTGGAACACCTGCTTGATATTCTGCAAATTTTTATAAATATAATATTGCCTTAAAAAATTTAACAGTTTTTATACAGATGGCGTTTACAAATAGGGATACTCTTGCCGATAGAAATACAGATAATAAACTTAATTGCGTCGGCTCTCATTAGAACATATTGTTAAATCTAGAATGATCAAATTCGAAGTAGATGAAATTTGAAAGGTGAAAATCTGCATTCTGAAACCATTTTTTAAAAATATGAATTTGAATTAATTAAAAAGTTGTCGAAATTAAATGATTTCTACGATAACTTCCAGGAGTATTATAGCACAAATTCAATTTATCAACATTTTAAAATTTAAAATAAAATTTCTTTTAGAAGATGTTGATTTTTATTGCCGTCAATTTTTCTCTTAAACTTGATTGATTGATTGATATTTTGATTTTTTTAAATATAATTTATTGTTATAATGAAAGGCATATTGTTTTCATTCTATTCAGTTCTCATTTACATTTCATGAAAATTTGTCAAATTCTGTGAATTATTTGAGTAGTTTATATGAAAAATCACAAGGTGAAATAACATTACTTTGGAAAGGCAATATATAATTTGAAAAGGATTACTCAAATACTAATATTTTTAATGACATTAGGATGTCACGAAACTCGACTTCACTAAATAAACTCCTTCTTTGTTGAAAAAATTATGAACATCAAATTATGCAAACAACAAATTATTTAAATTAAGCTCAACCTATATTCCTACTGAGCTAGCTGGTTGCCAAATGCAATTTTAAAAAATACGATTAAACTCTTGTAAATTATTTTCAGAATTAACACATTCATATATTGTTTTTCTAACAATTTAATAGGATAAAGATAAGTATCTCAAAAGGTTTTTCCCCATCATTAATTCATTCTTTTATTGTGGAATTTCAATAAGAAATTAAAATTTGATTAGTTACTTTTTCTAATTTTTTAAGAACTTTCGTTCTTTCTTTTTGCATTAATTTAAATGCTGATTACTTTGAGATATAATTTCATGGATATTTAATTAATATAGTTTATTCGTTTTGATTCTAATTAAATCAGATGATTCAATGAAAATAATTCATAAATGCTCTACAGCGTTGTTGCTGCAAAACTTATCTCGTGAGAAATTTTCAAATTGTCGCTTAAAATTTCTTGAGGATTTATATAAATTTCTGAGCTTCTGGCATTTTGAAATATAGGTACAGAAATTAAATATTTAAATGTTTTTTCCTTGCATTAAAATGAAGTTTTAATACTCCCTAGCTATTGTTTGAAGCATTATTAAAAACACAAATGTTATATAGATTTTATGAATACTTCATACAATGAAAATAAATATTCTGAAAAATATTTTTTACATTCAAATTTAATAAACCAAATTTATGCAATATTTCTTTATTTTATCCTACATGCAATTAATCCTCTTTGGTATATAATGTAAAGTAATTCTTAAAATTAAACTTCTTCTGACAGATGAATATTTTTTTTTCCAATTAACAAACCTATCAATTCTGATACTCTCTTTTTAAAATTTGTCCCTATCCTTAAAACAAGTATGATGTTTTCTTAAAAAGAAAACTTCCAATTATTTCCTTCATCATCATTGAATTCCTCTTCACTTGGTTGCAGTAAGTCAACTGTTGAAAGTCCATCAAATATTTTTTTTTTTCATTCATTTTCAAAAACAATTCTGGAAGAAGGAATCAAAGCATTCTTAACGCTTTAAATAATCTAAACCACCTGCTTAGCCTCGAACTTTTTTTTATTGCGCAACACGTCATTACCTCTGACTTTTTTGTCAACACTAATCCAAGTATCACGCCTATGCAAAAATAAAGAATAAAAAAATTATTATGTAAGTCGGTAAAAAATGTATAAATATGATTTCATTCATCTACTGAAAGATTCTTTTGGTCTACGGAATTATAAAAAGTACGGACTTTTGTAATTCTATAGAATTACAATTGAAATAGCCTAGTGAATATGAAAGGGGGGTGGTTAATATATTCGATCAAATAAGCAATAAATATTCCTCCTTTTTTAAAAAAATATATATCGATAGTAGATTTTAATTCCACTAATTGTGTTGCTGTATAATTAATAAATCAAAATTTAAATATAGCTCTTTTAATAAATAAAATTATTTAATAAAAATATTTTTATATTTTTTCTAAATTATTAAAGAATTTTGATTAATTGATATAAATATTTTCTCCTTTTTTATTAAATATTAGCAATCGTTGGTAAAAGCTGATTTATTGGGAATACTGAATGTGCTTCACGTCTGTTAAATATGTTATGCATAATTTTAATGTTCATGATACCACCCAAAAAATAGGTTTTTAGAACATAAACTTTTAATAAATATTAAATCCCTGTAATTTTAATAACTTTAAACTAGTTTTGTTTATTTTGTTAATTGAATTTCTCTAATGGAGTAAAATTGCAGCGCAACACAGCGCACTTCTAACTGCACGTTGTATTTCGCAGTACTGTTCCTTCACTTTCTAATCTCTCATAAAAATGTCCTACCTTCAATGACAAAAGATTAACTATTTGACGAGACAATGAAAACTGATTGAATTTTAATATAAAAAGAAGTATGTAGTTAAAAATTATGCAAGACAGTATTTAAAAAAATTCAAATTATAAAAAAAAAATTACATGACAAATAAATTAGTATCATTGAAAAGATATTTTATCTTTTTTGAAAGCTTTGAAAGAATCATCTGTATGCAATTATATGTTCAGAAGTTACCTTGAGAAAAAACTCAAATTTGTATTAATTTTTATTTTATTAATTTTTTTTCTAATTTAACGCCGACGTTCATATCTTTCTAAAGAAAATTTGCTTATTCAAGGTCAAAAAGCCTGCACTGTAGAAAAGCCAATATATAAACATTTTCCTTAATTAGTAGAGATTTGTTGTTTATTTATTAAATATTAATAATAAAACATTAATATTCTTTTAAGTTTAAAGATAGTCAATGTAAACGAAAGTATTCGTTTTTAGTTTCGGTTTTTATTTTATTTCTTGTCTTGTTCAACGTATGGCGATTTTTATTTGGTATGTTTTTTTTAGCTTTTGTACCCGAGAAATACGGAAGTCATAAAGTTTCTCCCATGCATTTAAATAAATAAATGCCGTTTTCGTTGCTTGAGATGAAACCACAGGATTCCGGTTATCGAAAAGCATATTTGCGTGACATGCATTCTTAATTTAAATCGCATGTATTATTAGCAGCATAGTGTCTTCTTTTTTAGTTGTTTAAAGTTTTTCCTAGGCAGTTCATTAGTTTTAAGAAAAAGTAACTGGTCGTTCACGGTCAATTGAACTTGCGGGTTTGCATCGTCTCGTGCTTTGTACAGTTAGAGACTTTTGGCTTCCAGATCGGTCTTTTAATGGGCTAAATTTAAGACTTAATAGCATAAATTCACTTAAATATACGCCAACGATATTATCTTCAACAGGAAAGAAAACGTTATTTTAGTTTTTAAAATGTTTGTTATTTAAAAAGAAATTGAAAAATTTTGGGGAAGTGACGGAAATGGAGAAAGTTTAAAAGTTCTTCACATTTAATTCATTATTTCTTAACTCAAGCCTGGCTCTTCTTAAATTAATGCTTGACTCTTATTAGATGTTAAACCATTTGACTTTTTATTATTTGATATGGTGCATGAAAAAAAACCAAAAGCCTTCGAAAGACAAATTAATATGATAATAGTTTTATTAAATGTCATAGAATAAGATGTATTACTTTTCAGTAGTTATTTCGAAGCAAGTTGTCGAATAGAAGCAAAATAAGTTTTCAGGCATATATTGATAATTATAAATTTTATCATCCTATAATCTGCACTTCCTGAAACTTATCATTAACGCCACATAATCCAGCTTGCATTATCTGGAAAGTTCCTTTTGCCAAGAATTCGTGATAAAAAGAAGTTGTTGGGAACTTTTGTCGGTACAAGCAACCTAAAAATATCTGTTACGTGATGTTTTGGGAAAGAAAAAATAGGGAAACCAGCAACCAGTTCAATTGCTACAAACAACTCACTATTAAATAATGTATCAGTCTGACTGTTTTCGAATAATGCTGATTAAAATCACAACTGAAGTAGAGATTTTGACTTTTTGCCTCCATTTAATTATATCAGCAATTTTTAATTATAATATTCTACTATTATGTCAGTTTTGTAAACAGGTGGCCTAAAGGAAATGTTGTTGAAAATATATTTATATCAGTGAAAAATACCAGGCATTTATTATAGAAATTTCTTTATGAATATTTTCTCTGAAATCAGCACGTTCTTCATCTTTTCTCTGTGACCATCTTTCGTATTTTTGGAAAAAAATATTTTCCGTGCCGTTGACATTCTAAACTGCCACCAGGGTAAGTTTTAGCAAATCTGATCCTTTCAGGATATCAACATTCTAGCAAGAAAATTTTGAGTTTCTAAAATTGTTTTAGCTTCTATTTAGAAAATCTCTATTAATTATGAAGAATTTTGTGTGCCTGTATTTCTCTGTCTGAGTTTACGCTACTATCTGCTTGAAAGTTTGAGCTAAAACTTTCAAAATTGGCACATATGTACTTTTGAAGATAAGAATATGCAACTCGGCGCGATTTTTTAAAAATGTTAGCTGCAATTTAAACTGATTCTAAATTAAGTTGCATTTTGCATTTTTTGTGATAAATTCCGAAAACATAATTATCCAAAAATAAATGTTCACCAAAGTTTAAAATTTATCTTTATAATGATACCAATATAATAGTCGTGAAAATTTTTTCCTGGATGTTGGTTACTTTTTTTAGATATTGTTAGCTAATATTCAACAATAAATTAGATTGTTTCCATGAATTTCAAGCTTTCTTCAGTTTTTCATCAAATATTTCGCTTATTTTTTTCCATTATTGAAAGTTAAAGACGGATTTAGTTTTTTATTTATTTTGTTTACAAGACGAATGAAAAAGTGACAATACCTCAACATTTAGGAAACAGATTGCATTATGTATTCAATGTCGCTATAATGTAATGGGATTGGTTCCCATTGGAAAGGCTCATGTGCGCAATGAAAAAATATGTATAAAATATTAAATAACACAGTTTTAATGTCTTGACAGTTTGACGGAATCATGGACATGAAATTACATCTAAGCAATTCAATATAAATCAGATGTAACCAATATTAATGGGTCAAAGTTGTTCGTTATTATCGGCTACTTAGTTGATCACCAAAGGCGACATCTTATTAAAATCAGATACACCTGCTCATACCTTTTATTAACTAAACCATGCAATAGCTTTTGGTCTGATTTTCCTCCTTTTCTTGATGTAACAAGAAAAGCTTGATTATTCACTTTCTAATTAATTATAAGAATAGAATTTCGATTTCTGATACATTATTGAATTGACATTTCCTCTTATATTAACCAAACTAAATTATTAATTATTAAAAGATTGATTTGATAATAATCAATGGACAGTTTCTCATATTAACAAAATTAGATTATTAATTATTTAAAGATTAATTTGATAATAACCAATTGATTAAAAAAAATTCTTTTTTTCATAACTACAAAAATTTATCTTTTAATCCAGAAATTTGATGTTCTTTGATGTACTTACATAAAATTTATTGCTCAAGAGAATTACAGCCATGACATGCCCGAGTGTTGTAAATCTAATATCAATAAGGTCTAAGCTTGAAAAAGTACTATAATATGTTGCGTTAAAATGAATGTTATTGGTTAATGTTATTTTATTTTATTTAAACGCGTGGAAATATTCTAAATTGTCTTGGATATTTGCACACTATATCACGTTTTATGTCTCATTTCTTAATGCATGTTGAGAACTTCTTGCATAGAGCCAACCACCCCGCCACCACTGAACATAGCAGTATTAGCAGGATTTGTTGTAGTCGACTGTTAAATAAGTATTGTCCAACCTTACATTGACCGAACAGTCAAACTATAATTCCTTTTGAGGTAGTAAATAGCTGTCTGCATGTTGAGAATTATGCATCATTTTAGGACTCATCTTGGCAAATCTACACACAAATTTATATAGATTTGTAATTTTGTTTGTGAGACCTCATGTTAAATATTATCTCTGTAGGATTTTTTTTACTACTGTATTTGTGTATTCATGTATTGTCAAACAGTTAATCAAATTTTAAAACGGATTTAATCCAAAATTAAGCAAATAATAATAATATTTTATTGTAAAGATCGCATAAAGATTTTAGACATCTTGCGTACTATGAGTGAGTTATTGCACATTCTTACAACTAAACAATTGATAAGCAGAATATCTTTCGACGAATTTTGTTAAACTTTTACAGATTTCTATAAATCTAGAGACAAAATGGCATACCAAATTTCATAAGGCTCTAATATATTATTTTTCTAAATCACTTGTTTTCAAATTGACAGGATAATTCCAAAAAATTGCTTTCTTTAAAAAAAACTCGGAAGGGGATTTCTACAATAAGGATATATATTCTTGAATTTTTCTCGATATTTCCACTTCATAAATACAAAATATATACAATACAGAATTTGAGGTTGCAGAAAAATAAACAATTTCTGCGATTTTGATTAATGAGAAAGTCTAAACCAGGGGTGGGCAAACTTTTTCGATCGCGGGCCAAAAATCGAAAAAATAAAGTTTGGCGGGCCAAGATGAATTTTTCTAAAATCTTAAAAACAATATACAAGTATTACAATTTAATATATTAATGAGATGAATGAAATTGCGATTTTATTTTTAAAAGTTCCTTATGTTGAGGTTTGAATTGAGATGTACTGATTCTAAGGAACGAGGCTAAATGCTCATTTGTCAGTCTACTATTGAAATAATTCTTTCTAAGGTTCATGGTTTAAAACACTTGTTCTCATATATAAGATGAAGCAAACATAGCACTGATTTTCTGGGCATGAGATATTAAATTTGGGAAACTTACTTTCGATAATGATTTGTAAAACTCTAACTTTGGCATATTTAGAAACAATTGCTTGAGATGATTGTTAGATTGCAACTCAATTAATTCAAGCTGCAAATCTAACCTCACTGCTTCACAATTTACGTTGAATGGCATGGTAAAAATATCCAATTCTGCTTGAATGGCACTGAAATCTTGAAATCTGCGTTCGAACTCAAAATGCAGTTTTTTCAAGCTATCTTCATAATACTTAAGGTTCTCTTCATTTACTGAGGGTATTGAATTTAACCTCGGGAAATGAGATAAGTCGTTCTTACCTAGCTGCCCAGCAAACATATTAAGTTTTAGTAAAAAAGTTTTGAGATGTGACCAAATATCGTCGGTAAATTGATTTTTTCCTTGCATCTTAACATTCAAGTTGTTCATATGACAAAGAAGATCTGTGAAAAATGCAAAGTCTGAAAGCCATTCTGTATCTTCTAACATTTCGCACTCCGCAGAACACTGTTTCTCATGGAAGAACGACACAATGTCGTCTTTCAGCTGCCAAACTCACTCGAAAACACATCCTGCACTAAGCCACCTTACTTTCGTGTAATACAGTACATCAGAGTTTTCAGATTGCACTGACTAAAGAAAATCTCGAAATTGTCTGTGAGTAAGCCCACGAGATCGAATAGCATTTACAAGCTTCACGACTGTATCAAGCACGGGTTTCATATTCAATGCAGATTTACACAGAGAATCTTGATGCATAACACAATGTAGAAAAACAACATTGTTCCCGGGATGGTTTTGATTAAAGTGTCCAAGAAATCCAGATTTTTTTCCTGTCATATTTGGTGCTCCATCGGTCGTAATATTACATATATTTGTTATAGGCACTTTCAAAATTAAAAGCCCTTCCTGAAATTCCCGAAAAATATCATATCCCGTTGTAGTTCCATTTAAAGAACTCATGCACGCCAGTTCCTCAATAATTTCAAAGTTCTCATTAACACCTCTTATAAATAATACTAATTGAGCAGTATCATTTATATCAGTGCTTTCATCCATAGCTATGGAACAAAATTTAAACTGGCCAATCTTTGACTCTAATTGTGATGCCAAATTTTTATAGATGGCTTCCATTCTAGAAGTCACCGTTTTTCGAGATAAGCTTACAGACTCAAAATTATTTTTCTTATCTGCACATAAAACATCACAAACTTGGAGCATGCATTATTTAACGAACTCCCCATCACTGAGAGCTTTATTATTTTTAGCAATATTGTATGCTACAATGTAACTTGTATGTGTAGCTGCTTCTTGAATACCTTTTTCCTTCTTGAAAAAATTTTGCCGGCCTGATAATTTTTTACAAAGACTTTCTGCATTTTTTTTTTTTTTTCATATTCGGACATTGCTTCGTAATTGGAATTCTTATGCTTAGATATGAAATGACGGGAAATGTTATATTCTTTGAAGACTGCTAGAGCTTCATTGCAGATAAGACACACTGGTTTATCTTTTACAACTGAAAGAAAATATTTCCATGTCCATTCATCATTAAAAGCGCGGCACTCTGAATCAACTTTACGTTTTTAGTAGCTATTTTGGGGTTGAAATATTTTACGAATAACCCAAACAAGCACTAGCTACGCTATACTTTTAATAATTTCACCACTATTCACAATGACGCTATATGTCCACAATCTTTCAACACGCAATCAATAATATTAGAACTCGCGCCAAAAGAAAAAGCCGCTAGATGGAGTTTAAAATGCGCAGTCTGCCACATGTGAGGTCTAATTCACCTATATTGAATTCCATTATGTCTGCTGCACAAGAAAAAGATAACGCTTGTTGGCGCCAATCTACAGCTATATCTAACAAATAACTTCCGCTTTTAACACTTTACCGATTGAAAATTGCCTGTGTTTGCTACTTCCTTCGATTTATGTTTTGTAGAACAAAAATAGATCATGTAAACAGATTACCAGCTCTTTGAAAAAAAGGAAGAAAAAATATAATATTCAAACAAAGTAGAAAAGGAGATGGCTATATAATATATGAATATTTCTTTCAATTTGCCTCTGATCGGCAAATTAAAAGTCTATCCACGGGCCGGATAGAACCTTCCGGCGGGCCGGAGTTGGCCCGCGGGCCGTAGTTTCCCCATCCCTGGTCTAAACTATAGTCGTTTCTGTAAAATACTCAAAATTGCATGCAGAATATTTTAATCATATTTCATAATCAAAAACTTTCATCCAATTACATGCAATTCTACATTCATTACACAAAACTACAAGAACAGGTATTACTTTTATTAAATGGCTTATACTATATCGGCTATCAATAGAAATCAATGATAAATTCTACATTTCCAAAAAGGTTGAGATAAATTGTGATGAAAATATGAGAATCAGATTAGAGGTCATTGCTAGAAAGTAAAAGATAGCGATAAAATAAGAGGCTTCAATAAGGTCATTGGGGTCAGCCCGCTAAAAGTAATAGTTGGGCCTTATCTGAAGAATCCTTGGCCACTTTTTATATAAATGATTAGAAATGGTAACTGAAAAAAATGTTGTTGTCCTAGAATTGTGAGTGTTTTAAGTATGTTGCCGAGAAAATATTGACCTCGGCTACGGTTCCTCACATGTTGATCTTAGATATCAGAAGTGGCTTGTGAAAAGGCTTTATGGAACTGTAGCAGCCCAAAAAAAATTTTAAGTAGATAAATATAATCACCAATTTATTTCATTTTGCATACGATATTTAAATTATCCAATAGTATTTCTTTTAGAGCTTCTAATATTCATGGGAAAAGTAACGAGGAACTTAATGATGTGGTTAAAAGTGTTGTCGAAAGTGAAATTCAAATTTCTTCCGCTACAAAGTGTTTTTCGTTTCTTCCAATAGTTAGTAAAAGAAGAAGCCGTTCTGAATATAGTAGTTCTTACTCTTCTGAAGGTGATAAATATAGAGTTTAAAACTTGTTCTGGTGTCAGAAAATTCGTAATTAAGATAAAAATTTATCGAATAAAAGTTTTTCGTAAATAAATATGAAAATAACATCTTGATATGTATATTTATTTTAATTCAAACATTTCATGACTTTTTTCTGTGCAACCACAGCTATGTAAATTTTATAAATGAAATTAAAAATTAATTAAAATAATCAAAAACATTATTTGGAAATTTTGTTCTCAATTAAAATTCATTAAAAATTAGAAATTCTTTGTTAAATTTATTTACAGAAAATCAAAAAATTAATTTTCTATTGATTTTTAGTTATTTAAAAATTATTTAAATTGAACCTATCCTGGAATGACTGCTGTATAATTTTAAAATTTCTACCACCAGCCAGATTTGTAGTTTTCAATCAAATTTTGAACTAAAGTCCTTCATAGAAAGTCGTCTATTCGAGTACAAAGGAACTAGTAACTACAAAACCCGAAGAGCTAGGTAGAAAAAATTTGATGCACAGGTTTAATATCGAAATTGTAGATATCAAATTTTGAACCAGATCAGTGAAAAGATAGATAATTTATAAGCATTTATTTTCGTACATGTGCAAACTTAATAACAATAAAGGCTTTACGTAAAAATTAATGAAATTCAGTACGTAATTCTTAGAATAGGACCGTAATTTTCTGTCAAATTTTGATGTCAATCGCTCGACAAAAAATATATATTCTCACGATAGATTCAGTAAAACTGCTAAATTCACGCCAAAGAACTTATTCATTAGTTTCATGCAGAATATTTGTGGCCTTACGCAACATTCGGAATTTTATGAGAGAAGGGGGATAAGACCTTTATAGAAAAGTATGCGGGCTAATACCAGGGAGACCAATCCCTCAGTTAGAGATAATATGCAGTTTTCTAAATTATATTTCACTGTTATAATGAAATTCAACCTGTTTCATCAAAATTTCATCAAAAATTTGATTGCGTGTTTTTTCTCCATTATTGAAAACTAAAAAAATATATCACTAGCTTGATTTATATTATGGGTAAGAAAGTTCTTTTATGTTATTGTGAGAAAAAACGTATTTTTAGAAGATTAAGTACTTGGATAATTACACTTTTAACGGTATTTAGATGTCATGAAATTTGGATATTAATGCGATAAATGTAACACTGAAGAGTAATCAAACTAATATATCCAAAATTAATTTAATATAATATATCTAAAATAACTATCATTAGTATTTAGAGATACCTTTTTAAATAATTATGAATGTCAAAGAGATTTATTTGAAATTAAATAATATTCCTGGTGAACCTCTGCTATTAAAAGACAGCTTTTAAATACATATATAACCTATTGAATAATATAGTCATAGAGGTAGATATTTACATGAGAATGCATATTTGTGCTGTTTAAAAGTGCCTTCTGATTTTCAATTTTGGTACTTTATTTATTAATTATCCTTATAAAACAGTAATAGGTTTCTTGAACGATGTATTCTGGTATTTATAGAGATAAAAATGCTCAAAAACAATTTTTAGCATGTACATTTATTTCTACGTTGTTTACATTTATGCTCAAAATGCTTTATATTTGAATTTATAATTAATTATTCAACTTCTTTCATTAAAAATAATTCAGTTATTTTCGCTATAATGCTGAAAGTCAATTTATTACTAGATTAATACAGAGAAAAATATATTTTGAAGTTTTTATAATTGAATACTGGATTAAAAGCTACATTTTCTGTTTCTTAAAGAAATTCTGTAATTTTAATCCTGTAATTTCTAATCGATTTCATTAAATTCTGTATCATTTCACAAACGATTTAGTAACTTGCTTCTATAATTTGTTTGTATTTGGAGATCTATATTTAGAATTCAATGTTTTTACACATTCTATAATAATTGAATCCTTTTCATAAAAGGAAAATCAAATTGAAAGGGAGTTTCAATAAAATATTGTGGAAATGTAATTATGGATAATATAAGAGTGAATGGATACTTATAAATTTCTTAAACAAACAAATTGATTTCACCTATGTATATAAGATAAAGATTTCTTAGCCGAAAAACAATAATCATTTTTACCTTTTGACTTTTTATTTCTGTCCAGTGAATTAATACTAATGTTCACGATTATATTACAATGAGATATGGACTTAAAAATACTGATCTCAGGAAGCCTATATCTTCTTCAATGATTAATATTTTCTCTTACTCCAATGCTTTGAATTGAAATTTTTCCTTTCAAACCACGATATGATTTTTTTTTAAATGGATGACTTTTTTTATACTTTCCCCGTATTTAGACCATATTAAAAATCAACATATACTCTAAATATTTCATTAAAAGACTTATCGAAGTTATTATTTTTGAAAATATCTTTGTCATATAACTAAACTGCCAACTTGATAAAATCTAAAATAGTTCAATTCGAAAATTTATCTCATTCCTAAATAGATTTTCTGAATAGAATGTGTTGAGAGATTTTTTTGAGTATCACTTTGATGAATTTCTGAAAAAAAAAAAAAAAAAAAAAAAACACTCTAAACATGCTTATTTTTTCAAAATTTTCTAAATTACAATTTAAATCAAAATCATTTGCTTATTTTGTTAAGAAAACTATGAAGGATACTGTCTTTCTCTCTATATATATAAAAAAATATAATATATATTCAAATCCTTTAATCTTTTAATCCAAAACATCATAAGTAGATGATGTTTACGTCTTGATTCGTCAATCGTTATTTTGTTACAAAATTTTAATCATATTAGCAATCTTAAAACAAGCGTACAAAATCCATTTAATATCACCGATACATACATGAGAGTAAATGATGTATAACAACATCGATGTGCTTACAAAAAATTTATTTCATGAAATTAGTCTAAATAAAAATTCAAATATTGAAAATGAGGAAAAGTATTGTAGCAAAAGATAGTTACAAAAATTTTAAGACATTAAAATCAGAGGGAAAGTGGAAAAAATTGATGTAATTGAAAAGCTTAGTTTTAAATTTTAAAATTATGTAAAAACCGTTTTTTTTTTTTTTTTTTTTTTTTTTTTTGCATTAATATGCCTCAAAGTTACTGAAGAAATTGCTAGCAACATATTTACAATAATTTTTCAAAAATACATTAAATTATGGAAAAACTGCATTTTATTTAAATAAACAACACTGAAAATATTATTTTTAGTTTTAAAGTAGGGTAAAAAATGTGTGTGTGGGGTATATGATATAAATTTAAGAAATTAATGAAAATGTTAAATTTTAATTAATTTTTAATTAAAAATCTTATTAAAATTTTGAAAATCACTTTCTTAGTACTCGCCTACCATCTATAAAATACGTATATTTCAAATTCTGTGCCTCTAAATCCAATAACATCGCTAGCTGAATATTTTAAGGGAACTGTGGATTGTATTAGACAATTTTGGAAATTATTCATTCAGCGCTATGAGGTTTTATTATGCATATGTATTGAAATATAAATACTTCAATTTTCTTAAAGAAACAATTTAAAGCAAAATATATTATTTAAAAAAAAAATTTAAATTATAATTTTTTTAAAAATTTTAAAATATTTCAGAAGTTTTAATTTTTTTCTTATCACGCAATGTAAATTTATTCGAAACACAATTACGCATGGTTTTGTAACTTTAATTAAATGTTAATTGTTTAAAAACATTTTTCTGCACACTTACGGAGTTTTCAGGGGAATTTTATGTATTTCTAAAAACTTTTAGACTTTAAAACTAAAAGACTTTTAACTATCTAAAAAAAAAAAACTCAAAATATAAAATTCAGTCCCCATTTTCTTTTAATGTTCGACCGAAATCCTTACCATCGATTTCATTCGATTTCTGCAAAAATTAAGACACCTGAAACATTTCAAATATATTTAAATCTAATTGCAAAATCATTTTTAGAAAAATCATCGCTATGTACTTTTTTCCCTCTTAACCCTTTAAATATTTATTTTATTGGACAATACATTTTATAACACTATTTTAGTTGAATATAAACATATATTTTGGTGATGAAACAACGAAAATCAAATTACAAATTTTGTCTATTTTTGTTCATCTTAAAGTCCACTATCCCCTTAAAAGATTTTTTTAGGGGATAAAGAGAGTATGAACTCGACAGATAATATGGTAAACTATAAAAAGTATTACATTAAAATTTATTTACAGAGCTGTAACAAAATTGTATGTAATTTTAATTATATGTTTGGTTATGTAGTGAAACTTAATAAATGGTGAGTTTATTTAATGCAAATCCTTGAAATAATCCAAGTATATACAGTATTTATTAATACAAAGTAGTAGAGAGTCTTGTAAAATTTAATGTATGACAATGTTAATTCCAAATCAGAATCTGGATAAATGAATAATTCTAGTTCTATTTTTTAATAAAAAATAATTTCATTGCATTTTATTACTTCCTGATACAGAACAGCATAATTCGCAGATGAACTTGTCCAACTCAGTAATGTCCTGTGATGAATGTCCGTATAATGGAATATAAAAACTGTTATTTAGAGCTTGTCGTATTCAATTTAATAAAAGCTATTTAACGGTAATTATTATCAAAATATTTTTGATTTAATAACGTCACTATTTTTCATAGTTATTAGAAATTTTACTTTTCTTATTTCGTTTTTTAAATGTCCACTTTTTATAACATGTTTCTAAATATCTTTAAAAATGTGATTTTTTCAAAATTTATTTTTATCCATATAAATAAAAATGAATGCTTGTCTGTATGTTTCTTATGCCTTCCTAAACCATTCATACTGTTGCGATGAAAATTGGTGAGCTTATTGTGTGCACCTACGGAATGGTTATAGGATTAGTACAATTATCGAAAATAAAAAATAAAAAATCGAATCTTAACCGCATCTATTTACCAAGGCTTATTCTCCAAATAACTCGCCGTGGATAAAATAAATTAAGTAGAAATGCTAAATCCAAGTTAAAAGTTAATATTTTGCAGCTATAATAAGCAATCATGTAAGTCATTCTCAGAGGTAGCAACTTTATTACAAATTATGCGAGAAATTTTTATGGAGACCAAACCTGGAAGTTTTAAATTTTAATTAAATTTTAGCGTTTTTTGCAGAACCCACCAAAAATATTGTAGTATAAATAATTTTGCACCTTCTTAATTTTCAAAAATTATCTTTTCAACTGCATTAACGATTTTATGGTATAAATATATTTTCTATGTTTAATCAATTTTAAAAGAAAATATTTTAATCACATTTTCTAAAATTAAATTTGAGAATTCTGAACGAATATAAAACGAATCTCGAGATATCATTTTTATGAAGCTTTTATTAATTTACTTTTTAAATTGCAATTAATTTAAATTGAAAGCACCCTGACATTTTTTATCGGAAGTTCATACAAAACGTTATTAGAAATGGATTCAAAAAGTCAACTCATTTATTAAAATGTATTTACAACTGCAATTTATTAGAAAAAAAGGACATTAACGAATTAAAGGAAAGTTCGATTACATTCTGTCAAGAAACCATGTGAGTAACAAGATTATTCGCTTGAATTTGTGTTTGTGTGTGTAATTTGACCTAGAGATTCTAAATTTTGAACAAAAGTTTTGAAACTTTAATTAATTAAGTGAGATTCTGAAGTTATCCGTTACTTAAACAGCATTCGGTAATTTCAGAAATAATATTACGCAAAATATCCTATTGTAAATATTATTTCACAAAAGTAATATTATATTTCAAATTTAAAGAAATATTTTGTTATTGTCATCAATTTCGCTGTTGCGAAATTTTTCTAAACAATCTTGACAATTTTTTAAAAAAATCTGGGTTTTTTTAATCATAGTTTTCAATAAGCCTGTTTGTTGTTACAATGAAATTCTAACCGTTTTCTTTGTTCCAATAAATATTTAAATTAATTGTGTAATTTTTTAGTAATAATTGTGTAATTTGATTGCAATATTGTATTATATATACATATATATATATATTAACCTGATCAGAATTATCTATATTTAATGTGCGATTCTCTTCTTTTCTTAGGATAGGATGTAGGTCATCGAAATCATATTAATAACATTCACTATACTAATAAAATTGATTCAATCAATGTTATTAATATGATGAAAGGATAACTAGTCACTAAAAGCAGTTGATTGCTTCGTATTTTAAATTACATTTGTTTATTTCATCAAGTCCACTTACACTCTATAGATTCAGCAAATATTCCAATTGCTTGTAAATGTGTAAATATATAACATGAATTTGAGTGAAAATTATTTCAAAAATCATGCCATATTTTTGGACAGAAAGAATAATTTTTAACGAAATAAATCTGAAACAATTACTTTATTTAGCTTAAGAAAAAAAATTATTTTGTTGCTATCATTACTACATTTTTCTCTATTAACAGTTATATTTATTTCGTTTCTTAAACTTATTTAGTTAAGATTATTATTTTATCGAATATCTAAATCGCTTCAACTTATTTCGATTGATTACATTTATTTTAAGTTGTTGAAATACGTGGCAATTAAATCGGATTTGCAGACATGATAAAGTCAGATTTAGCTCCGATAACAAAATGGGTTATCTGTAATTTCTGTTTTATTTATAAAATATTTATGAAAGCCATTTTTATCTTGCCATAAATTAGAACTATATGTAATATAAATGTTTTTCATTATAAAATACCGTAAAAATGGTTTTCGAAGTTAATTTATTATGTTCGATTAAAATCTTGGTCATTCTATTTTATGTGATCTGATTTTGTGTTTTAATTTATTATTATATAAAAGAATTTTTTATCTTATTATCTACATTATAATAAGGTTTTTCTACATTATAAGATACGCTTATTTCTCCTCTGATTATATAGGAAAATATAAGAATACATAATACATAGTAAGCCCAACCTTAACTTACTGAATGATTTTATAAGAATGCATGCATTAGTTTTATTTTAACAAAATTTATATGTAAATTCGCATGCATTAAAGAAACCAATGTTTCAATCCTGTGGCTTACTATATTATAATGTATTAAAGTCTACATGACAATTATACATTATATAGAGTATACGAATATTACTACTTTGATTGTTAACAGTTATCTGTGTTAATAGTTTTTAGATAATAATAGATATTACTGTATGTTACTTAAAATAATAATTAAATTTTTAAATTGAATATTTATCATAAAAGTACAAAAATTCACATCTCTATTGTAAGTCTTGAGTACTAATAACGCATATCTTATTCTTTTTACGTTCATTCAGAGAAGCATTACATATAAAAGAAATCTGACATCTTTGAAAGAATCTTGGCATCTGACACAAACATTATTTATAAATATATTAAACATTATATTAATTAATAAAGGCTCTTTAAATCTAATTAATTGCACTAATTGTTTCTTCGAATTCATATTTGGCAAATAAAATAAAATCGGAGAAATTTATTATACCTTTAAAGAAAGGTGAAATAAGTTTATCACGGTTTTTCTTAAATTCTTAAATTAGCTCTGTGCAACTTATTTTCTATTGTTTAATCGATTGTGAATGATTCTCAAGTCCTGATACTGATATAATAAGTGATAACTGATAAAATGTAAAAATAAGGATTTAGTGCGAAAATTTGTGAATTTTGGAAAGAAGAAAATGACGCGTAATCAAAACTTTTCATTCTTGTATTGCAAATAATCCCAAAGTCCTAATTTTGATATCATAGTTGTTCTAAAAGGATGGGGAAATAATGATTCAAGCTGAAAATTTGAGAATTTTAGAAATGAAAAAATGATTTGCAATCGAAACTTTTCATTCTTTATGTCATATAAAATGGATAATATATTATATTGATCACGAATGAAATCGGACTATGGTGAAATGATGTAAAAATGAGAAATGCACACGTGTACTTTACTGAAGTTGCATTTTATTCTAATTCAATTACTATGTGGACTTAACATATATTATAAGAGCTAATATTCAATCACTATTAACGATATAGTTATTTTTTGTTTAATGCTTTAAAGTATATTTAATAGATCATTTTTTAAATGTATGGTTTTCTTTTCTTTCTAATATGTTATTAACTATTTTTAATGTGCACGCTTTTCTAGTTTTTGCAATTTTCTGCTAAAATTTCTTTGGTGATGATTTCCTAATTGCAACTCTTTTTTTGCCTAATTGCATTTATTTTCTCTTTCACGTAGGTTACTCCCAATCCCTTCCTGCACCAGGTATGCACTATGTTTCTTTAGTTATATTGATTGAAATTTGAATATCATTTAATTGCATGCACACTTAAACATATCTTCTAATTGCACTTGTACTCGATTTCAGCTTTTATTTGAGTTAAGATTTTTATGATGTTGGATCGGTATAATTGGAATCAAATTATAATTCGAAGTTCTATTGAATCGACAGTTATTACACCAGAGTATATGTTTTGAGACATAACTTTAAAACATTATTAAAAAATTACATCTTTAAAACCTTACAAGCAACTGTGCCTTTAAAATATTACAATTTCAGATATTCATTAAGTTTTGGAACAAATCCATCAAAACATTGAAGAAGAAATATATTATCTGTAGATTTATCTATTTCTCTGTATTTGAGTGTAATGGGTTAAAAAAATGCCATATGAGTAAAATTTAGCATATGGTTTTGATACAAATTGGAAATTTGTATCAAATTTCAAACCCTAGTGAAATTAGTTTAAATGCATCACCACTTTAGGAAAAATACAGCATGGAATGCTCCATCTCAAGTGAATATGCTAAAAAGTCTAAGGGACAACATTCTATTGCGAATCCTATCCAAAATTTCCCATTTATCGCTTGCATTTGGAATCCAGTGTAGATTTTCACTCTGAGAGAGACATATCAACCATCTGAACATTCGTCAATTATTGCATATTATCCGTACATAATCAAAACTTGAGTAGCAACTAATTTCAACGATACAGTTGGTGAATAATACCCTCTACTAAATTCACTGTCAGCTCATCCGACTTGCATTTTTCTGTACGATTTTGGTTTGCTTTTTATATAACCTACCACCTTAACTGATTGTTCGTTCAATTTTAATTCCCCCTGTGTATGAGATTAAAAAATTTATAATTAATTTTTCTAAAGCATTCAAACAGCTTAAGCAACCAAATCAGTGATTATAGTGACATAACTATAGCCAATATAGTTAAGAACGGTAAGAAATGAATAAATCATTAACGAATGACCGAATGCCTGCATTATATACCAATTGATGAATTCAGTTCAATTATATTAACTTCCCGTTGTCAAGCAACACTAGGGCTATTTTGGGGTGTACCTCGTAATTCTGTGCCGTTTTCAGAGGAAGAAAAGACACTTGAGCCGACGTCCCTTTCTCCAAACTTTCGTTCCACACCAGCGGGAGGACATATGGTCCCTATTTTTCGGGCTTAGGGAGATCTGAAACGTGAAGATTTGTCAATCTTTTAATCATCAAATTTTTGATAATTACATTATTTTCTCTTTGTAAACTTCTTGTACATGAAAATACGCATCTCTATTGAAATCAGACCATCACTGAGAAGATAAATTAATGAATAAATGTATAACATGCAGCTGGAGTATTAATTTGTATGTTTTTCGTTGTATTAATATAATGTGGTGCATTTTATGTTTAACTCTGAAGTACGTTAAAGTAAAACGAATATCCATTGTTAACCCCTTTTCTCTTGTCTAAGAAGTCAATTTTCAATTTTGTTGTCAAGTCAAGTCAATTCTGTTGTCTAAGAAGTTAACAATTTTGGCATTAAGACCCTAAACCAAATTTCATTTGGTTGGTTTGCTGTGTTTTTGTTTTATTACGTTTACATACGGTTTCCCAAGCATATAAGCTGGAACGGCTTGGTGGAAATGTCTCGGGTCGTGAGCCGTAGGATTTCAGATTCGAAACCCGTTCCACAGTCTGTTGCACGCTAAATCCGTCAGTACCAAACGTCCTCTCGCAGGTGTGGTAAGTGGAGCAGGGTGCTAGCTCATATATCGTCCTTGTCATCTGACCGCGGTTCAGAATTACGAGGTACGTTTCAAAATCGCCCAAGGGTTTCTTTACAACGGGGCGTTTATATTAAACTAAAATAAATTAAACCCAAACAAACAGGATATCTTTCCATTGATAAATGTAATTTAATTTAAAAAGGATATTTCCAATTTTGTTACGAACATCGTATACTAAGGATCACCCATCTAATTTGCTGTGTTTTTGAACTACCTCTTTCAAATATGCACGAATAGAAGAGATTGAATAGCAGTCAAACTATAGATGGATTTGATCAGAAATTTGATAATGCGATCATATGCCAAATATCATTGATGTACTTTTTTTAGTCATTGTACTCATTAACATCCGTATCAAAAGAAAAGTAAAAAAAAATGTATATTTTATATTTAGGAGATCTAATATACGTAGATTTTTTTTAAGAAAAAGTGTTGAATGAAATTCTTTAACGACCCCAGTACATTTGTTTTAAATGTGATAAAATGTAGAAAATCTGTAATTGCAGAGTAAAATAAATATTAAAATATCTTTAATTAAACAATAAAAATTATATTAGAAGATGGAGTAGAAATTTTTTATCAATTATTACTTAATGAAATATTCTATATTTTATAGAATTTACATTCTCTTGCAGAAATGGCTGACGATTTCATTTTTTCCCAATTAGCTTTTTTTTTCCCACCACCGAATTTTTAGTGATGCTTTTATACATATTAACGTAACCATAATTTTACAATTACGATACAAAGCTAAATGAATATTTAATTTATTTATATATTCATATTTAATTTTATAAAATCAATTGCCATCACATCAGGCATACTCCTATTTTAGATTTTAACATGTTTAACATTAATTCAATTTTTGGGGCTCAAGAAAACAAAATCAGTGCACTAAGCGCTCTCGTTGTTCTGCTCATTTTAACTTTTAATTAAGACTGACCAATCTATAAAGTAGAATATGCAGCATACGATTGCAACGATTTCAGCGGATAAAGAACTTAAGTGGAACCTCCAGTGTCGAAATAGATTTTAATCTTCGCTAGAAATTAAAAGCATTTTAATGTTATTTTCTTTTAAATAGGACAATCAATTCTGTTATTTCCGTGCGGAAAAAAAAAAAAAAGAAAAGAAAACCGATTCGTGATGTTAGGCAAAAGTGTATAGATGGCGCTCTGGGTCAAAGTTTCGATGACGATTCATAATTCATACTTTTTAAAGACGATAGATGCAATCGCGTGATGTAATCGATTTCGTTCTGTTTTGATTTCGCCATCTGTGTTTTACATCCTGTGCTGTACTGTAAGTCTTAGACTTTAATAAGTAGTATTGTGTTCGGATATCGTTTGAATGTTGTCTTTCAAACAGATAAAATGCATATTGTTGGACTGTGCCTTTATGAATGCTAAAAACAGAATTTTTACAGACTAATATAGTTAAATTCTAGCTATTTAGTGTTGTTGATATAATTAAAACTGACATGGCTGTTAATAATGTGTTGTTGCTATTCCAAGGAACTGGATATATAGTTGCTCTCATACTATCCTTATGTGTTGTCGTACCTCTTGCTTTAAATTTGGAATGTTTCAAAGGCCATTGTTTACTTTTTACTACCGGAAGTTTTGGAGATGATGGTAATTTTAATGCCGAATGGGCTTCGAAAGCTTACTGTGGATATGTAATGTTCATAAGCTCACTACTAGTTTTAGTGTCATTTGTGCAGGCAATTCGTATGTTTACAATGCTACGAAAAGAAACTGATAGTTCATTTTTATCTGCATTTTTGGACTGCATCTCAACTATGGTTTTCGCAGTGATGGTTTTTGTTGCAGCTAATCTAGTCACACTGGGTTTCGATACGTGGTGTCATGCTGTAACTCAAAGATTTCGCTCTTGTGATGATGCTTCTATTATGGAAATTAGTAAAGCTGATAATGTCCAAACTAAAGGCTTCTTCATCCAGATTGGTACAGTACAATTTGGCATTTGGAGTTCTTGGGTTTGCTGGGTTCTGTTAGCAGTACTATCTACTTTTAAAGTTTGCCGTTATCATGAAAGGGAAGTAATCAGAGTTAGTATGGCTCGCCAAAGACAAAAAATAATAAATCAGATGGATTCGGACTCCTCATGTCTGACTTCAAACGAATGAATATCAGAATCCCTGCATGAAGAGAAGAGAATATGTAACTTTTCCATTACCAAAATCCATGCAAAGTTTCCACATTTCATCAACTACCAAAATCTATGCAATGATCCCATACTTCGACAACTGTCAAAATCTATGTAATATTCCTTGAATACAATCTATACATTGAAAATGCGATTTATTTCCAGCCTTACAGAAAAATGAAATTCTCTTTACTGACCTTTTCTACTGTTACACTATTTGAAATGTGATATTTTATACCAAAACTGTGCTTGTCAAACAAAAGGGAAATAATTTAAATTGTGAATGTGAAAAATTGAAATTTGCTGATATTGGCATGATATGTGTCATAAAATGTAATTAATATTGCATTATTTATATGATGAATGACTGTATTATATGATTAATTTTATTGAAAAGTTATATTGTTGAATTTATTATCAAATTTTATTATGAACTACATTGTGCAGGAAAAAAAGAAATGGTTAACTAAATTTTCTGCATTTTAATAAACAAAAATATGTAATTATTAGTTTTTTTATAGTTATATTTATTATTTTATGTTGGAAAGGTTTATACTAACAAAATTGAATGAATAAGCAAGATCAAATACTGAAAATTGTAATCAGAATATTTTGTTTAGGGTATTTTTTTATAAAATTCAAGTCATTGTGCAGAAAGTTATTTGGATGCACAATTAGGCGATCTTATGCTTCAATAATGTACTGGTTTGTCTGTTATAATTATCTTTTTATTCTATATTTCTGTAAAAATTTATTTTTTTAATATATAATAATTTTATAGATATATTAGTGAAAGAATAAGATCCTTATTCTACTCCTTCACAATAAATTACATATATGAATTGCCAAATTGTTCCTTGAAAAATTTATGCAGTTTTGTATTTAACGTAATAAGTATTTGATTAAAATAATTCACTTCATTCAAACATTTAAAAGTTCTGGTGGTAATACTATTTACTTCATAAAATTTATGCTTGTGATTTTATATCTGTTATTATTGAGCATAAATATTATATAAAAGTGCACTGTTTAGAACAAAAATATCTTGATTTGTAGAATTTACAAAATGTTGCTACAATAAATAGGTTAGCAATAAACAATTGCTAATTTTCAATCATTTTAACTGCTTTATTTTTTTACTGTAGTATTTATTGTAAGAAATTTAATAGTTAAACTAGTTAAAACGACAAAAATTCAAGCAAATCTTTAATTCGTTAGCATTAGCGGAATATTTAATGCTGTACTGCATTATTAGAATTAGGAACTTTCTGTTCATTTATTTTATTATTTTCATATATCATGAATTAATAGATATCTCAGGTTAATTTTGTGTATCTTGCTGAAATGTTACAAAATAATTTTTAATGTTATTCTTTTCAAAATATATTTTCTGTATATACTTTGTAGAAAGTGTTCTATATAAATATAGGAAGTTTGATAAGTCTTTCTACAATTTAAAATCTTAACATACCTGTAGCAAACTGTTTTTTGTGCTTTCATTTAAAAGAAGCAATAGAATCTCTGTATATTTCTGTATTACATAATCCTTGTTGTATAAAACATTTTAAAAAAATAAATGAAATCTTGATGTCTTCTTGAGTTTTTGTTTATTATTTCATAATTATAAGATATGAAACTGTTCTACAAAAGTTGAAGCTAATTCATATTTTTGTAGGTGGACGTATCATCATATGTACATTTTTGTATATTACTCGCAACTTTTTATTAAATGTATGTATTAAATAAAAATAGAATTTGAAGAATAGCTTATTAAATTAGTTCATTTGAAATTTTCTACTATAAAAAACTTATTCATACATTATGTTTGTTTCTTCAGTAAATTTTAGATAAATTTAATGCATCTTCAATTATTAAAAGACTATCATTATTTAAAATATTTTTAAAAAATTAATTCTAAGGACTTAAATACTTCATATATTTGTTCATTAAAATAAAATATTTGTTTGAATCAGTAGATTTTGTAAACCCAAAAAATGTGATGTGATTAAATAGTAAAGCAGAATTTTCAGTAAAAGATCAATTTGCTTGTTGCAGTTTTGACTATTTGTGTAGAACAATTTAAATGAGTAAGGATCAAGATTCTGATCAAAATGTAACAAGCGGAACAACTTCTAAAGATTTTATCAATTCAGTTTTAAAATTGAAGATGGTTTCTTAATTACTATAATTATTTTATTTCATAAATAGTATTTTTCCCCTTTAATTGATAAATGTTGACACTGTTATACACTTACAAAATCACTATGTTATGCTGGAGGTTTTTTTGTGGTTCTAGTATGCATTTTATTTTTTCTCATTTATGAAATATATTATTTTCAGTTCCCTCACTTCATTATGAAACTGGTATAACTTACAAATATTCCTACCAGTTTACTGTTCTACTTAATGAAGATTCTAATTTAACCAGTCGTGCTGCTTCAATTGGAAGAAATGTTGGTTATCAGGTGTCATCAGAATTCCTGCTTTCACCTATTTGGGAAAGTCCAGAAAATTCTAATGAAAAATTGATTAAATTAGAGGTTTGTAATAATTTGTTCTTTGTTAAATAAAAAATGCTGTTGCTTTATATAGATTATTTAAGATTGCTTGGAAGTTTTTAAAACAGAAATCAGTTAATTTTTATTTTGTTGTTAATTAATATATTTTTGCCCAACAGAAACGGAATCTAATTTAATCCATTTGCCAATGTAGGATTTTATTTCAAAGCACTATTTGGGGGGGGAGGGTAGAAAAATTCTTTAATTATGAGTAAAAGATTGGATAATTTAATTTTTACTTCCTCCCCAAGGAATGCTGTGATTTAAACAGCCTAGAATTTTTTAAAAATTAAGTAACACAATGTTATTTTTTCAAAGCTTCATCCAGTGTAATCATTATCATTTAAAAAAATCATATTTTTTTTACTTGGATATATTTTTTGTTTTAAAAAACAATATCAGAATAAGATTACAATTATAAAATAATTTTTGTTTCAAATAATTTATAATTGAGATTATAGTTATGCTTTTTAAATTTCATTATTTAATAATAGATCTATTTTGATATGTGTATTCACAACTGTTTCTGTTAATATGATGTACAAATTGTAAGGACATAAAGTGAAATCAATACCCTAAGGTCTGCTTTGATTTTCATGAATTATGGGAAAAGTTAAAAACTTATATGTTGATTTTAATTTTATATATATAAAATCTCTATTCGGATTAAACTAGTATCAAAACAAAATTAACAGGTAATTTGATTGCTAGAATTTACATATATGAAGTTAATAAATTACCCATGTTAGTTTGAGATGCTTAAATTCTATTAAATGTTGGATGTGATCAGCTCAAGCACAAATGTGTTAAGCAGTATGGCTATATGTTTTGTTATCAGTCATAGTATAGCCTATAAGATAGTAGAGATGACCTGTGCTCTTGGCAAGTTTTAATATAGCATAGAAATGTGCAGGGATTTATGTTTCACTCAAAAAAGTACCATTAATTGTGCTTCCATCATATTACAATCTTTCAAATGTATTTTATGAGCAATAAGGGATTCCAGATTTTCTCCAAATTAATAATATCTATTATCATTTTTATTTTTTTACTCTAATGGAAATAATTTTTCAATGAAGTATAGGAAACCAAATGAAGAAAAAACTTAGCATTAACTTCTTTAGACTTGATGGCTGAACTTCTGTTTAATTGCTGGAGAGACATTGATATTAGACTCAATTCTAGGAAGCATCTAGTTAATTCCTAGTGCATGTTGAATTTGTTATAGGGCAGATATCATCACATCATATTCAGTAAAAGAAGAGTTTGGTGAACGTTACATGGTTTTGGCTGTCGTCTTCATTTTCGGATCATGGTTTATCCTAAAATTACTTTCATGCAATTACAAAACAACCAAAAATCTAACAAATCAAATCAGTACTGCTTAAATTGTCCCAATAAATTTAAGATTGTAGTTATCGATTTTCTCTTAGATTTGTTTTAAAGCTACAAACTTCCATTGATCCTGGAGATTTCATAAAAATCTGTACAATAATTCTTGATTTATGTCTAACATTGAGCTAAAAGAAGGAATGCTGTTTGATTGTGCATAAATTTATCAATTGGTTTTGGCTTTTAATTTTTTTAACATCTAGTATTATAATCTTTTTTTAATAATTATTTTTTTATAGCTTCTGAAACCTACACTACTTGTATCATCCAATATGCAATCCACTGAAGGAGATCCACACTGGTCAAAATTAGATAACCTATCATACCCTCCAATTTATATCCATATGAATGATGGACATGTGAAGAAAGTTTATGTGTTACCAGATTCTCAAGATATGATAAACATCAAAAAAGGCATTGCTAGTTTGTTACAGTTTCGAATGTCTGATGCTCAAGTAAAAGAGGTTAGAATCAAATGATTACCTCTATAGCTTTTAGTTCTAATTGGCACTTTTCCTGTTATATTTTTTTAATTATAGATATTTATCATCTTTGCAAATGTAAAACTGTGAATTTTATTTCACTATTTATCATTTGCAGATAAAATATCTTGTGCAGTTTTTTACTAAATTATTTTGATTATACAAAATTAAGAATTTCATTTTTTAGAATTTCTATTATTTTTTAAAAAATCAAATTCCCTTTTTGCCATCAAAAATTATTTTTTCTCAAACTTTTAATTATTTTTTTAAAAATATTAACAAAACTAAAAAGTTTATATTTGTTGTATTTTGCTAAATAATTGCTGTATTGTAAGTTTCAGAAAATAAAAGTTTTTTTTTTTAATTCTGTGATTTTTGCTTGAAATAACGAATTTCAAAATGGCAACTTGTAAAATAAGTCAAGAGTTTTAAAATATCCATAATAGTTAACTTGCATTATATTTTGTTTGTAAAATAAATCAATAAAAAATTATGTAACAACTTTAAGAAGTATGCTTTATTGTAGTATTATATTAGTAAAGAATTATATAATATCCAAACATGTCACCAAAAATTCTAAAATCAAAAATATGTATTTAATTTTTATTCTTATTTCTCAGGCAGATGTAGCTGGATTATGTGATGTCCGTTACAAAGTTCATGGCACTACTATAAAAAAACGCAAAACCAACTGTGAAAGGAATTACTCTCATCAAAATAACTTAGGAACTAAACAGGTTTATTTCCCATTTTTCTATATAAATTCTAATTTGCATTTGTTACATATCCATAAAAAATTATTTAAGAATTCAGTAATAAATAAGTATGTCTGAATTTACATTCAGTAAAATTTATTTTTAGCCTGCTTAATTTCCTAAACACACAATTTCAGACTATGGCTATATATCATTAGGGGCAAAAGGCTGTTGTTTTTTTTCATCTCATTTATGATATTTTTCTGTAAATAGGATAATAAAGGTACTAGTATTTTGCTTTTCTACTTTTGTCCTAAAATTGTACTGAGACATTAGTACCTGCTTGATATACAACCAGACCACTACAGTTGTTTTTTGGCCTTCTCATTCATAATGATACAAATATATATTTCGTGTCTCTAACCTCTATGGAACTGTAATTTCCATCCTAAAAAAAGATGTGAAGTAGAGAGTAGGAAAAGAGTTGTGCGGGAGTGGAAGCCATGATTGATATCAAGGAGTCTGGACATGGAGCGTGTCCATGATTTGTAGAAGTTCTGAGAACTCTGAGTATTCCTGTCTGGCATGTACAGTCATTACTATATACATGTAATAAGTTTAATTTATATGTCTTAAAAAATAATTATTTACTAATAATTTAAACTCTAATTTCACTCAAACTTCTGAATTTTACAAGCTCTTATTTTCTTACAGAGTATATGGCATTTAGAGTTTAAACTAAAACATGTGGCATTGAGCATATGGCATGAGCCAAAAGATTTTATCAGCAAATTCTATTTTGAAACTATATAAAATCAAAATATTTTTTCACTACCTCATTTCTCTGTTTTCTTCTTCAAACTTCATATCCTGCTAGTCATGACCCTTAAAAAGAAATCTTAGAATTGGATACAAACTGATTCTTGCCATTTTTTGTTTTGTATGTTATTCAAATTATTTACCATTCTTAAAATTAGCCACTTATAATAGAATCTTGTGCCATCATTGCATTTTATTTATCTGATAATATACAGAGTATACTTAGAAAAGAAGCTGATAACATTTATATGAATCTTAAACATGTAGGAAAAAAAGGCAGAATCGGATAGGTTATGCTATACACGATCTCCCAAAATCAGCATGTTTAAATTTCTCATTCTAGAAATTGATTGTGTGCTGTCGATATGAATTAGTTTATGAATGCGGACCTGGTGGATGCTTGTGCATGGCTTAACAAATGAAAATAAATGCACTGGTATGCAAACTTTAACCTTAACCAATCGTGCCAGCAACATTGGCGAGAACTATGCTTGATCCTAAGGATGTCACCAGCCATTGTATACCCATCTATAAGAAGTACATCCCATCATGGATAGGAGGTCATTAACATTCCTTCCTACTATTTCTACAATCAGCTGAGTAGCAGAAACCAACCACCATACTGGAATCTTTTAATCTTTATTTCTGAGATGCGTTCTGATGGGAGAATTAATTTGGAAAAATGTCCAATCACCAAATGTTTTCTGATAAACATGATGTGTTCACAGTGCTAATGCTGGATGTTTTGCAATACTGATGCAGCTCCATTTCATTACTCAAATGTTGCATGTGTATTTCTGGACTGATTAGTTAGGCGCAACTGGATTAGGATGGTTTTCCCGTCTCATGTTATCTGTTCTGATTATCATATTTATCACCTTATTATTATTATTATTATTTTATCTTAAAAACGACATTTAAGAACTGCTATTAGATTCCTGGTGGCATGAATCGCCATCGCTATTTTACTCTCTTTGAAATGCTTGATATTTTTGAAAATATTTGACATTCTATTCAGCCTAAGTACCAGGTAGGCATGATGCCCGCAAATGAAATTTTGCATTGCTCCTGTGATTTCTGCCACTATTATTATTATTATTATTTCACAAATAAACCACTTTACACTGCTCTCTGTATGGGATCTCATGCCTCTTTATCACTTGGGATTAGCATTTTTGATGGTTGGCCGCATTACTACAATTCCTAATGTTCTGTATTTTCCCTCTAAGTTTATTCCTAGAATTTTATGATACTCTGTATTTCTTAGGATTCTATAATAAAATTCTATAATTTTCTTTTTATCCTACTAATCAAATTGTATAGATTACTTTGATCTGATATATATGTATTTCTTTTAATAGCTCCTGAGACCTACTTTAACTGCGTCCTCAGATATGATTATAGAATTAAATCCTCAAGAGAGTGTTATCCAATCCATACAGGGCAGAGAGGAAGTACGCATGACTTTGAATCTATGGAAACAAGCAGCAGTTTATGTAAAATCAAAGTAAGGAATTAATTACTTTTTATCAATTGAAAAGAACTGTCTGTTTGCTTTCATTAAAGTTAGCAAATTTATTTTCATTTTTTTTGTCATTCATTTTGAATAAAAAGGGCCTTTATGAAAGAAACCAATGGAGATATTTATTTTTTAGTCTTTTAAACATATTATTTGTATCTTTATAATTAACTTATTATTTCTCTTTATAACTAATTTCTAAACCACTATAGGCAAATGGAAAAATGCTTCACTTAATGAGTTGAAGAATTTTTTTTTATTTTGTTTGAGTCAATAAAGGCATTTCTGAAGAAACAATAATTGTAACTTTTTATGTCGTCCCCTAAGCTTGTCATTCTCATTTTGTTTTTTAAAAATTTTTGACATTCTAAAACATGCATTAGTCTTAATTAAGTCATAAAACAATAGTTACTTGTCCTTAAATCAAGTAGACAGTAGTTTAAAAAATTTTATTTTAAAGAAGGGAAAAGTAACACAGTGTTATATGATTTGAATTTGTAAATGATCCCCTTGAGTTTTCTTAAGGCCACAAATCCTGCTTTATAAACCATCTAAAATAGTGATTTTCTATGTTTCAGCAAGACATTGAAAATCCCTATTTTTCAGATTAGTTTTAGTTGCAATTGAATGATTTTTGTGTGTGTGTTATTGTTTACAGTATTACATTGTCAAGAATATTTCACTAAATATAATCGGTAAGATAACAGGACTGTACAAAATCTTAGGTTTTGTAATTTTTTAAGAAATATATTTATTGGCTCAAAAGCATAATTATTCCTTTCATTTAAAGCATTTTTCCAGGTTCATGCATTAAAGCATTTTTCTATGTCCATCTTTAGTGATTCAGAAATTAGCTTTGAACCTCAATAAGAGCAACATCTTATATATCAGAATTGCTAATTTTATATTCTCTATCTGTCTATTTTATATAGCAACAAATAGATTCAAATATCTTTAGTTCTGGTTATTTCTTTTATTTAATACTTAATATCATTTATTTTGGTACTTTGAAGAGAGACAGGAAAACATTTTTAAATTCATGCTTGAGAGGATTTTTTAAAATTAATCTACTTATAAATAACTTTTTTTAATGAAGAATCATAATCAATCCCAATTGGAATGGGGGGGTGTTTCTTTTCTTTTCTTTCTTTTTTTACATGATTTTTTTAATTACAAATTTTTACCCATTAAACAAAATTGTTTTGGTTTTATTTTTCAATCAGTATATAACTGTATACTGTATTATTAATGTTTTACAGAAATATTTTTTTAATGCAAAAATAGCTTCAAATTTATTAGAATTTTTAAAATTGTATTTTACTTTTACGTGTTTAGAGATATTATCATTTTGAAAAACAGTTTCTGTTTACATATTGTTTATTTGTATGTTTATTTCTCATTCAAAGTGAATATTGGTAAAATGTTAGCTTGAAACATTTAATTTTTTATTTAAAAAAATATAGGTGGAAAAGATATGTGTTTATCTCACAAATAATGTAGCTCATCTGTCTTTTTTTTCCCCTCATTTCTAAAATATTTATTTAAACTGTTACATACTTTGGGAAATAAAATTGCCTTCTATTTTTTTTTTTTATTTCTGTCATATTTAATTACCAGTTCTAATGTGTAATGTCCCAATAAATTTAAAAGAATATTTTCTATACAAAATATAATTTAAATATATAAGGTTTTTATTATTTCAAACATAAAATTCTATTTATATAATTGCAGAATTCATCTGAATTTTGTTGAACATTATGGTAAACATGCAATACTAAAGGGTAAAAATGTTGGTGCTGTATTAAACTCCATAGCTGAAGGTAAAGATTTTCTTTATATATTTTTTAACTGTATTTTGAAAATAGTTGCTCATTTAAAAAAAAAATTATTTCAGAAATGGGATCCAAATTAAGAGGAGAAACACTGGAAGCCTCTTTGAATGGTGATTTTTGTCCTAACTGCATGCCTGTTAGTATATTTTTAAATTAATTTTTTTTTCTTGTGTCAACTTTTTAATAATTATAAAAATTATTGGATATACAAAGAAAACAGTTGGTGAATTTTTCACTGCAAAATGATATGTAGAGTAATTCAAAATAATTTCTAGCTTACAAAAGTTTTCATGTAAATAATAATAGGAAAAAGAAAACAATGCAAAAAAAACTTACAAAAATTTTTGATTGCTGTTTTCTCTATTTAATTATCATTTCTTAACTCGACACTGTTGCAACAGAAATCATTTCATTCTGTGTACCAATGCTTTGCATGATAACAATTTTGTTTTTGCATCTTGTTTACTAAAATGTCAGAGTATTTGTAATAAGGGCAATTATTCTGAATTATTTAGCTCTAAATAATAAAATGTGCCTCTCCTTTGACCATTTCATAAGTCAAACTATTTGACCCAGAATTCCAAATTAGGCACAAATAAGGAAATAAAAAATTGCACCTTAGAGCAATTTTTTTATTTAATTACATCTTCCTGAATTTTTATTAAAATATTTTTAATTAAATGTTTGGAAATTTTTACTTTTTAACATTTTTTGTGACAACTTTTTAATATATTATTGCATAAAAATAACTTTTATACCATTTTCAAATTCATATGAAAATTTTTTTTATAATGATACCAATTGTACCATTATGCCATTTTTCTTTTCTTGAATTTTAAAGGATTTTTTTTTTTTTTTTGCATCATTTTCGATGATAAATGCCATTGTTACAGTGAAATTTAAACCATTTTCATCCTTTCATCAAAAATTTAATCAAGTGGTTGTCTACCATGATTGAAAGCCCAGAAAGAATTTTTAGTCATTGTTTTTTGACATGACAGTTCAGTCCGAAAGTTCAATTCTATTATCGTAGAAAGCACATATAGTTTGAAGATAAACTACCCACATATTTTAGTTTTAAATGGAACTAGAATGCCATGAGATTCAACTTCATTAAAAATGTTCACCTGCATAATAAATTGAAGAAGTTTACGAGTATTAAAATAACATGGCTTTAATTACTGCCTCTTTAATGTTAAAAAAAATTTAGTTCAAGTTTTGCTTTAGATATTTAATAGAAAATTTCCAAAATCACTATTCCTGGCCAATCTACCAATCTTCAAAAAATGATTGTGTCTTATATAATTAAAATATATTGCAAATGCTTGCCATTTTGAAAGAAAGAAAAAAAAGAATTGTTTTTACAAACATTTTATGGTATACATATACTCTGGTTTTAGAATTTGTATTATAATAGTTGTTTTGCGTATGTCTTTAGTCATTTTCAACCATTTGACTTAGTAAAAAAGAGCTTATGTAAAATAAAATTTAAATAATCTTGTTTCCACTAGTTATTTATGTTTATCGTTCTTCCCGAAAATTTGCTTGGAGTCAAAATAAATTTAAAGTGTTCTTTAACTAATCAGTATGCATATTCAACAATGATTTTGATTTAGTGAAAATATTTTATTACCTTCTTTTACAATTTTTCTCTGAATTTTATTCATTTATTATATTTATTGTTTGTTTAGGTAAGTGAATTGACTAAGGAATTTGGATCCAATCTGTTTCCAGAGTATCTGGGTGAACTGAAATCAGCAGGTGGATTCTTGAAGTTTCTTGAAAGCATCCGAAGAGCTTCGAAGAAAGAGATCCTAATGATGTTCAAAGATTCAAATGGACCTATCTTGTAATTACACTGTTTTTCTTCCCATCAATTATTTTATTGTATAACTTCTCATGTTCTTATAGTGGCTGGGAATTAATGTAAAAAATTTAATTTCTAAGTTGTTAAATAAGATTTTCAGTTTCTTTGCTGTAAAATTCTTATTGATGAAATAAGTCATAAGAAATATTTTAACTGTTTAGATAGTCATTTATTCATATTATTTTAAAATTTTGCTCATAGATAACTTTTTAAGTTTAAAAGAAATCTACCATTGAGAAGAAAATCTACTCAAAAAATTAAAGATAAATATCATTAAAAATCGTATGCTTTGATTTTTTAATGCTTTACTAGGGCAAAAATCTCTTTCCCTCTTCTTTTTTTACTTCCAAGGAAATTTGCTCTTATGTCAAATTACAATTGTTTCAAGATATTAAAGAAAAAGATATGATAAAATACCTTGTAATAAAATTGATGTCAGCGAGTCAAAAAACATGATTGAGATGCAATTAAATTGATTAAAAATTAAATGTAATTAAAGAAAAATTAAGTTTAATTAGAAAATTTAAAAAATAACTCCTGTGGGAATTTATAACTCAATGTTAATAGAATAATTGAAATTTAGTGAATCTAATGTAATCTTTGAGGTAATAATGTAATCAAAAATATATAAAAGATAGAAGGGAGTGATCACAGGTCACGAGCACCAGAAAGTCTTTCCCCCTTCTCTTATTAAAGAGTACTTATGTCAGTTTGGAATTGTATAAAAACAATAACCTTTTCTTTTCATAATTTATCAAGTGAGGTCATTTTCTGCATGTAACATTTTGTTTTTGAACTCCACGATTGTCCTCTGTGTGAATAAAAGTGTATATATTTATGATGATTAATGACTTACATTTTACAAAAGTTGCAGTTAATTTAAAGAACAGTTAAATATTCATTTTGAATTATCTTGAATGAAAATTCATGTAAAAAGAGAAAGCAGTGAATTTTATATTCTTAGATTATAATATTTTTGATGTTATGCTAAGAGAGAAAAAAATGAAAACCTTAAAAAAAATTGTTATATTTTTTCTTATTTATTGCTAATAATAAAAAATTATAATTTATTAAGATATACTATTATTAATTTACATTATATCTACCAATCATTTATTTTCATAAAAAGGAACATTAGTTTTTGAAAGCCAAATCTATTATTATGTTATTCTATTCCATTTTATTATTAGAAATGCCATGGGAGGGTACATTTATTTGGTTTTAATATATGTTATAGAACTCAAATATTGGATGTGCTAGCTGCTGCTCAAACAAATGATGCTCTGGATGTAGCTTTTGAATTGATTGATTTTGAAAGCAAAGATATTGGAATAGCCGAACGTTTTCTGTTGTGTCTTGCAACATCTCCTAATCCAAGTGAAACTACAATAGCAAAAACAATGGTACATATGTGGTTTGTTTATATGTAATTAGTTTAGGAATATTCTTATTTTTTTGTATAATTTAGTTACAATTTATCACAGACATGTAGTCATATATTCTTACTTCAGATAAATAATAAAAAAAGTTACACTTCAAGTGTTTTTTTTTTGCATTTAATTAAAATAGGATTCATTTTTCATTTTGTATCTTAGTGTCCAAACAATGTTTTTGATTGCCCCCTTTTTTTCTTTCATATTTCTTGAATTGAGTAGTTATTTTTAACAATTATTTATTATATAAATATTTTATTTTAAAACTTATTGAAACTCATTAATTACAATTTTCTTTTTCAGAAACTGTTGAATAAGAACTTTAAAAATATGAAATTAAAAGCTTCTCTTATGATCACATTGTCATCTTTAGTGCGAACCTATTGTACAAGCAATGCTACTAATGTTAATTCATTGGTATGTTTATATATCATTTATTTGAATTTTGTAAACATTTCTTTTATTTATATACAATTAAAAATTTGTGTTGTCTTATTTCAGTCTTTTATTATGAATAATATTTTTAAAAAATTTCAAATGTGACTTTAAAATAAAAATTATGATAGTCTTATAAAATATCTAAAAATAATATTTTTAATGAATTTTTTATGTAATAGAATTTTTAATTAATAAATATTTTTTGTGTATCTTTTTAGATTGTACAAAATGTTAACCAAATTCTTGTAAAAGGACTTCAAGGTTGCCAAGATGCTGGTTGCATTATTAATCACCTATTAGCTTTAAGAAATATTGCATTACCTCAGAACTTGCCTCTTCTTGTTGAATTTGTTAAGAAAGGTGGAATTTTGGGATTAATGGCTTTAGAAGCTATGAAAGATATTGGGGAGCAACACTTCACTCAAGAGGCAAGTATCTTCAGATGCATTTCATTTTAATATGCAGGAAAGATTATGCTCCTTATTTATCCCCATTGTTTTTTTTATGGATTCAGATATGGAATTTTCTGCCGTGAGGGTAGTAGTTAATGAATTCGTTATTTGTATTAAATTTTGCCTTAGAATAAATGTAAGTTTTACAGATAGCAAAAATAAATCTTTATAGTTTAATATAAATAATTTATAGTTTTAATAATATAAATAATTTATAGTTTTAATGAAATAATTTTCTAATAAATAATAATTCTTGCCTTCCTTTCTTGAAATTATTGAAAAATCCTGATGTTTTATTTCAAAATACATATATATTGCATTTACATGAAATTTGAAGTTTTTAACATTACATAAATTTTAAAGTTACATCTGATTTTTTACTTTTTAGTGGGAAAGTTAAGTTGTAAACTGGATAGAAAAGTTCAGCAAATATGATGGGTGAGACTTTAAAAAGGGGAATAAAAGAGAAACTTCCTTTTCATATTTGTTAACTTAAATCTAGTTTTTATTGGAAATTTAAATATAAAAATTTCTATTTTTTAAATCTTTGAAATAAAGTCGCCGTTGCTCCTGAATATACTTTCAATACATTAGATGAATTTTAATGCCTTAAATGTTAAATTTTTAAAAATGTTTTGAGTTAGAAATTTCAATAAATTAGAATAAGAAATTTTAGTAAATAATGTAATTTGCTGTTTTTGATTTATATTTCTGTTTAAACATTTCTGGTAAACATTAAAATTCTTTCAAGAGACTTTTTTAAATATGACACATATTTTTGAAAAATGCCAAAATTTGAAAAACTTTAATCCCACTTAACTATTGTAAAGCATAAATAAAAGAAATGTGAATTAATGGAGTAAATATCAAATTATTCAGTTTATCATACTAAGATTTGGCCTTTTTGACATAAATCAAAATTTCTATTCTGATTGATTATATATTACTATTAAGACTAATCAGATAATTTAAAAGTTCTTACTAATTCTGCTACTTTGCTCTTCAAATATGGCAAGTATAGTAGTTCAACTAAATGACAACTGGAAATTAAAACACTTTTTGTTTAACTTTCCTTTTTATATTTGTTGATTTGTACTTAATGAATGCAAAAAATAATTTGGTACATTTGCCTTCTTCCTCAAGATTGAGCCATTTATGCTTTTTGATCCATTTAGCTGTCCTTCTGCTTATGACAAGAAGTAAACTCGTATTTAAATATATTAATTTTGCTGAATTATTCATTAATTACTTTTTCTATGTATTAAAATACAATTGTGTTTGAAAAAAATATTTTTTTATCAGAAAATTCCACTTTTTTAATGAAGGTATTCAAAATTATTTAGTTTTTATAGCTATTTTTATTTTATCAACTTGAGTTCTTATTTATTAACTCAAGTTAGCAATAAACTGAAGTGGAACCTAGGACATTTGTGGTTTACATTTTGTGGTTATGATAGCTTAAATTATATTCTAAAAGATTTATCTAAATACTAGTAAATATTCTAAAGATTAATCTAAATGTAGAGAGAAATGCTTTCAATTAATTACTTGATTGTTATTGTTAAACCATATATGAAAAAGTAAAATATGCCACTGTTCAAATAATAAATTTGTCTATAAAAAACAATTTTTAAGATATCTGATAACATATAAGGTATGAAAGCTTTGAGTATTTTAGCTTCAAAATAATATGCACTTAATAATTCAAAAATTAAGATAGATAATTGTATTTGTTATGAAATATTTTGCATTGTAGCATGCAATATTTATTGCCTAATTCCTGCTCATTTTTTTTTATTTAAATAGATAAATCAAGTGCTGTTTAAGGTATATAATCAATTTTGGCCCCATCAAGAATCTGCAGCTCGGGTCCTTGCCGCAGAACTTTTGATGAAAAGTAGCCCAACTGCAGAAACCATTGGAGAAATAATTGCATCTTTACCTAACGATGATCAGTCAGAAATTGTTACATTGGTTGTCAAGAAGTTATACACTTCAATGCAAGAAAGTGATGCAGTTAGGTAAAATGTTAATCTTTTGGCAACAAAATAGAATTTTTCGTTTGCTGCTTCAATCAGAACTCAGCTCCCCCAAATCAAATGTAACTACAGTTTAAATATGTTTATTTTTACAAAGCATAAAGAACATAGGGTGTTTAATTTTTACTATAAAAGAAGTTTCCTCAAAAAAAGAAATTTAATAGAATCTCAGAGTTTACTGTTTGACTTTAAAATATTGTTTGATCCTTAAAATTGAATTTTTTTGACGATTTCTTGCAAAATGTAATTCTAGCAAATTTTTATAGCAATCATAAAAGCTATTTGTTATTTGTTAAAGCTATTCCTTGTAGACATCGAGTATTCTCCAAGAGAGTTGGTGAATATTTTTATGATTAACATGTTTTTGGCACAGGATACTAATCTTAAGTCCTTTCAATACAAAAAATAAATAAATAAAGTAATAAAAACAATAATAAAGGTTTATAAATAATGAAGAGAACCTCTAAAGAATAAGTGTTCATTACGTTGAAGTTTAAAGTAAATAGATAAAAATGGTGTTCATGAAAACAATCCCTATGCATGCAACAAGTGTATCTTTTATGAACTTATAATAATGTTTGAAAGAGCAGCTAGAATGAAATAACTAACTGCACGAGCACACTTTTTGAAGCAAGATCGTAAGCTGAGCTAATGTATTGTAAATTTAAAGAAATTCATTGAAAATGTAAAGTGTTATTTATTTCAGAAAAATTTTGCCACAATATTTTTGATATGGTCCAAAATGTGTGTTAATTTTTCAATCGTTCACAACTTTATACTTGACATACCTTGGGGAAGTTGTGATCCCAATAATTGATTTTGAAGCATTTGCAATTTCTATATTCTGGAAATGGTTATTGCTTTGAGGAAAAGTAAGCTATATATGGAGGCCTATCAATAAATTTTGAGAACAAAAAGCTTTAATGCTATTAATTTAATTTGTTATTTCAAGCCATGACTTGTTTTAAATAATTGTCACTTACAACTAATGTGTGATTATGAATACTTCTTTGCTATTAAAGTGTGATAATGTATGCTACTTTGCTAATAATGTGCGATATAGAATTTAAATATGAACTTTTTAAAGAAGTGCAAAATGCTTTCTGATTATGGAAGTGCATATGAGTTTACCAAGCATAATATATATATGAAAAAGGTTATTGCTAAATATTACTAAAACTAATGAGAAAAAAATTGTGGTTTTGGCAAAAAAATAAATTTGTTTATGGAATTTAAAATAGGAATATAATAATATATAACAGGAATATTATGTAAATAAAAATTTCTTATTGATATGCATTCACTGTCAGATAAGTGGAAATAAATTTTTTTCAAATTTATTCAAATGTAAATAAACAAAGAATTTGTTCTACATATATAATTATACTTTAAACAATAACATTCTATTAAAGGAGAAACTCAAAAATATAGGAAGAATGTTGCATATATTTCATCAGATTCATTGAATTTTTAAAGTGAATTCTATTCACATAAATGCCTGTTAAATCTTTTAACACAATTTTTGGCTTTGTTAATTTTTTTTAAATAAATTAGTATGCAACACATTTATATGTTTCCACTTTGTTTATTTATATTAGATCTTCTGTGATGGATTTACTGAAAAACTCTACATTTGGCAATTATTACAATTTGGCTCATAATGGATCTTCTTCAAGTGTAATTAATGAATTGCAAGGTAATTTTTTTTGTATCTATTACATTGAGATATAAACTACATATCAGTACTTTTTCAGTGGGGTAATAAAAGTTTAAAATTGTATAATTTAAATGAAGACATTGTTGCTTAGAATTTAATTTATTCTCCAATGATTATTCAACTTATTTTTTTATTTAAAATTAATATGGATCAGCAACTCCAAGTCCATCATCTGAATATATCATTACTAAAAAGGGGTGATAAATGCAGACATAAAAACTTTTTTTTAATTCCTTATTTAAATAGAGAGCAAAATTCTTGATTAATAATAAGAATTGAAAGATTAATTCTCTAACACATATATATATATATTCATATTTTAGTTACCATTAACAAAATTATAAACTAACTGATTTAGGTTCCTTATTTTCACTCCATAATTATCTGTTTTTAGGACAGTGGTCTGGCTTTAATTGATTGATAAGATGTAGTCGAATTTTTTGCAAAGAGAAAAATTATATACATATACAGAATGTTTTGGAAAAAACAAAATGTTTACAAAATAAAAAAAAGTGATGCCGCCTCCTCACTTTTCCCTCATCGAGCCCTTGACACTTGATCCATCGAAAAATATGATATATAGCATTGTATATATATCATATCATTGTATATATATCATTGTTGTGATATATAGCATTTTACAAGCCCACTGACAGTTTTTGTCCTATTTAAGCCGAATGAGCATCTCTTGTTTTTTCAGTAGTGCCAGTTAGAGCCAAGAGTACGATTCACTTATTTCATGCTTCGCATTCGCTTGCACAACTCCTTTTTACAGGAGGATACATTCACCCATCTCATAGATAGAACACAGAAGAGTATTAACCATGCTCGAACCCAGGACGCCCAAATCACGGGGAAGACGCGCTCAACCTATGCCATGACACCGGCCATATCTCAGGTTTAAAAATAGGCCATTAATTCTAACAATCGATTCTAAAACTATTCTTCATAAAATAAAACAAACACCAATCCCCCCTTCGATTCACAATATTGATAACATTAATTTGATAATTTCAATCAACATTGTTGAATTAAATCTTATCACACAAATGAAATAATTGTATTTATTTATACTTGCACAATGATCATAGAGCATTATGATCGGTCAATTACGCATATAAAGTGGCAAATGCACAGTACACTTTTGAGACTGGAGACAATGGTAATTATTTATTTTGTGGCATTTCTTGAAAATTAATAGTGAAACGAATTGGGCAATCACCGATGGAATATCTAATTGTCAAAATCGCCCAGAAAAATAAAAGGTGGTAAAATCGATCCAGTGACTAGAACTTTATACTTTTTTTTATAGAATTTTTTTAGAGAATGAATAATAAAGTAGTTTTTGATATTTCTCTCAAATATGAAAAATAGGGGAGATAATTTGGAAAGTCCCACTAAAGGTCATAAGCTTTCATAGTATGCAATAAGGAAGGGTGAAATTAGATCAATGGTTAGATATCCTGGAAGACTGTTTTTTTCATTTTGCCAATTACTTTGATTATTCAGGTGAAAAGCCTCCTTGTTTGCTTGTGTAGTTACTATACAAAACTTTTGCAAAAAGTTAAAGTAAAAAAATAATAAAAAGATATGTTGGTCTGTTGTTTTTTTATTGCATATATTCTCTTAAAGCTCATGTTTAACTTTCTTTAAAATATACATATCAAAACTTATGTAGTATTATTCCTTTTTTTTTTTTTTTTTTTACAATTTAAATAATATTGTAATCCATGGGAAGGCATTTACATTAATTACTATTTTGATTATTCTGAAGAGACCAATAAATATTCTTTTAAATGGTAAATAAATATTAAAAATGGAAACATAAAATTATATTGGTATTTACTTCCATGTATGAACTATACTTTTCTTATTTTTGTTTTAGTGATTGAAGTTTTTAATATGCTTTATTTTCATTGATTAATGCATGGTTTTTAAAAATTTGTAGCTACACATGATGCGAATATTACTTATGGAATCAACGTAGAAATGCGGCAAACAGGCATGCTTAAAAGAACCAGTTTTGATCTAAATTTGTTGGGAAATGGTGAAAATACTCATTTAATGTCGGTATGTTAATTTAGGTTGTTATATATATATATATTTATATAAATTTATTGCTGAGTTGAAATAAAAAGTACTGACATTTTTAAAGTTCTTGAAATTTTAATTTCTTAAGTTTTGAAATAAATTTATAATTTCTACTTGAAAATCGTTATGTATGCTATAAGCGTATATGTATTTTTTAATTTCAAAATGATTATATCTTTCACATCTTAAAAATAAATATGCATCATCATTTAATTTAGAACTATTTATTTTAAATTTAATATTCCTTACCTAAAGCATGATTTATAAAAGAAATATGATTTCTTTTTTTTATTATTCTTGTAAAAAAATTGATTTAATAAAAGTGATAAGAGTAATTAGATGATGGTGCTAAGATAAGAAAATGAATGATATTACAGTCTGATGTAGTATATATTGAAGTTTGGGTTAAAATTATTTTATAAGCGAACTTTGTTAATTAAAAGATATTTAATGACTTTCTTGTTTGAATACTTTATACAGCAGTAAAATTCTTAATAAATATTACTTATGTATAAGATAATATTCATTTATATTTAAAAATATTAATTCTACCAAGTTCCAATAAATAGAAATGTTGAAGACATAATAGATGCTTTCCCTTTATCAAAAAAAATTGCTTTGTTTATAATGATGACAAAAATTATTTTCCTATATAGTAAAGTCAAATTTAACAACCAAAAACATTTCTGATTTGAAATTTGTCATTTTTAATTTTGATTTTGAATCAGCCAAATTCGAATTGCAAACGATATTTTAACAATTCAAGGAACACAATTCGTAGAAAATTAATTAGAAAATTCGTAGATATTTTAACAATTCGTAGAAAAAACTGAATTATAGATGAATTTGAATTAAACGAGTTACATTTTATGTAATTTGAAATATTAATTTTAATATAATAGTATTTATATTTAGTTTATTAATTTTCACTTTTTAATGTTTATTGTGTTCTCCTAAGGAAATCTGGTATTTGTCCATGGATGATAATTTTTATTAGTAATAAGTATTAGAATTATATTAATTTCTAGAAAATTCTTTCCAAATGTCTTGTTTGGCAAATGTGTTACGTTTGAGAAGATAAATCTCTTCATATGTTTTAACCTCTTTATTTGATCCAAAAATGTCCATTCCAGATGTCTCTGTTTGTCGAAGGTTTCGGTTTGACCGATGAAGAGTTGAAAGAAAATCCTCAAGAGCATTCAGCTGGTATGCAGTTATCAGTCTTGGGCGTTCATTTAAGGCCATATATATTTTTCACTGGCACCGGGGAACTTATGAGCCTTATTTGGTCTGGAGCTGGAAGCAATCCAACGCCTGCAGTTCAGGTGATTATTATGATTTTTATTCTCTCTATTTAACTTGATTCCATTTTCGTGAAACGAACGAAATGTAGGCATTCTCATACACAAAGTACGACCTTGTACATTTACATCGTATGGCATTTCCTGGGTATAGGAAATGCCGTACGATGCAAACGCACAAGGTTCCACGTTTTTAACGATCCTGCACCACTGACAAATTTTGCAAAATGAAAATGCATTTGGTAGTTGGGTGTAATGCTTTTAGGTAGAATTTTATTGAAAGACTACTTATTGCAATGATTCTCACGACAAAACTTTGGAAAAATCTCTTCAGTTCTTTATTGATCATGATCACTAATACACACACGCATATATATAGTGCTTCGTCTATGTTATCTTTTGAACCGAATAACTAGAATAATTTTGTTTTAATTTTTAACTGGCTTGGAACATGTCAGAAATCTAAAAATATCGAATAAATTCGTAAATGGCTCATCTAGCTAAAAAAAAAAAAAATGGAAATGGAAAGAAGTTGCAGTTTTCATTTCGCTATAACTTTCTTAATATTGAAGATCGGAAGATAAATACAACTAGCGCCTCATTAAAGCGAACAACTTTTGTTTTTAAAATTTTTCGTTAACTGCAATATCTTAGAAATGACGGGCTTAAAATTGATTTTTAAGCCTTAATTTTGACCTTTTCAACAATTTATGTTGCCAAATAGTAACTGAGATGTAAAGATCCTTTGTCTTCCAGCTTGCTAGGAGTTTATTTTTTTTTTTTAAATTAAATGTGCATACATTTTTGAAGGCGTTTCATTTCCAGTGTAAGTATGGGTGTATCTGATTAAGATACCTAACGGGAGAACACATAGTTAAATCGAAAATCTAGTCAAAAAAGATTTCAAACGTCAGACGTCATATAATTTGCTTTTTAAATATTACTAGGATAACATTCGCAAACTGATAGAAGACAGTTTTTTCAAATGTTGCAAAGACTTAGGAGTGATTTTGTTAAATTATGATTATATTCATTGACTCAACGAATGAAAATACCATCGCCGAATTTTTCTTTCTAGGATCATAATATTTAGCACGTTTTTTTTTTTTTAATAATTTATTTGAATTATATCAAAATTTTGTTACTAGTTTGAAAAGTACTTATTACGCTGATTTTTGCAATATAATAACTTGCAAAATTTTATAAAGTATTATATTTTAATGCAGGTATGAAATATACTTCAAGCCCTTAAATTAATACTGCACTATACCCACTTTTCTTGAGAGATTTATGAGAGAAAGTATTTTTTTGAAAGATAATTAATTGAATAATCATCGGAAAAATTCGAACTCGAAAGTTTGCTCCTATCTACATTTCAGATTTCCCTGAATCCAAAAAGAATCTTTTATTTGAATTATATCCGTAAATGAATGCAATGATTCAAAAATAAATTGAGCTAAAGCAATGAATTTGGCATGTAAAGACTGCATTTGTAAATTTCTATCAAAATACGCATGAAACCCACCAAATGTATCTTTTGGCATCTGTATGGGAGGAAATTTAATAATTCCAAAATGCAGTAATTCAAATGGATAAAAGTGAGAATACAAATTTAACCTTGTTATTTTGAACCAAATCTGTCAAATGCTGGTCACTTATTCTTCTACATATTCGCAAATGTGTAGTAGAATCATATACGGTAGTATATAAAAATATAATACAATGACATTAAAATGTTTGATGATTAAAAAAATAGTGTGTGATCTTATGGCCGAAATTCTTAGTCTGTGTCAAATTTTGGATCCTATCAGTGAAAAGTAAGGTTACCAACATGCATTTTCAACTTTTTTATCATATTACAAAGCCCAAAATACATCATATAATGTCACTATACGTTCAGAAGATGTAGAGAAAGATAGGAGAACAGAAAAAAAGATACTGTATTGTAAAGATAAATGTATGGAAAATTCAAGATGAGAATCCCTTATTGGTTTATAAGGATCGTTTTTACTGTGTCCACTCTTTACACAATGCCTGATTTTATTCCTATTTAAATATTCACATGCCCATGAACTGATAGATCGTCAACTTTATAAATCTAGTTCTACAATACAATTCTGACAAGACCATTGTGATCTGGTGATGAGATCTCGATTTCGGGACCAGATTGTCAGACTCATTTCAACTAAATTTAAAGGAGTCTCCGTGAGTTTATCCGTCATGGCCAAAGGTCCTCCCTTGAATGTAGTGCGGAAATTTGAAAATGTTGGATACCAGTTCAAGCTCAAGTGAATGAAGTTATCATCTGACCACGATACAAAATAGCGAACTTCTTCCTGAAATAACTCTAGTGTTGTTTCAAAACTGGACGTTAATGTAGTTAAACTAACTAAAAAAAAATCTGATAATAAAAGGATAAATTTTATAACGTGATTATAAATTCTATTACGTGACGTCGTTGATATATCTCGTTCACATGCATACGGGAACCAACAAAAAAAAAATCCATCGATGTATTGGGCCTCGGTGGCCTGGTGGTAAGGTCTCGGCTTCGGAACCGGAGGGTTTCAGGTTCGAAACTCGATTCCACCGAAGAACCGGCATGTGAGGGGATCTCTTGCACGTTAAATCTGTCAGGCCAAACGTCCTCCCGCTGGTGTGGAGAGGGGGTGCCAGTTAAGGTGTCGTCCTCGTCATCTGACCGTGGTTCAAAATGACGAGGTCCGTCCCAAAATAGCCCTCGTGTTGCTTTGAAACGGGACGTTTAATATAACTAAAACTAAACTAAAAACCATCGATGTATTGCTTTCAAGATTTGGAATAAAAACTATTGTCTTAAATTCTAAAACTGAAATTTTGCACCATCTGTTAATGAACCCAATAACGTCGCCTATTTGTTTACCTACGTAGCGTCATTAATTTGAGGGAAGAGTGCATAGCACTCAGGAATGGGTGTCCCAATTGAAAGTAAGGGGTCCGAATGGCCAGAGATCGACCCCAAAGCTGATCGGTTGCTAGACTTTTTTGTTAACTTCTGAGTTATTTAGACCTATGATTGTGAATGCCGCTGTTATAATTTCTTTAACGGTTATTCAATAATTGATAATTATTAATATTCTGTATGATGTTGAGGAAATTGAAACTTGAAAATAATGATGGAAACAAATGTGAATAATTATCAATGTTAAAATGATTCAGAATATTTCTATGATTATTTTAAATAAAATACATCAATAAAGAATAGATTAAATGCATTGAACAATAAAAAAATAATAAATTGGATAACAGCTGTGATAGAAAACTAAGCAAGTTAATATTAGTTACAATAATAGTAAACATCGGGAATAGTATACCCGATACTTTTTCATGTATTTTCAAATAAATTTATTTTTTATTTTCTAATTTTGTGCATAAAAGTGTGGAGAGGATATAGCAAACTAGGAAAACGAGTGATCATATTTCTATTTTCAGAATCGTGAACATGGAAATTTTGCTTCGTAATAATTTAAAGAAAACTAAAAATACATGACCTACAGTTTAAATGATAAATTTGTGTATGAAGTTATTGTATTTATTTATATAGTTCTCAGCATTTTGTTATCGTATTCAATTTGTAATCGAACAGCAGATTTCCTGGGAATGTATTTTTGTCAGAACTTAATAAAAATTAACAAATTTTGCCACATACAGAATTTGATCCAATTAGCCAAAACATTGATTTACGTTCGCAGAAAGGCGTATTTCCAAAGGAAAAACTCAGAATGAACTCTGAAGATAAGTTGAAATTCGTTAAAATCTCGAAATCGACTTTTTTGACGATTTCAATATTTTCTCTTCGTATAGTTCATTTTTTAAAAAATTAAAATTAACTTAATGCAATGTCATGATCCAGCAGTATTTTAATTTTTTTCTATAGTTGTATTGATATTCGTGTAATTCTCAATTTCATTTATTGAAACATATTAATACAGCGTTAATTTTATTTTATACTTACACAGATAAGTAAATTTATATATTTTTATGCATTTTTTTTTTTCTTTATTTTTTACATTTTCAATAATTATTATTGCTTATTTATATAGGGAAATTTCCTGATCATTGATCAAACCCGTTCAGTTGTTCTACAGAATGGCATAAATGTAGACTTGAATCTAAAAGGGGCTTTATCAACTGATGTATCTGGAAGCGTGGAAGTATCCATGTGGAACAAGAATGCTCATGCAGTTGTGAAAAATAAGTATGTTATATTTACAAACTTTCTTTTTTTATAACTTTCCAATAAATGAGTTATAAAAGCATTTGAATATATTCGATAGCGACATATTTTTAGGTGACTGACAAACTATTGCACATTTTACGTATTACACATAGATAGCCAAAAATTAGTTATTTTGAGAAATTTGGCTGTAAAGCTCTTAAGAGATTTAAGTAGTCTTACGATGAGTTGAGTGAATTAAAACAAGTAATATTAAGAAAATTAATTCAATTCCTACTCAGTTCAACAAAAGTTTTTATTTTAATTACTCTTCATTAAATAATTATCAAAAAATTATTGATAATTCGCATTCTTCACCTTCATGCGAAAAATACTTAAATCCTTGTAAAGTATGACAATTAGCTCTGTTTAATATGCATAATTATCAAGGTTCGATCAGCGTTGTTGCTTGTTAAGTGGGAGCGGTGTCAATGTTCTTAGAGCTGGGTGACCATTTTACGACTCTATTAAAAATTAATATTTGAAAAACTAAATTAACATCAAGTGTCATCCACTACAAGTTTTAAAAAGTGCATTTGAACTTAAATGGAGAAATAAAAAATATTTTATTAACGATTGAAAATTTGAACAAGATATATATAGGGATAGTATGAATTAATAATAGAATCGAAAAACAGAATTATTTTCCTTTTGTGGTATCAAACTTTAAAATTCCTATTAAGAAGGGGAAAGAATTTCTAAATTTTATTTGATTTTATGCAAAATATGATAAAGATTTTTAGAATCTTGATAAACATTTGTGCAACTTTATGTGATGAGATATAACTTAATGTCTATTATATATGTCACAAATATTTAAGGATTTTTTAATAAGTTATATTTATTAAAATAAATATTTTAATTTGCTTTCAATTATGCTGGTTTCTAAAATTGCACAAAAATATGGAAAGTGCAAATTATTAGATTACCTCAGCTTTTTTCTATTAATGCTAATAAATTCAAACTCATCTGCCCTTATGCCATTCAGGCAAATCAAGCAAGGACCAAAAGTGTATGACTGAAAAAGAGAAATAGAAAAGTAAACATTTAACAATTAATGAAAAAATATTTTTTTGAGTTTTTATAATGTAAGATCAACAAAGGTTATCGAGAACATAACATTTATTAAATCAACATATATAAGAATTAGAGAGTAATATTTTAAAATTTACAAATAATTTGGTAATTAACATTTACCTTTAAAAACTATTTTATTAGAAACCAATTTCCATTCTTTAAATATTAACATTTGTATTTAATTTTATATTTTTCCATTATCTAGGGGTGCCTTACTAGTAAATGGATTCTGTCGTGTAGATACATCATTTGTTGAAAGTCATGTTGATTTTGCTATGGGTGGAAATTCTGTGTTGGATATGGTTGTTGACCTTGACTTTGCTCAAAAGCCTATGGCAATTTGTTTGCAAATGGAGCAGCCATCTTATTCCTTCAGGTAATTTATAATCTACATCTGATTTAAACATTTTCTTTATTAAATAATATTTAACTTTTTACTATGTAGGAGACAGAATAAGGCATTGACTTATTCTTATTTATATATTTCAAGTATGGCTCTTTTTTGAGCTTCCTTCATGTGTTCAATAAATAATGACTCAAAAAAAAATCAAGAAAATATTTATTTTACCCTACCATATTTACTTTTTAAAGATACCTTTTGTACTACATACTAACTATAAAATGTTTAGTGCATTATCAAACTAGTTTGCAACCACAAGATGTAAAGTCTGATTACATATATTAGGAAGAGATTGAAATCTAGTCTATCAATAGATATTTCATATAAAATATGTACAAAGTTTTCCAGCTCATTCAAACATACTTACCTATAATTTGTCTGCATTTTGAGCTTTTAGCCTCAATCTTGCAAGAAGCATAAGTAGTTGCTTTTTCTAACTTAGATTAGCAAGAGCTATGTGTGTCATTTGACATCCCATTTCATAGTTAATATATATATACACTGATGGGAAAAAAATAATCCCAACACTAGGAAGGAGCTGTGCTAGATAAACGAAATTTGGTAGGCGTGTTTATACATCTGAAAGATGACGTCGATTCAAATTTCGAGCTACGCGCGTAAGTGTGGCGCTAGTAGCGACACTATGAACATGCAAATGAGGTTTGCTTTAAATAAGCGCTGTAAGGTTCGTGATCGTTATTTACAGTTGAGATTTGACGTAGTGGGTTAATGTTAGTCAAGGATGCCTCTGAGAAGAAGAAGAAGCCATTATCAACAGCTCACTGAGTTTGAACGAGGTCGTGTTGTAGGGCTACGAGAAGGTGGGTTTTCTTTCCACGATATTGCTGAAAGACTTGGCAGGAATGTATCCACTGTGATTGAGTATTGGCGGCAGTGGTCAAGGGAAGGTACTGCCTCAAGGAGACCAGGTTCCGGGCGGCCACGTGGTATTACTGAGAGAGAAGACCGTCGTATTCGGCGTATGGCTGTGGCTAATCGTACTGCGTCTGCAGCTGAAATTCGAGCTGCAGTTGGCACCACAGTGACACAACGAACTGTTACAAATCGGTTACTTCAAGGACAGCTCCCAGCCAGACGCCTTGTACAGTGCATTCCACTGACTCCAAACCACTGCCGTTTGCAACGTGAGTGGTGTCAAGCTTGAGCTCATTGGAGGACAGATCTGTTGTATTTTCTGATGAAAGTCGGTTCTGCCTTGGTCGTAGTGATAGCTGTCTGTTGGTTAGAAGGAGGCCAGGTGAACGCCTGCTAGTGACCTGTCTGCGGCCTAAACACACAGGGCCTACTGCTGGAGTTATGGTTTGGGGAGCAATTTCATATGGCAGCAGGAGCACTCTCGTGGTTATCCCACGCACCCTAACTGCAAATTTGTACGTCACTCTTGTGATACAACCTGTTGTGTTGCCATTCATGAACAGCATTCAAGGGGGTGTTTTCCAACAGGATAACGCTCGCCCTCATACCGCTGTTGTAACCCAACATGCTCAAAAGAGTGTCGACATGTTGCCTTGGCCTGCTAGATCACCAGATCTTTCTCCAATCGAGCACATATGGGACATCATTGGACAACAACTCCAGCGTCATCCACAACCAGTATTAACCGTCCTTGCATTGACCGCCCAAGTGCAATAGGCATGGAACTTCATCCCACAAACTGATATCCGACACCTGTACGACACAATGCATGCACCTTCGCATGCTTGGTTGTTCTGGCTGTTACACCGGTTACTAATGTAATAATATTTCACATTTGAAATGGCTCTCTTCTCGCCAATGGCTCTACCTGTGATCTTGAAACTTTAATCAATTAAATATGTTACCTAGACAAATGTATTCTTAAAATTTCATTACTGTACAATAATTTTTTCTTGGTGTTGGGATTTTTTTTTCCATCAGTGTATATATAAATTAATCTTTGAACATTACATTTTGTGCTGCATATTTTAGCATGGCCCTTAGATAACTATTATATTAAAAATAATACAAACTAATATTTTATTTACTGTTCATTTTTGCATTTTAAAACATTCCATGTTTCCGTGTATGCATCAAGAATGCATTGATTTAGCAAAATAGAGAAAAGGTGAAAAGAGAACAATGAAGTGAATTTGTATTATTCTCGAACATAGAAAGTAAAAAGATTGCAGATAACTCATAATATTGCCTGCAAAAAATTTCAATTCACAATAAAATAATTTAGAACAATTTTTGTATACTGTAAGAGATCTAATCATTTAATTCTGATAAATAAATAAAACAATTATATTCTTTAATTTTTTTTCTAAATTATCAATAGTTTTTATATTAAAATGCTCCATTTTTATTTCAAAGAAATTTTTTTTAAATTAACAACAGTATATAATCTCTATCACATTTATTGATATTATATAAAACATTTCTTATACTACACTTGAAAGCATTTATGCCACTTAAACTAGATGCATAATTATAAAACGTTTAGTATACATGAACTAGCCATAAAATAACGTAATTTTTTTGTTAAAATAAAATAGTATGGACAGAAAAAATATGATACTCATGCATATGGGGGGGAGAAAATTAAAAATGTATCTAATGAGGTGGAAATCAGGATCATATAATGACATAGAATTTCGGAAATCCTTTTGGTCTTGCACCTTAGGCAAAGTAGAATCATTGAAAAGTGGCAGTCCCAGGATACTGAAACGTCCAATACTTAGATGTTTAATGATGGACAATATTGCTTCCCAGAAATCTGCAGGGTTTTTTTTAAAATCTATTTATAAAATTTACTAAAACTTTTTCTTGGCTTTTCAGACACAACGTTCGAAAAACCGAAACAATACCAGGAAGCAAGCTTTTAATTAAAACTTTAAAGAGAAGAACAATGTATTTCCCAGGAAAATCCTTTAATTTATTCAAGAGTAATTCGGATTCCTGTAGAGCAATGCTGCAGCCAAAGAAACATAAATCATTCTGGTAAGCAATTTTCAATCAAATACTAGTATTAATATTGTAAAACTTTTCATCAAAATTATAAAAAACACCGAGATGGTATATTTAATTTACAAGGTATTTCAAAAGAGCTTACTTGCCGCTTATCAACTTGGATGTTATACATATGCCTTTAATATTATATATATATATAAATTAGCAATATAAAACGGAACTAAAAATAGGAATCAAAACTAAAAATTATTTTATATTCAAACAAGATTAAAATCAGATTATCATTGCATTTAGAAAGCGCTAATGCTGCTACTGCCAAAAGTAAGTTTAAGTAAATTAGAATATATGCAAAGTAAAAAGGAATACAATAGAATCATAATTACAAAAAAATAGAAAAAAAATCTGGCCTGAAGACTTTTTCAATGGTCAAAATTATTGACACCTTTGACCCGAAAATTAAGGCCGATGGATAGTATATCAAAGTAATAAAAAAAATATTTATATCTCTATCCATGCATGATAAAATAAAAAGATAAATTCAGTTCATTTGTTAATTAGGCTTTAAAAATAATGGCAAATATTATTTCACTTATAAGTAATAACAGTAGATTCTTACCAAGAGCTTTATTATTCCTTTCAAAATAGACAACTTATCAATGTTCAAAATTTATTTTAATTCAGTTGAAAAACACTCAAGATATAAGAATACTAATTCACATGCTAATTAAGAAAATTCTACAGTACAGTTTTGCCAAATAAAAAAGTTTTTCTATAACTCAGATAATATCCATTACTATATTTCAGAGCCATTACTAAAATTAATTTTTTAATTCTTCATAAAAGCAAGCAAAGCTTTTATATTAATATTCATTTGGTAAAATAATTGAAAAAATCTTTGTAAAAAATACATAATGTAATGAATGAAATTTTGGCTTCATTAAGCATAACAAGTGAGTGGATTTTTTTTTAAGTGAGAAAATAAATGTTTTCATTTAATTATGAAGCCAGATTTGATTTTTTCCCCCTTCAAATGATTAAAAATAAAAGAACATGTTAAATAATTGTTATCATTTATTTATTTTTTATTTTAGGTAATGAGAAGTTTATTGCGAAACCTTTCGATTAACCAACTTACAGCAGACCAAATTTAGCTATCTGATTACTACAGGGTGAACTATAATTCTATTTTTTGTATTAAATAAATAAATTTTAAAAATGTACTTTCTATAGTTACGCACAAAAGACTGTTTTTTCACTTAAAATGGATACGTTAACTGAATTTGTAAGAAATTTGTGCATTTAATTTCCGAGTAATAAAAAAAGTTAACATAGTAGCAACAATATAATATTGTGCCAAAGATTACATGTACTGACTGATTTGACTACAGTAGCAACTTTTTTTCTAATCATCAGCTGCTTTGTAGATATGAGCTTTGTGACTGTCTATTTATTATTTATCAACAAATATGATTGTCTATTTAACTTATGATGATTCATTTTTCATCCATGAATGTTAATTTATTTTGTCAAAACCTGCATGTAAAGAAGGATTCATGGTTTATCTTGTCAATATGTGCATTCAGATTCACTCTGTCTTTTGTTGCATAACCAAAGACTCAAATAACTACTAAACTGTGAAATGAATTGGCTTTATTGATTTATTATGTCAATACAATAAATGAAAATGTTTCCATGCTTTTGTAGTATATATATGTGTGTTTTCAAACATGAAATTCATTCATTTTAAATATTAAATTGAGATATTCTTCGAAATACATCACTTCAGGAAAACAGCCAAGGTAAGGGAAAATATTCAATTCTACAGCTATAAAGTTAAAACATCAATGATTCTTGTTACTTCTCAAATATTACAAAATTCTTGTTACTTCTCAAATATTATAAAATACAATCTTCATGCATAACTTCAAAAACAATTTGGGAAAATAAAACAAAATACTAGTTTAGCTGCAATTATAATTCATAGATTAAAAATGATGACTATTTGTTTAAAAATTATTTTGTTTCAAGCCGAAGCTCCTGATATCAAAAAATTATTGAAGATGCTGGAGGCAAAAACACAAATTGTTACAGTTAATATTTGACCATAAGTTGGGGAATATAATGTTGGTAACATAGAAAGAAATTGATAACAAATTATTTATATAAAATTCATATATTAATATCCAAAAATAAAAAAGGAAGAAAAACTTGGCTCACCTCTCAATATCTCATATTCATTAATAGGTAAAATGAATACCACAGGAAGATAGAAATACAAGTGAAACATAAATATCAAAGTCTTTTTTTAAGTTAATCTAATTAATAAATGAGAATTTAAATTTTTGACAGAAATAATCTAAATATGTTTAGAAGATAATAAGCAATATTAGATAATTCTGGACATACTTACTAGGTGAAATTTGGGAAAAGCCAAAAATATTTCTTTATGAAAGCACATCAAAAAGAAATAAGACATATTTACTTTGCATGATTCAGTAAAAATATTTTAAGGCAGAAATTTTAATTTATTAAATTATTCTATATATAATTCCTATGTAAAATTGTAAGAAACATTTCTCACTTTTTTTTTAATTAGTACTTATAATTTAACTATCATAATGAATATTTATCAAATTTTTATAATCAGTTGTACACAGTTTCCAAGGGTCCAAAATCTTTTACTCTATTTCCTTGAATACATCATTCTACTAAATATAAGAATGATTTAAAATGCAGACACAAGAAATTATACACAACAATGCAATTGAATAAATGAAATACAATGATTTTTTTTTTTTTTCTGAGATGGAGACATAAAAGATGGTCTCAAATTCTTCTCAGTTTAACTAGGAGGTGGTGGAGGAGGAGGTGGAGGTGCAGCCAGTAAAGACAAAGTGGTTAGTGTAACATTTTGTGTTGTTGAAGTAGCACTAGTTGTTTGGACAGAAGTGGTTACAGGAGGTGGAGGTGGCGGAGGCTGGGCTGCTAAGGTTTGGAGTGAAGCAGCAGTAGCTGCAGAAACTGTCTGCATAGGTGGTGGAGGTGGAACTCCCATAAACCCACCCCATGGATACATTGTAGCCATGGCAGCTGGTGGAGGAATTGGTGCAATGCCAGGAGGTGGAGGAACTGGCATCGGCCCAGACACTTGAGGAGGCATCTGCCATGGAGCCATACCTGGGAGAAGGAAAGAAGAATTATAACCAAATTTCTATTGTAATGAAAATTTCATCACATAGGTAATCATTACATTAATTCTTAGCATGTTAATGCAATTTAATTTCCTAGTAATGCTTCCCTAAAATCTGGAATATTAAGTATGAAATATTATTCCTTATGTTTCAAATTTGTTAACTTCTACTTTCTTTTACAGTTATAAATCAAAAAATTGCTACACATAAAAAAATTACTCAGGGGGAAGGGGCAAAAAGTATATATTAATTTTTAAGGCATGTCCATACTAATTCCTAATTAGCAAAATAAACTCAAAATTTTTTTTAAAGTTCAATTTAAAATGTTAAATAAATTTTAATAATTTTTATATCAAAATAATTTTTGAATCTCCCCCCAGTCAAACGCCTTTAATTGGATCATAATTCCTGAGTTTAAGGAAATCCAGAACAATTGGAATAACATATCTGAATAGAAGATAGAAAGACAAATTAATATTTATGCTTGCAGTGTCTTCACTGCAAGCATGCAATTCACTTTATTACAATGTGATGAAAACAGAGGAACTTAAAATTTTTAGAGATTCAAAAAACTTATTATACATTCCCAGAATTACAAGCTCACAAACTTTGAAAATAGAATTCTTAAAATCACACAAAAAATATTTTTATACCACTTTATTCACCACAAGTATTTAAGTATTTCTTTATTTAACTATAAAACTTAAAAGCCTGAAAAAAAAACTCATTTCTTTTTTATAAAATGGCTTTATTACAAAAACTAATAATTTAATTATATAACTTAATTTTTTTATATTTATTCTTTATTTTGTATGTTTATCACTATACCAATTATGAAATAGATACTATAATTTCACACTACATGATTCATAACAAATTTAATATCACTAAAATGACAACCATGTATTTATTAATTTCATTCATGCAGAGTGTATATTTGGAACATAAAAAAAGAAAAGAAAAAAAAAAAAAGAATTGCATGAAATAATGAAATGTGATGAGCATTAACACTGAGAAGTAAAATAAGAGCGACTAATTGAGCAATAAAATAAACAATACAAAAAATGATGCATAAAGTGAACTAATTTCAGATAAGAAAATAATTTTCTCAATCAAATGCAATTTTGAAACTTTAGTTAAATTATTAAAATGCACAAATTATTCATAGAAACAAAATGTTAATATTTGCACATAATTCTTACGATGAATAACAAAACAATACATTGATCATGGTAAAGATTTTTATAAACATCAATGGATAATTTATATCAATTAAAAAGTATATTATATTCTTGATGATCAGGATGATCAAATAAAATACTTTTGTTTCTTATGCTTAACATTTTCCCTGCATATAAGAATATAATTTTAAATTGCCTTAAGAAAGGAATGTTCTATTAGTTAGAGCATGATTGAAAAAAAAAAAAAAGATAATGATGTTTATGAATTGTCTGCTAAAGAAACAGATTTTGTAGTATATAACAATAAGGTTAATGAAGCAGTTCAATGAAAACAATCTTTGCTTTACAAACAAACATAGGAAAAACAAAAATAATAGTTTAAGAAGAAAAAAGTTTTTTTAAGTTACCAAAGACCACTCTTAAATTATAGATATCTCATGAATTCCATTAATAAAATATGATAAAATATAATATATGAACTTAAGTACTAATTGCTAAAAAAAAGCTGGCAGAGCCAGGCCACATATCTGAGTATTTTGATTTAGTTCACAAGACTCGGGAACTTCTCATTGCAATTCAAGCACATTTATCATTCATTTTTATTTTTTCTTGGTGGTAATAGTTGAATAATTACATATTAAAAAGAAATTTTATTTAAACATAAAGTCAATACTGTGAAACTCATAAAAAACATTTCTATTGAAATTTCCAGAGAAAATTCACTCCAGAATTACAAAAATTTTACCAGAGATAAAATAGCTGTTCTTTGTGTCATTATTATTCATAATTATTCTCATTCATTAAGGAAGGGTTTTTTTTTTCCTCCTCTTTTTTTAAAATAAAAAAAAGTTAACACAACAATATAAATATAGTTTCCCCCATTAAGACCATTCCCCTAAAAACCTATGCTATAGTAGTGTAGAAACTTAGATCGCTATTTCTGCAAACATTTATTCAAGAATACGGAAACAAGATATTTTTAGAATGGAGCTAATAACTTTTTAATTCTAGCATGATTTTTCTAATTATTATTTGTGCAATTGCAGATGAACAAGAAGTGTTTTCCCCTAATCAAATTATTTTGCTTAACTAAGTTAACTAAAGTTGCCAAGCTCTAAGATTATTCACACAGCACATGAGTAGACCACAAAATTGATTGTAAAATGGTCTTACCAGTTATTAAACTAACCATGTTGGAAATCAAATTTAATGGTTTGTAATTATATATATACATATATATATATATAGAGAGAGAGAGAGATATGCTTATACAATACAGCACATTAAACACAAAATCAGTTATAAAAAATTATAGGCATGTATAATTAGCTACCAAGGAAGAAGAGAAACCTATGATGGACAACCTTCAACTACAATTTCCTTTAAATATTTTATACCATTGAAACAATTTAGTTTTTGATAAACAATCATTTATAAAAGCTTTCAGCAACAATTTCAAACAATTTTGCAACAAGATTATTTGCATTGAGGCTCACAATTTAAAGCAAGGTGGTTGCTCAATTAATTCGCTATTGTAAAAAATTAGAAAAATTAAATTCTGCTCCAATCAAAATATCTTTAGAAGATTTAAATATTAATCAAACTGCCAGATGTTTAGATATAAGTTTAAATATGATTACTAGCCAACATCTACTTTAAACGAAGCATTCCATAAACTTAATGTTATTAAAGAAATTTAAAAAAACAAAACAATTACTTTGAGTGACGGTTGGTGGTGTCATCCAATTAGCTTGTGGTTGAGTTCCAACTGTGAGACTGGGTGGTGGTGGAGGAGGAGCAAGCATTCCTACAGCTGGAGCAGTTGCAGCCTACAAAAAAATAATCAAAACAAAAAACAGTTTTTAAGTACCAACAACAATTA
>JAPMOQ010050474.1:71315-94619 GCA_026543055.1 Argiope trifasciata
AATGATAACTTGGTATCTTTAAAAAAGTTTTCCAAGAATTATTAAAACTTTCATCAGGATAGAATTTTATATCCATTGTTCTTTTCAGTATTTTGAGATGGCCACTTTTTGACAATTCTACCTCATTAAGGAAAGAGATGCTGGAATTCATCATTCTTTGGCCTTGATTTTTGCCCTATTAAGTACTTTTCATTCAATTTTCTTCATGTGTATGTGAATAATGTCACTCCGGACAGTATTATTTCAATTCAGTCTGCAAGTAATGCTAGTTTATTTTATTGTTAAATGTAAACATCCTGTCCTTTCATCATTAATCTCACCCCTATTTTGAAGAATTAAACCCATCTCAATACCTCTGCAAAGGCATGGAAGGTTTTAGAATCTGTTGTCAAACAATACACACACTGTTACAGTGATTAGTAATAAAAATACAATTTTATATTTAGTTAAATAAAGATTCAAATTAGGGATTTTACATTTTTACTATAATATAATCAGAATGCTCAACAAATTTTCATAAAATTCAATACTGACAATTAGTTATTAGTTATATCATAGAACAGTTATGGTCCACAGGTATAATCACGTGGATATATCAGAGCAGGAAAATATAAAACAAACAAGAAGGGAAGGAGTTAAAAATGTATAAAGTTATACAACTTTCACAACTGTTAAATTCATACATAAACTGTAATTGATGTTTACTGCTAATCAACAGCCGATTTTTTCCCCCCGACTAGGTGTCATAAATGCTTGTTGTATATATATTGTTATTTATATTAGGTACTAGCTGCCTTTGGCGACCAGCTGGTTCGCCATGAGTAATGCATTCTAAAATTTTCAATTAAATTACATATTTATTAGCCTTGAAGTAATTCCGGGCATTGATTGACCTGATATTAATATTTCCTTTAAGATGATGGACGGAAAGTTCTAAAAGATTAATTTTAATTCAAATTCTAATTTAAAAATTCGAAAAAAGGGCTCCAAGGTGTATATTCCCAACCCCCAAAGTATACATGTAACAAATTTGGTAGCTGCAGATCCTACGGTCTGACCTGTAGAGCGCCAACACAAACACATTGAGCTTTATTATAAGTATAGATAAAAAATATATGTTATTTTTTCTTTAAAATCAGTACAAAATTTAATAAATAGTTATAGTTAAAAGATTCAGTTATTAGTAGTTATAGAGTCAATAACTTTATGCGGAAAAACTTTTTGAGTTTAATGCTCTGATAATTTATCGGTTATGCTTCCAAAATATTAAAAATGTTTTTTTTGGTGATGTTGCCAAACTATTAAATATGGTTTTTTTAAAAAAGAAAGCGTAAAAGGAAAAAAATTATTGAATAAATGATTTAGATGTTGCAAACGATTACAGAAACCTTGGCTTTGCGTTTATTTTTTTAGAAACTAACACATTTTATAATGGAAAAAATTATTGAATTAATGACACAGATATTGCAAACGATTATAGAAATATGCCATTTAGTCGGGATATCAATGCATATCCTGTCAAAATTCAAACAGGTTTACCGTAAATAAGGAAGATTTATTGAATTAATGATTTAGATATTGCAAGCGATTATAGAAACCTTTGCTTTACATTTATTTTTTTAGAAAATATCACATTTTATGTTTCTTTTATTTTATCCAGTCACATGCTAAAAGTTGCATTTCTTTAAATTTAATTTATGATGATAGTTTTTTTTTTATGAACTTTTGTCATGGTTTTCTTTTATTTTATCCAGTCACGTACTAAAAAAAACATGGTTAAAATATTGCTTTAAAAATTCTTTAAAATAAAAGCTTAAGTTATACATAAAAACACTGATACCATTAGAAAGCTACTTTTTTTATCTTTAAATTTTTTTATCTGTAAAAATTGTGTATATGTGATAATATTTTCGGTAGTAATAGCGGAAAAACATCGAAATTTAGCTTAATCTTTAATTTAAATTCTAATTAAAAATTCGAAAAAAGGGCTCCGAGGTTCACATTCCCAACCTCCAAGGTATATACACGTACCAAATTTGGTAGCTGTAGGTCCAATGGTCTGGCCTGTAGAGCGCCAACACACACAGAATGAAGTTTATTGTAAGTATGGATTACAAGTATTATTAATTTGAAAACAAAACTGAAAACTTTGTATTAATACACTATGTATACAATTAGGGAAAAAAAGGAATTTAAGTATTAAAATTGAATTTAAATTACCTGATTGGGCATTACAGGTTGTTGTAAAGTTCCAGGAGGAGCTTGAAATGGTGGTTGGGTCCAGGGTGGCATACCCATTGGAGTAACATTGGAAGAAGGAGGCATTGGAGGTGGAGGCATCTGAGACATAATTGGGGGAGGCATAAACATTGTGTTTTGCATGACAGTAGTTGGAGGGGGAACACTTTGAATTGTAGATTTATTCTGTGCATTGTTGTATGTTGGTTGTGAGCTCTAAAAAAAAAACAGAAAATACAAGTAAAATGTATCTCTTTTCTAAGAGGTATTAACAACATAAGCATTAAGTTCTCAATAAAGTAGAAGCCAGTTTGTTTTTTAACAAACTTGATATCTTAGAAATAAGTCAGTATTTTAAATTTGATATTTAAATGCATATAAATTATAATCCAAACACAACTTAAAAATGAACATTAAAATCAAAATTTTCAAATAAAAATATAATTCAATTTTGTTTAAAAATATTTATTAAATAAAACAGTATTTTAAGATATTTCTATTTTATAAACAGGAAAACTAGTTAAATATGAGCAGGCAGTTTTCATAGACAATGCTAAATAATCAGTTCATGATCTTACAAATTTTGGTAGTAGACCATTGTACTGCAATTAATACAAAACACCTACTGTAGCTTGAAATTGTGATGTTGAGATGGAAGGTGGAGGTGCCATTATAGCCCTTGGAGGACCAGGTGGAGCTTGCAAAGGAGTTACAGATGACTGGCTACTAGTACCGACAGTGTTTCCTTTATTAGGAGGTGGTGGTCCTTCACCCAGTTCAGCCATCAATGACATGTACTAGAAAAAATATATATATTGTCATCAGTCATTGAAAAATAATGCATATAATATTTTAAATCTGATGAATATACAATTAAACACTTTATGCAACTTAAATTATTTGATCTATATTATGTTTTTTTTTTTTTTTTTAATTCTGTAAAGCAGAATTATCAACATATGTATTACATTTCATGAATTTGCTTTTTATTTATTTACATAGAAAGGATTTAATTAAAACATATATTTTTTTAAAAACTGATTAACAGAAGTGTACAATTAAGCAGCAAGTATTTTTTTTAAAAAAATGCCATAACTTTATAATCTAAAACAAAAACTTAACATATCAACCAATTACCAGCATGAAAATTTATTGCAGCAGTCAGAATCAAAAGAATTTTTACTTTTGGCAATATACTCATCAAAAAAATATAAACTATTTCAAATTTTATACACTCAACAAATTTCTAAGCATAGAAATTAATGTCAAGTTGTACCTCTTCATCTATCTTTGCTTTATCAGGTGCTCCTAATGCACCAGGTGCTTTTTGCTCTCGACAATCTTTAGAGATATGACCAGCAGAACCACAATTTGAACAAATGACATTGTTAGTAACATTAGGCTTGTCAGGACACTGCCAACTTCTATGAGTTGTACCTCCACAGTTAGTACAACGGGGTCCATCATTTTCACGCAATGTTCCATTTAAAAGGGCTAATTCTCGCAACTGCATCCGCCGCAAATCATTTTGTCCTTCAGGTACTTCAACCCCTTGACGAATAATATCTTTGATCTTCAAAAAATCAATTAAAAAATAAAAATAAAGAAATGTGAATACAGATTAGAATTATAACAATAATTATAAAACTATAATAACCAGAAACATTTCCGTAATAATTTTTAAATATTTATTACATACTTATCTATTATAATATATTTCGATCGAATTACTGAAACATTTCATGCTAGTGCTGATGTACAAATAAAGTTTTTTACACAATTTTAAAACTAAAAAAAGTCAACCCTTTACTAATTATTTCATATTAAAAATCAGCCAATTTCAATAGTAAACATGATTACTGTAGTAATATAATCAAAAACTTTTCCAAATAATAATTCTCTGTAACTTCTAAATTTCTATTATCAAATATAATAATATACACGTAGGCAGCAACAAGTTTTACTAAAATCATGGATTTATTACTCAATATTTATATATTGACTAAAAAAACTAACTTAAATATATTTTAACTTATTTAATTTCCTCAGAAAATCTGATGTAGTAATTAAACAAATTTCAGTAAACACCAAATCATTTTAAATTCAGTTATTTACATCATCATATAATAATAGTGCACACTAATCAGGATTAGAATTCAAAATTGGAAGAAAAAAATTCCTGTATTTTCCCCTCTATGTATATTCAAGATACAAAAAAATGCAAAAACAGCATGTACTAGTTATAATCCAATATAATTTTAAGGAGTAAGATAAGCAAAGAAAGAAACTTAAAATCCAATGCATTTTCTATCAATTTTTAAATTGCCTGTTTTCCTGGTTTTAGAAGCTCTCCCAGTGGCAGAGCAACACTGTACATGTAATGGTCTTAGTAAATAATAATAATAATTAATGCATTTGTGATATTAAAATGGTAAATTAACAACCTTATTAACAGCTTTTTTGACACTTTCATGACTATTTCCTGTTACAAAGGCATGTAAGGGTTCATCTTCCCCAGGAAGAGGTTGTCCATCCTTGCGACCTACTTTGCCTTCCTTTACTGAGCCTTTACCTCGAATTATAATCTTAGCTCCTGTCTGAATGAAAAATAACATTTTATACTTTGACAAGAATAAACAAAAAGAAGCATTGAATTACAGAGGACACTAAACTGTGTGCTTATACAGATAAAACTATGGAGATTCTTATATAATTTTGATAAATTTCATTCATAGCTAAAACATAAATCAGTATTTTTTATTAATCTTGAAAATATAAACATTATATATAATTGGACAAATCACATAACACTTGCTGATAAAGCAAACATATTTATATTGAGTTCATGGTAAAATAGATACATTCATTTCATTAGTAACATAGAAAGTCAATGAAACTTTAAACTTTGAGGAGAAATAACACAAATGCATTTATATCATACCTCACCTTTATATGAAGAATAATCATAGCTTAGCATTTGTAAAATGAACTAATATAATTTATTCAACAGAGTAAAAGAATTATAATAAGTTTTATCTGGTATAAAATGAAATAGTAACATTCAAAAATATGCAATTCACCAGTTTGGATCCCCTCCACCTTATTTTAAAACAACTAATGCTATACTTTTATCAGACTTACTATACAAAATATTAAAATTATTTTAAAATTTAATTTACAATACATTTTCAATTATATTGATAATTTCTCCGACACAAAATGTCACTAAACAATATGAAGCCAAAATTATCAAACAAAGAAATAGATAAATTATAGAGTTAATACCAAAATTAAATATCTGCAACTAGAGAAATTGACTTTTATATTTAAAGTTTAAAAAAAATTTAATTGCCAAAATTCAATATTAGAATCAAAGGAAATGAAGGTTTATTAGGGATTGAATCTATTTTAATTTTGTTAATAGCATATTTTAAGGTATTCAATAACTTACATTTGTAGTCACCAGATTAAAAAAAAAAGAAGAAAAGAAACCATTGACAAAAATAAAAATAATAAAAAATGGCACATATATGTAAATGTCTAAAACATTAAGTGAACCAAATGGACCGTTATTTCCATCGCTTAAATTTGAGGTGATCTTATAAACAAAAAATCTATAACTTTAAACATAATTTTGGGATTTTAATGAATGTTTTAAAAAAACATCTGAAACAATTACAATATGAAAATTAGCATCATTGTTATAACAAAAAAAATTAACTTACCTCTTTTTCCATTGATTTCAAGGTATTACCTCGAGGCCCAATAAGCAAGCCAACAAAATTAATATCAGGATGTTCTTCCTGCGGAATCATAACCTTTTCACACACTTTGACTAGAGGAGGTCTAAAAAAGAATACAAAAAGATATTATATTTCATAAAGAAAAATGACTATAAAATAGATACCTAAAAAAAAATTTTAATGAATGGGAACATAAAAGTTACATTTTCAAGCTTTCAAGTACATTTTTATAGCATAAAAGAATTCAAAATACAGTACCTTTTAGAAGTTTTATTTGTTTTATTTTAAGAAGAAAACACAATTTAAAAAAAGTTTAGTAGCAATTAAAAATATTCTTTTTAAAAAAATTTATCTTTATTAGAAGTGTTTACAACAAAGAATCAGCCATCAAAAAGAAAAAAACACAACACAGAAAACATTTAATGTGCCTTTTGGCAATGATTAAGAACTGCATTAATTAAAAAAGAAATGTTTAAATTAATTAGAATAAAATTTGTATATTATTATTTTATATTTATATATTATTATATTAAAAATAAAGATTTTAAGTTGGTTAAAAGCCTTACTTGTAGTCAGGTGGAGGCTTGTACTCAGGATTACACTGATACATCTCTTGAATTAAATTATGACGATCATCTTCCAACTTCTTTCGAGTTCGATACTCTCTGGTATTTAAACGCTTACCTTCACTATTATATATTGGTTCTGGAGAAGGGGATCTGAAAAAATGTGCATCACTATAGCAAGAATTTTATTACATAAATCCTAATTTGACGAATTTTAACCTTATAAATTTTCCTGGATTAAAATGTCTCAAATATATTTGCCTACACTGCTAAAATCTCACAATATGTACAATAATGGATAGAAACCTGCTGGATTAAAAAAAAAAGGTAAAAATCATGATGATTAAAGAGATAAAAATTAAACCTAGAAAAATAGAAAAAGACCTGAAACATTAATTGATTAGCAGGAAAATTCAATAAAATGGAATACTGCGCTGCAAAAAAAATCTTCATGCTACCAGAGATGAGAAGTATCAGATTTCCTAAAACGTGAGTTGGATGTTCTCACCAACAGTTTTAAGACATACTCTGTTAAAATATAAAAACAGTACATGAATTAATGAATCAAATAAGCCAAAGAAAAAGAATTCTCTGTAGTGGAATGTAAAGAAAAAATTAATAGCAAGATATATTTTCATTTAAATTTTCCAACCCAAGTATATCCATTAATATAAAATACTAAAAAAAGCATGCACATTAATAACTGCATTTTTTCTCATTCGCAGTTATGTTCAGAAATCGATTAAGAAAGTGATCTGAATGTTATTTAGGCACTCATACGATACCATGAAGATAATCCTATCATTGAAATGGAGTGCTTTTCTCTTCCTTTTTGCTAGATAAACAATAAAAACGATGTTGATCATATGATTTAATAAAATCATTTGCATTTTTCTAAAAAAAACAGAGAAATGCATGAAAATAGACAAGTTATGGAAGATAACTCAATTTGGGGTAAAATAAGTAATTGATGAAATAAAGCACATTTTTTCTAAAAGCTGTTAATATTAAAAGAAGTTATATACTCCCATCAGGTGTATAATCATCCAAAATTTAAGCCAATTAAAAATAAATTTTATAAAAAGAAACAAATAGCATATAATCAAAACAAAATTCAAAATTTTACATTTTTAATTATAGTAATATAAAAAATATCTAAATAATTATCAATAAGATATCCTAAACAACATAAAAAAGTTGCCCTAGCTTAGTATTTATAAATTTCTTAAAATATTAAGGCCTTTTCCGTAGATTTTTAAAATTAATCATATATATATATATAATAAAAGTTTAAAATGTAAAAAAAAGAAAGAAATGGGAAATACATTCATTAAAAAGGGAAACACGATTTAATAATGGCATTGATCAATTTAAAACATTTCAAATAAACTCAAAAATATATATGAATTAAATATTTAAATTAGAATTTAAATGTATCAATTTTGGATTATCTAATTTTTAAGAAAAACAAAATAAAATATTTGATTATTTAGAAAATGTATAAACTTTTAATATAAAATACTAAGAAATATAAAAATACTTATGGGGAAAAAATCCTGTTTAAATTGATGTAAAACTAACAGTATATTATTCTAAATAAAGAAAATTAAATATATAAAATATTAATCAGTCACAGGACATCCTAAAAATATTAGTTTTAAATTTTACTGTTATTAGCAGCCAAACCTTTCTTCAGGATTAGGGGGAATTCCCAGGTCACCAGTACGAAGACGTCTACTAATTTCCTCAATCTGCAGCTGCACTGTAAGAGAGGGGGTTAGAAAAGGGCAATAGCCCCTAATTAACAAAATGTAGAAAAAATATTCAGAAAAATTCACTAAGTTTCAAAATCTCTTTAATCTCACCTGTTTCATAAAATGACATAAAACTTTTTAAGCAAAAATAAAAATATTTTCCAAAGTTCATAAAAGAAAACAAATGAAAGACAAAATGTCAGAATAAATTTTAAGATCCAGAAGAAGGGAAAAAAATTGAAACAGCATGTAAACATTAAAAAAAAAATTTCATACTTTAAAAAGATTTTTAAAATGTTGGTATAATATAAAAGACATTTCCAGCAGCTTTAGCAACACCCACCAGACAAAATGCAAAATCCACTTATCGATTATGAATCTCATAAGCAATTAACAATAGATTTCACTTAGTCAACACTATATTTTATTTCCAAACTAAGCATTTCTTCTATTAAGAAAAGAAAAAAAAAAAGGACAACATCAGTAGAAAATTATCAATCCATTATTTATGATCATAAATTATTTAATAAAATATCTAAAATATTCCCAAAATATAGACATACTGTAATCATGTGAAAATAGAATTACACCTATAACTTGAAAATCCAATAGTAAGTTTATGCAAAAAAATTTAAGCTTGTAGAGTAATAACCACTTTAAATACAATATGTAATTAACTAAAGCAACAAAAGTGATGGAAGAATATTAGATGCCAAATGCATGTATTCTTTGCCAAATAAATAATTTCAAAAAACTTACTTTGTTTAAAACAGTAAACTCATTAAGAAATGCAAAATCATTCAAATTTCAACTATATATAAAAATTAATTCACTATTCAATTTCAAAACTATTACACAAAATTATTATAATCTTTATTTACAAGAGGTCCCGATTTCAACCAAAGATGAACTATGAAACATTTAAATCAAAGTCGTTAACTTTGCATAGTTGTATTTGCAAAGTTTAATATATGTGCCTTATTGCAGTTATAAATGTAAAATAAATGTGCCTCACAGTTTAAAAAATTAATACAAATAACCAAATACTATTCTAAAAAATTATTCTCAAATATGTCAGTTGTAGAAAACAAAAGTTAAAACAAAAAAGCTTTCAAATAATACTTGCCCTGTAGATTATAACTATATCTTTGAGTTCATAATGAAATTTTTTCCAAACAATATTAACTCTCAAAGTGATTTATTTTCATTCAATAGTTTTAAGGTCTGATCTTTTAGAAGCAAATAAAGCATTTTCTTTTGTATTTAATTAAACCCCCAGAATTCTAAAAATATTTTATTGCAAGTTTAACAATATATATGCATACATATGTAAAATATATGTAGGCAGTTTTTGTGATAAACATGGAAATCAAAAAGATAAAAATATTTCCCTTTCCCCAGAATTTAGACACTTAGCAAGTTGTATTTATCAAGAATTTTAAGATAATACATAGAGTAAAATTAATTTAGAAAAATAAAGGAAAAATAACAATTCAAAACTGCATTCAATTAAGTCATCTTAATCAACATTTAATACTGCAGAACATTTCAAAAAGGTACACAACCAGGAATACTGGTATCAAGTTAATAAACATAGACGGATAAAGTAATAATAATTATTACAACTTCTATTGAAAATTATAGATTATCTCTAACTAAACCGATACACTTTGTTACACATGGAATACTTTAGATTAAAATGCATATTATAATTACAAATCAAAATTTCAGTTTCTAAAAATTAAACATTTAATTCTTAAATTCCACTCAAAAAGAATTCTGTGCATATTTTAATATATTTCTGAATAGCAACCAATTCTCTTCCTTTTTCTCTCTCTCTCCCTCTCTCTCTCTCTCTCTATATATATATATATATTATATATATATATATATATAGAGAGAGAGAGAGAGTTTATTTTTCAATTATAATGAATGACAAATATAAAGCTGAAAACACTGCAATGAATAAAATTGCACTGTTTTAGATTACTAAAAACATATTATATGAATATTATTCATAAAAGCATTAATAATACTATAATAAACAATATTAATATCTACACTTTCTTCATTTATCATTTGCTCTTTTCACTTTGAAGCAAACAGTTGAAACAATGAATGGTTGTTTTATCGCTAAAGTCATTATATTCAGAATCTAATTCATTATATAAAATCATGGATTATATCTATACAAAATACATTTTATCAAATGACATACAGAAAGAAAAACTAATAAATCAATGTAAAAAGCCACACAAGATATTCAACTGATTACTATAAACTTGAAAATTTTGGATTTTAATATATTTAAGAAGTTAATAATCAGACATGTTTATTAACTGAAACAAAATTTACATATTATGAAAATCATCTGCAAAAATTTGATAAATCTTTATAACTCAGTGACAGGCAGGACTAAATTTGCAGTTTTATAGCGAAAAAAGAAATTATTTTTAAAAAAATCTATGGAAAATGAACATAAATAACTGAATGCAGATTTAAAACATATTTCAGAAAATCGATTTAAAAGAAGTATTTGTAATAATACATAAACCAAAGGCTATCAATTATCTTTCTTATTTTACCAAATATCTAGATTTTACTCCCTGTTACAACTATATATTAAAAATTGTATTCTACTTTTCTTTTGATAAAATTAAAAATTGTAAATAGCAAACATTACAAAAAATATGCATTTAAAATAATAAAACCTTTAATAATTCAAAACATAATTATATCTATATATTATAAAATAACCAATGAAGAAGCAATTAACAAACGAGTACTCCAAAAAAATTTTTTTAGAAAAAAGATTAGCTTTGAAGAAGAAAGAAAAACATACTATTAAAGCTAAAGCACAATTAAAAAAAAAATGGTGACATTTACTTCATAAAATTTTAATTTCTTTTCCAATGCAGCAAATATTATTCTTTAATTCAGAATAGTAAATAAACGCATATTATAAAGCAATTTTAGAATAAAAATTATAATGATCATATCAAAGCATAATAAAAGTAAATCAGGAATAACAACCATTTTTTGAACAGTTACATAAAAGAGTACAACATAAATTGAAATTCAACCATTAAATTAAAAATATATCAATTAAAAATGCCGATCAGAATAATAAATAATATATCATAGAAGACTTTAGAAATATGATATACTGAAAACAGACGGTATATAGATAAATATAACATTGCAATACATAGTATATATATAAAATACGTATACACACAGAAAAATAAAAACTTAAATAAATGTAGCAATTTCAAACTACACAGAAAAAATAGTAATAAAAAAACTTAATAATAATTTTAAAAAACTTAAAAACAATAATTAGAAACAGCATAGTGTTAACTTGTCAATCATTATTTATAAACATCTTTATTTCAATATATATTTAATATTTTAAAAAATTACTGGTGTGCTGCTTGCTGGAGTAAACTAAGATATAAATAATGAAAAAAAAAAAAAATACATATATACAAACCTTCAAAATAAAATATGGAAAATAATCTCACTTACCTTTTATAAACATGCACAAAAATAAAACTATATCACCCATCAGCACAAAAAGATTTTAAAATTCATAGATCTTTTTTAATCCTTAATTTTATTTTTTATAAACATAAATAAGATCAATTTTACGGCTAATGTGCTCAACAGTTAATCATACTCCTAACTTTATTTGTATTAGCAATAATATCTGTTTATGAGATAATATTTTGAGCATCTATAAGAGATTATATAACTGCAAAGTGTATAGCAAATTTTTATAGATGACTGAAGATACATATTTAACTGAACTTAGGTATAAAATATCAAGCCGAAGTATTTACATGTTTAATCTTTAATATAAAAGTTTTTTTATTTGAACAATAAATTTGAATGTAAAAATATTAAAATTCCTTAATCGTATTCTAGTCTTTGGCTTTATATTACAATAACAGCAAACATAATATAGTAAAATTACAAAAATAATTTATAATTTTAAAAGCTTATAGTTTTCTTTTTTCATAATCATTTAAATTTTTCTCAACTTTTGCATTATTGCAAAAAATAGGACATAATAAAGTGAATATAAATACGTTTCTTTAAACTAATTAAGTGATTAAGTGGTGATGGGTTAATCACAGAACACTTTTAGTAGAATACCAGATCAGATAATAAATTCAAAACTGTTTTACTAGCAATCTACAGAAATGTATTATATTTAAATAAAAATGACAAAACTGAACATTGAATGAAACTAAGGTTGGAATTCAGAGCAGTAAAAAAATTTATATTTAAATTATAATTCTTAAACAGTACTTTAAAAAAAATTCAGTCATTTATTCCAATCTTGTCATTGAATTACATTACATAAAATATAGTCAATCTCCTTGTGCAATTAAATTATAAGTGTTTGTTTGTTCACTTCTTTTAAAAAAAGAAATTCATACAAATGACAATAACAGAAACTTTAAATTTTCACCAGTGCAGATCTTTGTAATGCAAAATTAAAAATAATTGCATTGTAAAAATAATATAAAATCTCTTTTGAAAAGGGGAAAAAATATTTTTATTACTTAGAAAATCAATAAACAACAATTTAAATATTAAAAATAAGAATTTTTTTTTAAGGTTATTAATGACATCCAAGCTTAACTGCACATTACCATCAAGTATCAAAAACAAGTATTTTTGCTTATTTTACAGGAAAGAATCATTTATAATAATAATATTTACTACATTTTCTTGCATGAATTAAATATATTAACTTTGAATGAAAGAAATTGTGTAGTGTATAAAAAAAAGTATGTTACTAAGCTAGCACTCACTGAAAGTCTCCAATTTTATTTTTAAACAAACATTTTCAGTATTATTGACTTTCTGAATGATTCACACAGTATAATGATAGAATATTTAAAATTTCATTAAAACAATTTTATACAAAGGAAATAAAAATAACAGAAAACTTACACAAATATGCACGTTCTTGTTGAGGGTTCAAATTATTGGGCAAAACTGTTGGTAAACCCGGAATGAAAACTTTTTCTTTTTCATCACCTCCCCAACGAGATCTTCTCTTTCTTTTCCGTTCTTTTTCGCGTTCAGATTCACTTTTATCGTTGTTGTTGTTGTTGGAATTATTATTATTACGATTGTTTGATGACATCCACGAGTTTTCCTCTGGCGGCCATTTTGATGACTCTAATGAAAAATTATATTTTGAAATCAAAAATAACATTACAAAATCATATAAAGATTACAGACAAAAATTAAGATTATATAATGACCAAAATACTAAATTATACCAAATAAATGTAACACACTAAAAACAGTTTTTGATTTGGATTAGTTTTAATACAAAAATGTGAATAAATAAAAAAATTTATGTGGGTATATGCAGATACAAAACTTGCTGAGTATCCAAACATTCCAACTAAATTTTTTGTACCTATATACATTCACAATAAAATGAAAATTTGTATTCAAGATTTAATTTATAAAACACATCATTATACTTATTTTTCAACTTTGCTAGGGGTTTTGCTAATTTTTTTGTTTTGCAAAATAAATACAATTTATAATTTTTTACATTCACAAAATATGTTATCTTAAAATCTAATTGAGTAGAATGTATCTTATAGAACACTTGTCTAAACAAGAAATTAATATTAGAATAGAAAGGAAAGTATTAAAGTATTATTTATCATTTCATAATTATTTTTTTTTTGTCATGTATACTTTTATTATTCACAGTTTTCAAGTAAAGCTAGGCATCCCAACAAGCAAAAAACAACATGCAAAAAATGAGAATTGGAATTGTTAGTTATAAATTTATACTTCACGGTCTGAATGACAACAAACAATTCTATAGTTAGTCTATTTCCTTTAGAAGTGAAGATTGACAGAGTTCATGATACTAAAACTCAATCAAATTTAGGCTCAAGAAAACATACATGCACGATACAAATTTTTTTCCCTTAATGTAAATTATTTAGAATTTTCAATTTCTATCCATCAATTATCCACTAGTCTACTATAAACTGGCAATATCTTCTACAATAAACTGGCAATATCTTCTACAATAAACTGGCAATAGAAAATATGCCTCTCCAATCGAAAAGTGTCTCTTTCTGCAACATTAATGACTGTAGTCAAATGGTCAAGAACAGCTCTTGGTGTCAAAGACAGAGAAGGCATCTGACAAACAAGATCAAATGCTGATTACAACAGCAAATCATCTAAATGTATCTTCTGAAATATTAGTAAGTATTCAACAAATGATTTCGCTCTTTTTTTCTTGGTGGGAGGGGAGGCATTTCTTTAGTACAACCAATTTTGATTTCAGGCTAAAGTGAAAAGTCTTATAACTCTCCAATAAATGCAAGATTTTTCTCTCCCTTTAAAAAGGTGGAAAAAATAAGGAAAAAATGTGAACGGAAAAAAAAAAAAAAGAAAATTGAGCGTTCATGGAAGAATCACACTTCTGCATGCACACAACAGGAAAAACTCCAGGAGAAGGTAACTCAGGGATTTTCTAATGTATAGCATATAGTTAAAAGGTATTGCAAAAATCTTACATAAATTAACTACATTTTCCCCAAATGGGCTTCTTTCTCAGGATCTAATCTATCTAAAAATCAGATAGGTCATCATATAGACCATTTTAATAGTGTAACTTTTCTTTAATTTTTTTATTTTAATATTTTTTAAGATTTAATGTATTTTAGTTATATGTGAAAAACATTTATTGCAACCTTTTTATGCCTAATCCTGTTTATCCAGAAACACAGACAAGATCCATACTTAATACTTAAGATCCAGAAACATAGACTCGGATCCATTGACTTAAATTAATAAAATTTTTCTATATTTTTTTCCAAATCAAAATACAATTTGATTGAATTAATAAAAATTTTCTAAATGTATGTTTTGTTTATAGCTATTTTCTCACAATTAAGATATTCTGCCTACTTTCTTGTCATTTTCTTGCTATAATGTTGAAGTAACACTTTTATAACTCCCAAATTAAAATTACCACACTTGTGTAACCTTTAAAGCTGAAAAAGCAATACTTATATTGAAAATAGTTTCTTGTCTATTATTTGATAAATAGGATTACTGAATATGCCATACTAGTAGAGGACAGTTTCTTTTGTTTTCCAGATTATGATTTACAAATATAAACTTTCCATTTCCTTACTCTAAATACAAAGGCCAGTGTCAAAGAGAGAAGAGAGTTTTTGCTATAATTGAATGAAAAACTCATTATTATTATCATTCAATTAGCTGTTCTTTAAAATTTTTTCTCACAATATGTCTAGTGGACAAATATTTTGAGCCAAATAAAAGAACACATCAAAAAATGAAACTGTTATGAATTTATAGCTTTTTGGGGAAGTTATAATCAATACATTGAAATGAATTCATTTGAAATTTTGGGATCAAATAGAGAAATCTGCCTATTATACTTTAAAAGCTTTCAAAAAGTGAAATAACATTTGACAATTTAAAAATTTTAGGGCTTAATATTAGAAGCTTTTTATGGAGAAATTAATTTAGCACTTATAAATACTAGAACCTTTAATAAATGTTAATAAGAAATCAAATTAGTATTACTATTTTACAATATTAATATCAACATTTAAAACCTTACAACTGCATATGAATACCAAAAACATCTAAACAGTTATAAGGATTACTCTCATAAGTATATATAGAATACATCTGAGAAATAGGCCCCTTTAATTAAAAAAACTTCAACTACTTTTTTTATACAAACAAAATTTTACAGTTTAAATCTACTATCTATTAGTTATACGTGATTAAAAAGAGTATATTATTGGAAAATTATTTTTAATAGTCAAATAAATGCTCCAAAATTCCATTGTAAACTTTAATATAATTTATAACACTTATTTATCATGAACCAATTATTTCATGCAATTCATTATAAAACAAGACTTAAGTAAAATAATAGAAAAGTTAATCATTTATAAAATATAAAATGAAGATTTATTGGTGTAAAGAATATTTCTATACATACGCCACATTTTATACTAATGCAAATTAAGAAATGTTCCTGAACGTTCGTTATTATAATAAAAAGTTAATTGCATTAAAAAATACTTGACCAAATTTTGTTAAATTAACGTTAATTGAATAAAAATGAATGCACTCTCAGATTTCAGAAAGGATTCAAAGTTAATATGAATTCTTTTTTCAAAAAAAAAATATGCAAATGAATATTTTTGCGCAAACAAAAACTGTTCCATTTGGCTATCAAATTCATGACTAAAACTTAATTAAAATAAAGTTAATCTTTGAATATCATACCAATAATCCTTTGCACAAAGAATTATTTATTTTGGAAAAAAAAAAATTTTAAGTAGTTTTAAGATTTGTTTCACCGCTATTTGGTGAAAACACATGCATGTCAAAATTTCGTTTTCAAATCGGCCCCTTATTACATAACGAAAGAGTACCTTTCGCAAATCGAATCATGTATGGACTTTCATACGTCAGTTATAATCAGAGTTCATTGACAATTTTTGTGATCTATTATTGATATCGTAATGACAATTTAAAGTAAGTATTATATCTAAAACCATCCATAAAACAATAGGAAAATCTTATAAATTATAAAACATAAAAAGACAAACTTGGTTTTCTTTTTTTTTTCCCTCCTTAAATTGATTTTATTAGATCTAGAATTTTTGAAAATACAAATTCAATATTAAAGTAAAAAATAAAATATAAAAGCATCTAAATCCCTTGCAAAAAAAAAAAAAATGTAAAAAATTTTAACAAAACATGAAATTAACCGCAAAATACTTACGAAAATCATAATCGTCCTCTCGACTTCTTTTGTTATTTTCAGAAGTCATGTAACTGGGTTTTAACATGCTAGACGTCTTATTAGATGATCCTAACATTGAAGGATTAGGACGCCCAAGTGGTGTAGTATTAGCGCCAGATGTTCTTCCAGACATATCATAACAAGTGACAATACAACAGCTATACAAAAACTTTCTTAATGAAACCTTTAAAAAATGATATGCTAATGCTACTAGTCTAAATAACAACCAATGATTAATAATAAACAGGAACAACAAAATTTATCAATGAAATATTTTTAAAAATGGCGTATACTGAAAACTCTCGCCACTGAGCAGACCAATCAAATCAACAAATCTTTAAATTGTTGCCAAATGCTGAGAAAATTATTAGTGAAAAATGAATGAACCTAATTCATATGTTGTCAATGCGAAAGACAGCCAAAAAGCGGATAAGAGTTTTAAGTCTATTTGAATTGGAATTATCGTTAGAGCATTGTTGTGTTCTTTTCAGTGAGTTAAAATTAATTTTATTATTTATTTCAGAAATTGAAAATCAATAAAAATGTTGTTGGATAATTTTAAAAAGTGTTTTTCAAGATTGTAAATTGTTCCACAGTTTTGCTTTTGATTGCGAAAATTATATAGAACTGATTAATATTTTATGAACGGTTATTATGAAAACAATATCGAAAAGTCACACGATCTTTTCAAAGAGATTTGATAAAAATCATTGATATGATTTTACTAGTGATATTTCGATTACAGGTCCCGGATTAGGAGAGGAAAGGACAATTGATACTATCTGTTCCGTTAAAGCTAAGGAACAAGAACTCGTTCAAGCATAGGGAAATTAATTTACACATCTGAGGCACATTCCAGGCAAAGACTTCCCCCCAGAAGCGGCAGGCAGCAATTTTCTGACTGGGGGGGGGGGGGGCAAGATTTATCCGATCGGAAGGGCAAATATCATTTCACAAATTTAGCCTTCAATCAAGTCAATACTAATCAATTTTACATTTTATGGGTAATTAATTAGCTTATATAATTAATAAAAACTAATTATAAGTAATTATTTGGACTGTTTATCAAATAATTATTATATATATACTTACCAATAATTTTGAAATAGAGACAATAATATCTTTAAATCAAAATAAAACAACAAGAAAGATTACAAATAAATTATACCACTTTGATATTGTAAATAAATGAGCACACTATTTTAATAATCTCATAACAAAACAAAATAATTGCTGAATCAATAGAAAATAGTCATTATAATATTGCATGCATATACATATAATATTATACTCAAAATTTTAAATATTTTAACTGAATGACATATCTTTTCGTTTAAATTTATAATTATTATATTTATATTAGTGATTTATTCTGTTTTGATTGCTAAGCTCACTTTTTTTCAAATAATCTTTTTTAGATGATTCACTGGAATTTAATGTAATAGAAACAGGATATACATATATAAAGCAACCATAAAAACATTAAAATAATTAAAACCCATTTCCTGAGACAACAAAAATTAAATCGAAACGAATCAGGTCGAAATCGAAATTAAAATTTAATTCGGAAGTAAACAACAAAAAGTTCACAAAAATGAAATAAAACCTTTTTATGAAAAAAATCTAAATTAATAAAATTAATATAATTATTTAAGCAAAACTAATTACGGAAACGAAACTAAAAATTATTTCGGATGCGAACAAGTTTAAAATTTAAAAAAAAAACTATCATTGTATTTAGTGAGCGCAAATGCAGCTACAGCTAAAATACAGATGAATCTAAATTAATTAATAAAATAAGCCAAGCAAAAGGAACACAACCGAATCAAAACTACAACCAATAGAAAAAGAATCCGGCCTGAAGACTTTTTCAAGGGTCACCCTCAGGCAAGGATTCAAAATAAGGGATTTTTAGTCACCCTTATTTTGAATCCTTGCTCTTGAAAAAGTCTTCAGGCCGGATTCTTTTTCTATTGGTTATAGTTTTTATGGTTTTGATTCGATATATATATATATATATAACAATTATTTCAAATACAGCAAATATTATTTTCTATTTTAATATTACCATCCATAAGGATTTATGCAAACCTTTTAAAATGTATTTAAAAAATATCATGCTTCTATACATGACTAATTAATTAATACAAGATAAAAGTAAAATAATAATTATGATATTAATTACTCACCTCATACAAACAGGATTCTACAACAGAGACAGTGTTTTTAGCTTAGTCTAGTTACTGCTTTGATTGGAAATAACTATTTTGGAGAGAAGGAGGGGTTTTTCCTCTTCTTTGTATAAACTCTTGGTAACAGCTTGAAATATTTAGATCGAGTGATTTTACAACTACATTTCTTTCGACCATAAATTGAAGAAGGTCAGCCTATTTTAGTCCCCCGTTTTAACAGATTTGTGGGGTATCATCAAATTAGAACAGCAAGGTAAATGTTTCCGTATATAAATAAGATATTGCCTTATATTAGTTTACACAAGAACAAAAGTGCACTGTCAATGCGTCAGAATAAAGTTCTTGAAAATTTTATACAAGAAAAAGGTGTGAATTCCTCAGCGAAGGAGGAAACTCAATGAACTATAATTTTAATGTTCATATTTTTCTAACGTTAAATATATACATTAAAGAATATGGACATATCTGAATTACAGAGAAAATATTTTTTAACGTTTTCATATCTCTAACCAAAATACCAAAATAAAGCAAAATACCAAAATAAAGCAAAATACCAAAAAAAAAGCAAAAATTTAAAAAAAAATGTTGTTATAGACATTAAAAGATGTGAGTAGTAAGTTATTTGAAAAGATATTTTATCTACTTTTTTATTGAAGCAATTTCCCTGATTCAGGCAGAATGCTTTTTAAAATTCCAATGATGGTGGAAATCAAAACTGTATATTTTTCAAAAGAAAAAATACAAAGGAGGTCCCAATATATATATTTTTTTCAAAAAACGAATAATTCGTTTTCTTGTTATAGGAATATGGAAATTCTTAAATTTCATGAAAAAATTTATAATCTGAATGATGTAATCATATGAATGTTTATATAACTTGTTTGGATATATAAAACATATCGAAACATAAGTTAGAAATTAAGAATGGAAATATTTCTTTTTTTAACTTTAATTCAACGAACTTAATTGCTCGACAAGTTTCTTCATGAAATAATATATATCTCTTATAGGAAAAAGAAATTTCCTAATTGAGATGGAAAGAGTTTAATTAATTTTTTTTAAAGCAATCAGAACAGAAAGTTAAATTGTGCAACAGTTGCACTCCAATAAGTTGTTTTTATATCTGTTAACATTTGCTATTAAAATCATTTTTTAATTATTATTTACTTATTGATTTTTTTGTTAGAATTATGTTATTTCTTTTACAGAAAATTCTTGTAATGTATGGAAAAAATCCAAAACTGATGAATTAATTCCTAAGTCATTCGGAAATAAAAAAAATTTAAAAAGAACATTTTTTATTCAAAAAATTGTGCTCGTGTATTCTCTATTCATCAAATGAAACTTGAAAATTGGCTAACTTCAGAAACTCTGTAAAAAAAATGCCAATATCTTGAGGACATAAAAAATATAATCTTAATATCAATACAGGTCACTGAGGCTATGTATATATGTTATAGATCTAAAGAACTGGATTGGAATAAATCAAGTCCTGTATGTTTATTATTTTTTAAAAAAGAGTGAATACTGTTAACTTTCAAAGCATGAAAATGAATTATAAATTCGATTAATTAGAATACACAGGAAGTTGTATCGTTTTTCTACAGTAACTTCGGGATAAATTATTCTACAAGAAATGTATATATACCATCTTAAAATTCAAATTTCTTCTTTTTCAATGATGCTGTTTCGTTTCCCTATAATTTTTTATCTAATTTCTGCCGTTTTTTTTTTTTTTTTTTTTTTTTTTTTTCAAATTTAAGAAACAATTAAGTAAATGCGAAGGATTATGAAGTAAAAAAAATTATCTGCCTTCTTAAAAGTATTCTGGTTTAACTGAATCTCAGATTTTAATTAAAAACATGAAACATTTGAAGTGTTATATACAGAAAAAGCTCCTTATTCACGCCTCCTTTATTCGCATTTTCAATATTCACGGATTAAAAAAATGCGACCCAATTCCTATATTCGAGGCTAAAAATTTCTTTATTCGCGGATTTAATAAGTACATACATCAGAATAAAAGGATTCTAACCCAATATCCTTTGTAAATGCCGTCAAATGGACTAACAAAAAAAGTAAAATAGATCTTATTACAACTTTGTCAAAAGTATGTTGTTAAATGCAAACTGCAAACGTAGCCGAAATCGCGAATAGAATAGGACGAGATGGGTTCGAACAGATAGAATCAAGTGACATTCAGGAATTGCTTGAATCGCAACATGAAGATCTGACTGAAACCGACTTGAAGGAAGTGTTAAATTCACAGCCCATTGAAGAAGAGGCCTCAACAAGCACTGGAAACGTGGCATTTCATTTGAAAATTCTTAGTGAAGGTTTAAGAATGGTAATAAGCTTTGCGATTTTTTCATGAACATTGATCCGTCTATGGAACGAAGTCTTATTTTTAAGAGGCAAATTGCTAATGCGACTGCTGCGTATCAGTCTGAATGGAAGGAGCTTTTAAAAACTGTCAAGCAAGATAAAATTACAAAATTCTTCAAATCATTGCCTAAGCCTTAAGATAATTAATCAAAATGTTCAGAAACTTCAATTAAATTGATTTTATTATATACTAGCCGCCTTTGGCGACCAGCTGGTTCGCCATGAGTAATGCGTTCTAAAATTTTCAATTAAATCACATATTCATTAGCCAAAATTTAAGAAATAGTTATAGTTAAAAGATTCAGTTATTAGTAGTTAAAGAGTCGGTAATTTTATTCGTAAAAACTTTTTGAGTTTAATGCTCTAACAATTTATCGATTATGCTTCCAAAATATTAAAAATGTTTTTTTTCGGTGATGTAGCCAAAATGTTAAATATATTTTTTAAAGAAAGCGAAAAAGGGGAAAAATTATTGAATTAATGATACAGATATTACAAACGATTATAGAAATATGCCATTAAGTCGGGCTTTCAATGCATATCCTGTCTAAATTCAACCAGGTTTACTGTAAATAAAGATAATTTATGGAATTAATGATATAGATATTGCAAACGATCATAGAATCCATTGCCTTGCATTTATTTTTTTAGAAGATATCTCATTTTATATTTATGTTATTTTATCCAGTCACAGGCTGAAAGTTGTATTTCTTTAGATTTGATTTGCAATGATAGTTTTTTTTTATTTGAACTTCCGGCATTGTTTTATTTTATTTTATCCAGTCATGTGCTCAAAAAAACATGGTTAAAATATTTCTTTAAAAATTCGTTAAAAATAGAAGCTTGAGTTATACATTAAAACACTGATATCACAAGTTCATCTCTTTTTAATTAAAAGCTAAATATTCTTCATTTTTTAAAGCATTTATAGACTCGTGCTACATACTATGCAGCTATGTACTTCATTTAGACTTTTTTATAGATGTATTTCTATTATTAAACAAAGCTGATTTATTTAATTAATAATATTGTAAAAGTCACAAAAAATTCTTTGCATTTTCTTTTTTTTTAAAAGAAAAAACATATTTCATATTTATTTCATTTCATGCAGACACGTGCTGAAAATTGCATTTTTAAATGTTTAATTTGCAATAATTATTTATTTTTTTAATTTGAGTTTTTATCTATCTGATGGCAACCTATTGATAAAAGATAATTTTTCCGCTTCCACTCGTAACGTGCTCCTGTAGATTAAATTTTATTGTTTTGTCCGAAATATATTGTTGAAAAATATAGTTGAAATGCTTCTTTAAAAATTCATTACAAATAGAAGCTTAAGTTAAATGTTAAAATACTGATACTATTAGAAAGCTAATTTTTTAATCTTTAAATTGATGTTAAAATCATGTTTATCCGATAATATTTTCGGAAGTTATAGCGGAAAAACGTCGAAATTACGCTTAAATTTTAATTAATTCAAATTCTAATTAAAAATTCGAAAAAAGGGCTCCGAGGTGCACATTCCCGACCTCCAAGGTATACATGTACCAAATTTGGTAGCTGTAGGTCCAACTG
>JAPMOQ010050474.1:104619-135310 GCA_026543055.1 Argiope trifasciata
AACAGAAACAAATAAAAATAGGGGTCTTTAGGTCTTTATAACTTTTTGTTTTCTTAATTTGAGTTATTAATTATGGTTGAATTCTCTAATGTAGTTTTACTTTTTATATATATTTTCGTTTCATTTGGTGATGTTTTTTAATGTTTTGCTTTATTTTTGTCTTTTGCTGTTTAAATTGGTATTTCTTTTTTGCCGTAATTTTCGGAGGATTTTCGGGTCACGAGGTGTCAATATTTTTCACCATTGTCCACCGATGCCTCACAGAAAAAATCCCTTATTTGGAATCCTTGCTTGAAAGTGACCCTTGACGAAGTTTTCAGGTCGGATTCCTTTTCTATTGATTATATATAATATTATTTTGTCACCTAGGAGTATATCCCCTATAATAACTTATAAATAACCATTCCGTATTCACGGTTTCTGTATTCACGGCATATTTATGGAACATATACGCCACGAATAAAGAGCTTTTACTGTACATAATATTTTATGAAGAATTTTTTTATCATTATTAAACTATTACAAACGAAGTGTTTTCATTGTTAGCAAAGTCAGCTGTATAAACCAGCAGTTTAATTAATTAATACAGACCTGAAAACGAAAATAAATGAAAAGGAGGCGAAACATTGTCAATCATTCTACATAAAGTCAAGAATGTATATGTTTATATCCTTTAACCTTGAAAGGAGTCTCCACTTCATTGAGACAAGAGGAACTATTTCCCGAATTACTGTTGCAGTTCCCCTCCCCCTTCTTTTATGATTGCAGGGTAAGAATAGGAAGGAAGAAAGAATAAGAAGAATAGAAGGAATTTGTTAAGTCTTTCAGTTAACTATAGAATTGAAATAGTGATATATATCAGCTTTATAGAGTTAACTAAGCACGAATAAGACCCTATTGATTTGCAAGCACTCAAATCTTGGATTATTTGAACGCATATTATTGAAGAAGGCGGAAAGCGTATGGTGGAAGAAAAAAAAATTGTTTCAAATTTCGTCGACAGATGGCGCTGTTAGCGGTTTAGTTTAGTTATATTAGCGTCCCGTTTTGAAGTAACACTAGGGCTATTTTGGGACGCACCTCGTAATTTTGAACCACGATCAGATGACGAGGACGACACCTGAGCTAGCACCCCACTCTCCAAACTTCCACACCGCACCAACGGGAGGGCAGCTCTGTAAGCGGCAGAATCCTGACGAGAAAACAGAAATGATTCGTCAAATAACGGCTAAGGTGTACGTTACACATTAAGACGTATTGACAAATTAAAGTTGTTGAGTTGTTTAATTTGCATGACCGCACATATCACATCGAAAGGGACAAATCGGTTTCAAGAGTTTTGCTGCGACATACCACATACATCAAAGAAGTTTGGAAATATTGCGAGACTGGCGCAAAACATGTTCACTATGGTGTCCACCGTTCTGTGCAACAAGTTGAAAGCAATAAACCGTGTTCCACAACGGATCGCAGTGTCTCTGGGTGATGTTCAGAATGTTTTGAGAGATACGTATCTTTAATTAAACTAAATATGTAATTGGCTCACGGAAGATAACATCTTTTAGATAACCCCACAGCCAAAAGTCATACGGAGTAAAATCAGGTGATTGGAACGGCCAGGCTGTAGGGAAAAGGCGGCTAATAATTCGAGCATTTCCGAAATGGCGCAGATGCTTCAAGGTATATGCAATGTGCGAAATCTTGCATAAAAAGGATTCCATCCACATATCCACGCTGTTGCAGAGCTGGTGTGACATGGTTGTCAAAGAGAAGCATAGCGATGACCAGTGATGGTAGTGGTAACAGGACCGGAAGCAACCATCTGCTCAAAAAAATATGGCTGCAGAATGAATGATGTCGTAAAGCCGCACCAGTTTTCAGGATAAAGCGGCACGGGGTGCATTGAAAGTAGATTTTTTGTTGCCCATACTCAACTATTCTGGGTATTGACGGGCCTTGTAGAATGAAAATGGGCATCATCTGTTATTTTACACTGCCATTCATTATCCACTTCCGCGCGAGCAAGGAATTCTAACGCTAACATCTCCTTTGCTGGCAGGTCAGATAGAAGCAACTCCTGCTTCTTTCTGTACTGTTGTGGCCACTTCTTCAACTACCGTCGTTTTCACCCTCTACCAGGTAGCACATCAAACGAATCTGTCGTTTTGAATTTTTCCATCATGTTCTGAACTTTTGCAGAGCTACTTTTACATAATCAGCATTCTTGTAATGCAGCTTTACCAGCAGAGTACGATCCTGCAGTGAGACACCCATGGTGAACGTCTGAAAAACTGAGGCACTGATTCATTGAACAAGTGAAGTGCATACTTAGATAGAATACTGAGTGTTTATATGTGGGTGGGTGTCAGCTTTTCTGCCAAATGTGATGCAAACTATAGGCTGAATATCCGATAGTGAAATTAGATATCAGATTTCTTCTCATTTTAACATCCACCGCTCCGATTTCTTTGTCGATCGACAACAATAGTCGGAAAAATACGACATTTTTAACCTCTTTAGTTATTATGCCAAATGTTGAGCAAACTATGAGTTTCATATTATGTTTAAGAAAGTTTCATCTTATGTTCAATATTCTATAGACAGAACTTCACCAAAATCTGTCGCAAATATATCTTACTCGACCAATCAAAAATATTCGACAAAATATAACATCTAATTCATTGCCATTTTATCGTTTGTATTGCCAAATATCGTGCATACATCACCGGAGTCCGTCGCATTGATTTCTTAAATAAATATACTACTAATAGTAATGATAACGTTTGCAAATACGTTATCTTATTCACTTTTTCGTTTCATTGGCTTTCCTGCCAAATGTCATGCAAACTAGTCTGAATATCCGACAATTAAATTCGATGCCCGATTTCTTCTCAATTTAACAACAGCTGCTCCGATTTTTTAGTTGATCGACAAAGAATACTCGGTAAAATACGAGCGACTCATTTCACCTCGTCGGTTATTATGCCAAATGTTGAGCTAAGTATGAATTCATCATGTGACAATTCCATCTTATGTTCGATTATCAGTCGACCTAATATAGCATTGATTTTTTAATAGACTTAAAGAGAATTGTAAGAAAATGGATCCACAAATCTGCTTGTCGGTTATTTGTCTGACATTGTCATTCTACAAACTTAAACCATTCCTCCGATACTTCGATTGTTTATAATATTTTAATTCTAAGTTAGGTTTTGAATTATTATATTCTTTAATTCGCAACACCTACGTTTCGAAGTAATAAGACTTTTGCCGATAGGTGGATAAACGGTCACAACGGAGTAATATCCTTAAAATGGATATAAAGTCCCAATTATTGCCATACATTTAATATTTTTCCATAACTGAAACGATTTGATATTCACATTATTAAATTGTCTGTGCTCAGTTAGCATGAGAAGTTCACTACCATTAAAGAATGCCCAGTTTTAAACAGATGTATGACTTAAACAAAAAAATATTTTAATTACCGCTGATAAATATCGAATCATAGATATTTAAATATATCTTTGTAAATATATCTAAATGTTTGTCTAAGGTATCTATCAATGATTTTTACATATTGTTACGGATTTCCTCTATCAATCCGTCGGGTTCTTTATACCTTGTGTATATAGTGGTTGAGTATGGTGTTAGATGATGATGACGACACACAAGCAATGATCCAGTCCTTTAGTGGAGACACAACACAGACGTTTATTTACAGCAGTAAGGACAGGAAGTCAGGACAGCACACAGACGACAAATATTCACAACACAAATATGTACAGGTGATAGCTATTTACAGCCGAGACGTACACACAGGACGGCACACTGCAGATAATAGTCTACAGGCAGAAATTCTGTAGTGACAATGTCCACAGAGCGGCTAGACAGGATTCAGCCGGAGAGGGAATCTTTATGGGATTCGCTTTACACCTCCTGGGTCTCTCCAGAACAGGCTGATCTATTCCTTTGTCTCTTCTTGCCCCTGCTGTCGACTTACTACTTCGCACAACGGGACTACTCCTTAGTTTGGGACAGCTCCGTTCCCGACGACGGCACAACGGGCTACGACACACGACACAGGCTTCGTCAGTATATGCCACACAGAGATTAGCAGTCCTCCGTTCAGGACTTCACAGTTCAAGACCTCTATCTCTTAGGTCTTCTCGATAAACTCCACAGCGCTACTTGTCTTCGTTGAACACCAGGCCGTACAGCTTCGGCGTATCTCCACTGCCGCACTTCGGCTTGACTCCACTGGATTCTTCCTCCTTTCCCTTTTCTCCGCTGCTTCGCTTCGACTTTATCTCTCGACTTCGCCCGATTGATTCCACACTGACTTCACTCTTATTTGTAAAGTGTTTTACAGCTCATTGGGGCCGCAGGCCCCACCATCTATAAATCTTGTGATATAGGACTTAAGTGAAAATGGAACTGACCTTATTTGTTTAATGTGTGCATCATAAAATTATTTGAATCATGAAAAGATATTAAATGGTACTGAGTAAATTGAGAAAAAAAAATAAGAAAGAAAGAAAGAAAAAAAAAGTATGATGAAGAGTACTTAGGGGGAATTAAAGGGCGAGTGAACAACGTGGTCTGCGTTTATTTGATTTTCGCAGTGATCATAAATTGGGAGATTTTGCAAGGTGGAATTGTCAATATGAATAATATTACCATAGAAGTTTTGTGCAAGTTTGATCATGAATTGTTTTATAGGTGTGATACTGAGGGCTTTGCAAATATCTTCATTTCTATGGAACCATCTAGCTTTTACAATCATACGAACAGTTTTGTTCTCAAGGGAGATGATTCTTTGAAGATTGGTTTTAGCAGTTGCAGCCCAAACAGGGCAGGCATATGTGAGGATTGGTCTTAGGTATGCCAGGTAAATCAGAACTTTACCCTCTAGAGAGAGACCCGAGTTTCTACAGATGAGGGGGTATTGTGATTTGAATGCATTGTTAAATTTCTCTCTGGTATGATTTATGTGTGATTTGTAGTTGAGGTGTTTGTCAAGAATTATACCAAGGTATTTGACTTCATTTTTCCAGTTGATTTCAGTGTTGTAGAGTTTAATTTTTGGCCAATTATTTTTGTTTTTAAAGAATATAACTGCTTCAGTTTTTTCGACATTGAGTTTTATTTTCCAGCGAACAAGCCATTTTTCTAGGTTGAGGATGTAGTTTTGAAGAGGAATTATTGCTTGTTGGGGATTTTTCCCTTGTGAGAGGATGGCTGTGTCATCTGCATAGAGACTGATCATAATATCTTTTTGTTGAGGAATATCATTTAGGTAAAGCAGGAAAATGACAGGTGCGAGGATACCACCTTGTGGGACACCAGCTCTTAGCTTTCTTTTTGTTGAGTCTGTTTTATTGACAATAACAGTAAAGTGCCTATCTGAGAGGTATGATTTAATAATCTGAACGATGTTTGGGGGGAAATTATATGCAATGAGCTTATAAATGAGGCCTGGGATCCAGACCTTGTCAAAGGCTTTGGCAATGTCAAGAAAGATTGCAGCAGTGGGTTTCTTGGATTTTCTACCTTCATGAAGGTATTCAATCATTCTTAAGAGCTGGTGAGAGGTTGATAATTTTTCAGTGAAACCAAATTGCTGGGGTATGGAAAAGCCTGCTTTCTTGGTGAAGTTTAGGTATCTTGTAAGAATTAGTTTTTCAGTAAGTTTGCTTAGTGTGGGAAGAAGAGAGATGGGTCTATAGTTTGTCGGAATTGTGGGGTCTTTGCCAGGTTTGAGAATCGGGATTATTCTGGCAATTTTCCAGCATTTGGGAAAGTAGCGAAGTTCAAAGATTTTGTTTAGAAGATCAGTAATTTTAATAATAATTTTGGCGGAGAGTTTCTTAAGCATTTTATTCGTAATTGAATCAGAGCCAGGTGTTTTGTTTATTTTAGTGTTTTTAATGAATTCAATGATTTCTGACGGTTTAATTTCAGAGAAGATTATATCTGATTTGTGATGATTAAAAGTTGAAATAGAACTTTCAACCATCTTTTCAGTGCAAACGTCTGGGAGGTTGTTGGGTTTGAATTGCTCTTCAAATTGATCAGCAATCAGTTCAGCCTTCTCAGCATCAGTGTGTGCAATCGTATGAGTATTGAGGTCATAGAGTTGTGGTATGATTGTTCTTTTTCTTTTGAGTTTTTTGGTGGATCTCCAAAGAGAGTTATCTTGAGCATTAAGAAGTTCATTTTGCTTAATGTAAGTGCTGCGGTTGAAATCAATTACAGCATTTCGAAATCGTTTTTGTGCTTTATTATAGTGGGATTTGGAGACTGGATCCCTGAATCTTTGCCAGGTTTTTTTTGGTTTTATTTCGTTGAGTTTTAAGCTGTCTGATGTGGGGAGGTAGGTATAATGTTTCATGATATTTGAGTAGTCTTTAACTAATGTTGTAGGCATAGGTAATATCTGCTGTGAGTTTTTCAACTTCGTTTTCAAGATCATCGTTATTAGAGATGTTAGATAGATTTAAATCAATGTTTTTGTTCAGGTAATTTTTAAAGTTTTCCCAATCAGTAGTTACAAAATGTCTATTGATTATAAGAGGAGTAGTATTGAAATTGAATTGAATTACAACTGGGTTATGGTCAGAGGGTAAATCTGGGATAGATTCAATTTTATGATAATAAGAGAAGTTTTTAGTGAGTGCAAGATCAATAGTTGTGGCAGAGTTTGGGCCATATCTAGTGGGAGTTGGAGGGGCTAGAATTTCAAGGTTTTCTTTATTAGCAAAGTTAAGTAGAATTCTTCCAGACTGAGAGATTCTGTTACAGTTCCAGTTTGTATGATGGGCGTTCATGTCACCACAAATTATTACTGAATCAGAGATGTTAAGGATTTTTTCAATATCTCTGGTAAAGAATTTATTCGCTCTGCAAGGGATGTAGATAGAGGCAATAGTGATTGTAGGTCTATTTAGGAGGGCAATTTTAAGAATTGTGACTTCAATGTTATTTAGATTTGGAATGTAGATTTCTTCATGTTGGATATCATTTTTGATGAAGATACCGGTACCACCACAGAGGGGGTTTTGTGGACCATCTTGACGATAAAATGAGTAATTAGGGATAAAAGGTGAAAAATTAGATTTAAGTTTGGTTTCTTGGAGTAGTATGAGATCAGGTCTTCTCTCGTCAACAAAAGTTCTGAGATCAAAGAGCTTTGCCTTAAGGCCATTGGCGTTCCAGTAAATAAGGGAGAGTCCAGGGGCAGAAGACATCAAACATTGTTAGAGTTATGAAATAGGGGCATCAATTTAAGGAAGACTTGTATTTTATCAATTTCATTGGTAGCTTTTTTAAGTTTCTTTGCTACATCCAGGATGTCTAGTCCATTGAAAAGGTTTCTAAATTCACAAATTATATACTTTATACCTTCAAGTGCAGAAAAGTCATGCATAGGGGAGTAAACTTCTGCTTGGACATTGTTAATGTAGTCTTTTTTTGACATTTTATCTGAGGGGGAAAATTCAGTTTGGAAGGGTTCATTGCGGGTTGCTTTGGCATAAGAAAGATTAGGGGTAGTGTATTTATTTGTTTTAATATTGTTTCTGGCAGGTTTAGGAAATTTTTCACAGCCTCTGTATGAGGCATAATGATCTTTGCCACAATTAATGCATACTGGTTTTTCAGGTGCAACAGTACATTGATCTTTGTGATGTTCACCACCACATTTGATGCATCTTGGTTTCATGTGGCAAGCAGCTGCACTGTGGTGCCAGTAATTACAGTTGAAACTTTGGATACTACCAGTTTTACGAACAAATTTTTCGACTTTTATTTTGAGGTAAAGGAGGGAAGTCAAATTCCATATTTGCTTGTTAATATCAATGTTAGGAAGAGTAATTTGGAATAATGGTAGTGGGTCTTTGGTGCGAAACCTGGTGAGCTGAGCGACTTTGTCAACTTTAAATTGACAATCTGTTTCTAGGGCTTCTTTGATGGTTTCAGTTTTGATATTAGTGGGTAAACCTCTTATAATAACTTTGAGCGGACAACTCGATCTGGGGGTGATAATAAAATAATCCAGGTTGTTGAGTTTTAGGAATTTGGTGAGCTCTCTATGCTGCTCATCATCCTTAACAAAAATTTTTATATATGGACCACCTAATTTGCTTTCAATAGGGAAGCATTTTTCATTTATAAATCTGAGGTCATCAATAAATTTCTCAGTTCTTTTAAGCATAATTGGGGGAGGTCTAGGTGTTGTGTTCAAGGTTTCGACGTTATCATCGTCGATGTCAAGGTTTTCCAAATTTTGGTATGTATTTTCACTAATGACAGAGTCATTATCATTTTCTTTGGTTTTGGTTGTGATTTTCGCAGTCAATCTCTTTGGGGGATATTTAAATTCGTTTTCGTCAAAAATTTTAGAAGTTTTAGTTTTATTTTTATTATCTATTTTTATTGTTTTATTTGCGTTGCGTTTAGAGTTTAATTCATCATTGTCACTGGGATTCCTTGATCTCTTAGCATTATTTTTGTTAGAAATAGTTTTGGGGGTATGATGCACACAGTTAACAACAGGACAAGAACCAATCTCACTTACCCTTTGCTGGAGATGGTTGACTTGATGCTGAAGATTTACGACAATTACAGCGAGCTGTGATGCTTCTGGACGCTTTGGTGATTCGTCAATCATTTTCTGGATGGCTTGTATTCTTAGTTGATGGAATTTTATATCTTTCTTGCTTGCAATTAGTTCGTTACAGAGTTTAGAAAAGGCCATAATATCGTTTCCAGTTGAATAGTCCTTGGCATGAGTGTCACTGGTCGTGGCATCCATCATTATTGATCCATTGTTTTCATCCATAGTTGGGAAGCTCCGCCCTCCCACAGCAGATCCTAAAAAGGACGAGTCGGGCGGCTTGTTAGAGACGGAAGATTCAAGGGTATTCAGCGTTACCTGGAGCTCAAGAAAAACAACCACACTACTCTACTCTCAGCCGTTTTCCCACTGACTTCACTCACTTCAACTTCAACTTCAATAACCTCGTTAACGGAGCACCTAGCCTCATGGAACGAGGCTTAATCTCCGGTAGATGACAAACTAAGAAATTTTAAACATGACAGTCAATGACTAACGTGATCATCTCCGAAAAATATGAAGGAATGAAGAAAACAATGAAGTAAACAAAGCCAGCGTACATTTCAAAAGAAGAACAAGCCTGAAATGGACAGGGAGCCAAATGGGAAAGTGAAAACAGGGCGCCGACCCGGAAGGGCCAATCAGAACAAGCAACTGGTAGAAGAAAGTCAGACAAGCGTTAGATGAGAGCGTTGAGGCACGTTATTATGATGTCTGTGGAAAAAAATTCAGAAGCAGTTTATTATATAGTACTATCAGCAAAGCAGGCGGGAGGAGCATCGTGAAGCGTAAGCAGCTATTGGTTGTCAGGATGAGTAAGGAGGTGCAACAGTGTTTGGGGAAATGCTGGCCGAAAAACTTTGTTTACAAACTAAGAGGGAATTAAAAGAAAAATAGAACCAAAAAAAAAGAAGAATTAAATTAAAATATTACGTGGACGCTTAATTTTAAGATCTGGAGAGTATTTAGGAATAGAAAGAATGGCTTCATTGTCGTGATTATTTATATTACAAAAGAATTTATCAGCAATCTTTTTAACAAATTGTTTTAGAGGAAGGTAATCGAGAGCTTTATACATATTAGTATTTGGCATGTACCATTTACAATTACAAATTTTTCTGATTAGAAGATTTTGTTGTATTTCAATTATTCTAAAATTAGATTTGGCAGCATAACCCCAAGCCGGACATGCGTATGTTAAAACCGGACGCAAATAGGCAGTGTAAATAAGTATTTTGTTTTCCCTAGACATTTTAGAGTTCCGAGAGATTAAGGGAAAGAACTTACGAGTTAGGTCTCGGAACTTATTTTTAATAAATAAAAAGTGGGGCTTCCATGTTAATTTACTATCAAGAACGACACCAAGGTACTTGCAATCCTTAGACCAGGGAATATTTTTATCTTTAATTTTAACGGGGCGAAAATTACGTTTAGAATTAAATTTAGAGAATAGAATGGCTTCAGTTTTACTAGGGTTTATTTCAATTTTCCATTTAACAAACCAGTCCTCAAGAGTTTTTAGGTGACGTGTAAGTGCAATGGAGATAAAATTGGCATTTTTGTTCCTAGCCAGTATTGCAGTATCATCGGCAAACATGCAAAGCATAGTGTTGAATTGTTTAGGAATATCATTAATGTAGAGAGAAAATAAGATCGGTCCAGTTTTGGATCCCTGAGGGACACCGGCGTTTATTTGTTTAAATTCAGATAAAGTACTATTGACGCGAACACAAAATGATCTATTTTTAAGGTATGAGATAAAGACTTTAACAATGTATTTTGGAATATTATAAGTAATGAGCTTGTAAACAAGGCCATCTTGCCAAACTCGATCAAAGGCCTTCTGGATGTCAAGAAAAACTGCAGCAGATTTTTGATTATTGGCAAAACCCTCCTCAACATATTCAACGACCCTGACAAGTTGATGCGTTGTGGAAAGGTTTTGTCTAAATCCGAATTGCTCAGGAATGAGGATGTCATTATCATCAAGGAATTTATTGAGCCTGTTAAGAATAATCTGTTCAGCAATTTTACTGATAGCAGGAAGTAGTGAAATGGGTCTATAACTGGACGGTTCGGTGGGGTCCTTACCAGGTTTAAGAATAGGGGCAACAACCGCGACTTTCCATTTAGTGGGAAAATGACCAAGTGCCATAATTTTGAAAATGATAATTTGAAGAATGGAAATGAAATTGGGGGGTAGGTTTCTAATAACTTTATTGTTAATACCGTCCAGACCAGGTGCTTTTTTGACTTTTAGTTTTTTAATACAATCTTGAATTTCACTTAAAGTGGGGGGGTTAACATCATTAAAATAATTCGGGAGATCATCCTGAAAGCCCTTGACCGTATTGTTTACAAGTGTTTCAGTGTCTGAGTCGATCAAGTTATTTAATTGAAACTGGGTCTCAAGGCTACTCGCCAGGCAATTTGCTTTTTCAATATCAGTGTTGGCAATACTGGCTGGGCCTTTAAGGGCGGAAACTTTATGGTTCTTTCTTTTAAAGGTAGCGACAAAGTTCCAGAAGGAACCATCAGACGTGTTAACATCAACAAGTTTATTAATTATGTTATCGCGTTCAATTTGTTCACTGAGTTTATGGATGGTTTTATTAAGTTTATTCATAATACTCTTGAAGACTGGGTTTCTAGTGTTTTGGAAGGTCTTCCTAGCAAAGTTTCTCTCCTTCCTCAATTGTCGAATTCTAGGATCAATATACGTTTGATTCACCCTAAGAGGTTTAGATGCTGAGATCTTGGCATCCATGATAGTTTTTTCAAAATGTTCAACAAGCTGATCAAGTTGTTCGGTGGTTTTGGGATCAGTATTAAAATTGAACTCCATATTAGATAGAATATGTTGGAAGTTTGTCCAATTAGTGGCGACATTACGGTTATTATCAGGAAGACTATACTTGAAGAAAAAATTTAATAGGATAGGATTATGATCAGAGCTAAGCTCCGGAATAGAATTAATTTCGTATGGAAATAAGAAGTCTTTAACAATAGCGAGGTCAATAGTGCTGGCGGAAAAATCACCATATCTAGTAGGGGAGCTCGGGGCCAAAATTTCTGCACCTGTATGACTAATAAAAGAATTTAACGTATTACCACGTGCATTATTAACTTGACAACCCCAACTGATATGGTGGGCGTTAAAATCGCCACAAATAATTTGATTAGGGCTAATTTGAAGTAAGCTTTCAATATCAAAAGTAAACAGAAAACTGTCAGAATTCGGGGGAATATAGATGGAAGTCAGAGTGATCTGATCATTATTGATGTCAAGGGCAACCACTGTAGCTTCTACATAATTAAGAGCAGGAGTATCAACAACATGGTGCGGGATGCCATTTTTAATAAATATCGCTGTACCACCACCATTCGATTCAATTCATCCCACTGACTTCACTCACTTAGCCGCTTGCCTTATATATACCTGTAGTAGGCGGGGCTAACATCTTCTCGACCAATCAGGAGCGTTCTAGCTGAATCTCGGCTCCTAGTGGACGGATCGGGAAAATTCTCGATGTTTCGGGTACTTTCCATTTTGTCGCCAAAGTCGCCAAATTCGTCGCCAAGTCGCCAAATGGTCGCCAAGTTTGTCGCCAAGCCTTGGGACCTATGACGTCACACCCACTCACTATTTCAATGCATTACTTTCAATCTGTCTTTCTTACAATGACTATATTATAGCGGGAAAGCAAAACCACACGTTCGTAACAATATCAATAATATGGTCAGCAGGGTGATAAACAAACAGTTTCGTGTATTAAAATCTCTAAATTTTTATTATAATATTAATTTTATTTTCAGTGTAACGTGGATTTTTGTTTAGGGGGTGAAATATTCGCATTAAAATCATTTATTTTATCTCTTGTTCTTGTTTTCAATAAACTATTTTTCTCTTTTAAATATTTTTAATTGTAATTAAAATAAATAAATTGCTCCTTTTATATAAAGTTTCTCTCCCTCTCTTTTTTCTTTTATTTATTTATTTATTTTGTTAAAAACTATTTCAGAGATACATAGAAATGAAATGAAATCATTGATTTTGTAGACTTGGGAAATCTAATAACACTTAAATTTTCTATAAAGTTGTTTCAAGAAAATGCCAATAATACTGGTTGCTGGGTTTCAAAATCTCAAAAATTGGAATCAGGATGAGATTTCTGAAAAGAAAGGAATCTATGAAAAATTATTACAACCCGTCAAAACTCATTGCAACCCGACTTTTGACTGTCGCTTATAGGGTGTAATATCTACACATCAATTTTATGGGAATTTTATCAGTTTTTCAGAGAAAGTTTTGGTAAAATCCTATTTTAGCCCACCTCTGGCAACTTTTTCAAAATCTCGCCAGATTGGAAGTATTTGAAGTATTTTCTTCAGATGTTGCCAGGGTTGCCATTTTGAAATCATTATCGCTGATTATTTGGCGAGATTTTGAAAAAGTCGCCAAAGGTGGGCTAAAATAGGATCGACCCAAAGTTTTAATAACAGAAACCGAGTATATTAAAAAATTATAGAAATTTCTAACTGTAAAATGTGTATTATCAAAATAAAAGCATCTTCAAATTACCTGTTTTAAATATTAAAATAAGTAAAATAGAATTCTTTTTAACGAACCACATTTCTTAACTATGTTTCAAAGAAATCTTTTTTACATATTGGTATTGTATAAAGTACGGTGCAACAAAATGCGATACTTGGGATTAAAAGAACTACATAGTTTTAGGAGTTAAAACAACTCAACACTAAAGTTAATACATTATTTTACTAATATAAATGATAATTCATATCTCATATTTCAATTCAAAATACACTTCAAAAAATTATGAAAGGTTTTAAAGATCGTAATTTGTGAAAGTCTCACCCTCCTTTTGTGTATTTTACTCTTTAATAAAATTCAATAGAAGCCCGCATGAAACTGACTATATAATTTTTCAGAAAATCTATCTTCTGTTGTTTAATGTTTCAGTAATGTAGTAGTTTTAATGTTGATAGTATCTATGGTTTTATTCATTAAGTGTGTAAAAATCAATCTGGGTCTATACAATTTCCATAGTACCTAAAATTAGTTTACACAAATTTAACATACAAGTTAAATAACACCTAAGTTTGGTTTTTGTAGAATATTAAGAAAACTAATAAATCTGTTAAGTTAGATTCAAAATTGCAAAGTATTTGAACCAGAATTTAAATTGGCTAAAATTTTATTTTAATTGTATTGAATGACAGAAAAGGTGTACCACATAAGAGATTTCTATCCTCCAAATATCAGTTGTATCAATATATGATAAATATAAGAAGTTTCCTCCAATCATTTCCTTCTCTCTCTCTCTATATATGTGTGTGTGTGTAAAAATACAATTTTTGAAACGCAATAGGCAGTTCGAAGATAATGAAGACACACTGCATTTTGAAATTAATTTCAACCTTTGGCGTATGTGTTGGCGGAATTGTGCCAATACGTAGGTTGAATTCCGCCAAGGATCGAACCTGCGATGTTCGGATTTGAAGTCCAGTAACTTATCCACAAATACAAAAATGGCCACCAATGTTTAGTGGTAGTTACTAGCTTATTAAGATGTCACCACAAACCCATCCAAAGAAGGCATAAGCATATACAAGAGGCGCGGACAAGTCACGTCTATTTCCTGGTTTACAAAAGCAGGAGTGGCAGGAAGAAAGAAAGAAATTATCCCGGGTCATATATAACATGAAATATTGATAGGTAAAATATTTTTTTCACAGTGATTATATTCTTACGATTCAAATAAGGATTTCTCCATGCGTCACTAAAACTAAAGGAAACATGGGGATCTTTTTAAAAGAATGTGCTTACGGGACATTTTTCTATCCCTTCACGCAGAGCGAGTGAATTACCGACCTAAGCATTTTACAAAGATTCACTTGAATTAATTCAATAGAAAAATTCGAATGAGATTAGAAAATAAGAGAATATTACACACACACACACACAAACACACACACAGTTGTTTTATTTTAATCTATTAAAACAAATAATAAATTCTAGAGGGTAAAAATTTTGAATACTTTGTATGAACAAAAATATAATACGCTTCTCGCACATTATAAATAGAGTTTTATGTTATAAAAAAAGTTTATGCGTTTAAGATTTTAGAAAGAAAAACTATTTGGAGCATGTTGATGAAATTTATTATTTATTATATTTATAGCATGGAAAAAAGAATTACCCAAGAAAAAAAATATTTTTTCGATGGATGGCACTTTTCATAGAAATTACTTCAACCACTGATGCATTTTGTTGTTGCTGAAAGATATGGAATGAGTTATTACAATATTTGCTCAGTATGCGAAACTTCTAGTCTTGTCAAATGCAACAAACGCAAGACAGCATAATTCATAGTAAACTTAATGTCTCGTGTTGAATTCCTAGGACGTACTAAGTAATGCTGAATTCAGATAATTTCTTACAAGCCAAATATGGAGCACATTTTCTAGAACTTTACTGTAATTAATGCCAATTACATTAGAGCAAACAAGTCTTGGCGTAAGATTTTTAAAAGGAAAAAGAGTATCAGTAATAAAACCAATTGGCACACAACATCAAGCTGTAACAAACATTGGATGCAAGCATTTTCCAAAAACAGCATGAGGGGTGGGTGAGTTTTACATTGTACAATTCTGAGTGCTAACTTGTCCTGATAAAATGAAAGGGCTTCATCAGTCCACAATATCTTTTGAATCAATGCTTTATTTTGCAAAGAATGTAGTAGTCAAAACCAATTTTTTTGTGTATCTCTAGGTTGAAATATTTAATAAACATTTAGCGCAATCATGTCGTGGACTCACTAACCCTGAATTAATAGCTTTCCTAGTTTTTTAGACGACTTCTTCATTCACAGTGTATAGTCCTCTAATTTCAAGGGGAACCCAGAAATCTGCCGTTTCAAATTCACTAATCATTTTCTTCAAATCACACACAGATATCTTCCTTTTCCTCAAAGCCGGAGTATATTTGCTAAAAAAAATTTATTAACGGAGCACATTCTATCTTCGACAAAATCACAGCTACATTTCAAAGACACCTTACTTTTGTCAGCAATTTTTTAAAAAATTAAAGTGCCAAGCATTATGATAAAGAAAGAAAAAATAAATAATAGCCCATAACGCCACATACCAACAGAAAAATTGAAACCTTTTTTTATATTGTGTTATTTCCCCACGCTCAATATACAGAATACCAAATTTCTCCAACACACTCTTAAATACTCTTTTTTTAAAAAAAATCCCAACACTAGGAAGGAGCTGTGCTAGATAAACGAAATTTGGTAGGCGTGTTTATACATCTGAAAGATGACGTCGATTCAAATTTCGAGCTACGCGCGTAAGTGTGGCGCTAGTAGCGACACTATGAACATGCAAATGAATTTTGCTTTAAATAAGCGCTGTAAGGTTCGTGATCGTTATTTACAGTTGAGATTTGACGTTGTGGGTTAATGTTAGTCAAGGATGCCTCTGAGAAGACGAAGAAGCCATTATCAACAGCTCACTGAGTTTGAACGAGGTCGTGTTGTAGGGCTACGAGGAGGTGGGTTTTCTTTTTGCGATATTGCTGAAAGACTTGGCAGGAATGTATCCACTGTGCATGAGTATTGGCAGCAGTGGTCAAGGGAAGGTACTGCCTCAAGAAGACCAGGTTCCTTGCGGTCACGTGGTACTACTGAGAGGGAAGACCGTCGTATTTGGCGTATGGCAGTGGCTAATCGTACTGCGTCTGCAGCTGAAATTCGAGCTGCAGTTGGCACCACAGTGACACAACGAACTGTTACAAATCGGTTACTTCAAGGACAGCTCCGAGCCAGACGCCTTGTACAGTGCATTCCACTGACTCCAAACCACTGTCGTTTGCGATGCCAATGGTGTCAAGCTAGAGCTCATTGGAGGACGGAGTGGAGATCTGTTGTGTTTTCTGATGAAAGCCGGTTCTGCCTTGGTCGCAGTGATAGCCGTTTTTTGGTTAGAAGGAGGCCAGGTGAATGCCTGCTAGTGACCTGTCTGAGGCCTAGACACACAGGGCCTACTCCTGGAGTTATGGTTTGGGGAGCCATTTCGTATGAGAGCAGGAGAACTCTCGTGGTTATCCCACGCACTCTGACTGCAAATTTGTACGTCAGTCTAGTGATACAACCTGTTGTGATGCCATTCATGAACAGCATTCAAGGTGGTGTTTTCCAACAGGATAACGTTCGCCCTCATACCGCTGTTGTAACCCAACATGCTCTACAGTGTCGACATGTTGCCTTGGCCTGCTAGATCACCAGATCTTTCTCCAATCGAGCACGTATGGAACATCATTGGACGACAACTCCAGCGTCATCCACGACCAGCATTAACAGTCCCTGCATTGATCGCCCAAGTGCAACAGGCATGGAACTCCATCCCACAAACTGATATCCGACACCTGTACGACACAATGCATGCACGTTTGCATGCTTGCATTTAAAATTCTGGCGGTTACACCGGTTACTAATGTACCAACATTTTACATTTGAAATGGCTCTTCTCGCCAATGGTTCTACCTGTGATCTTGAAACTTTAATCAATTAAATATGTTACCTAGACAAATGTATTCTTAAAATTTCATTATTGTACAATAATTTTTTCTTGGTGTTGGGATTTTTTTTCCATCAGTGTAGTTTTAGAGTCTTTCAAAACTGCTATAAACACCTAGTATTTAATTTTAGAATACTTTGAATAAAAATGCACAAAGCTAAAACGTTTAGTAACTATCTCTTTCTCCCCTTTACTTCGCAAACGAAAAACTACCTCGACTAAAACGAAACAAATTCAAACACAAAAGGTTTCTGATACTTCAGGAAGAGGAAGCATTATTTGGTTACATTTCGTAATGAATGATAATGCTCGGAAGGAATGAAGAAAGAGCATTTTTATTATTATTATAACAATGTTTTACACAATGCAAGATGTTCAAAAATTCAATTTTTAATTAAATCTAACAAAATACTAGTAGTAAAATTATTTTTGCAAAAGTTTGCAGTGTCATACATGTTGAAAATCTGAATACTGGGATAAATAACATCCAGATTTCTAGGGTAATGGGTTCATAGATTACTAAAAGAGAAGCATTCAGTTGATTTTAACACAATGGCGTCCGGAAGTCTAATAAGAAATTTTGCTTGGTGCCCAGGAGAATTGGTTCACATCATTTAGCTTCAGAAAGTTTTAAATAATGTTGCAGGATATTAATGTGGTCCACTGACATTTGTCAGATGGTTTTAGTCAACAGTGTCAAGAACGAAGTGAAGTTTAACAGTTAATCAGTGAAATTTGGTTTACATTGGAATATAAAATATACATTTCTTTGATGATTGTTTTTATAATATTTGAACATGCTATGAAAGATGCTTTCTAACCTGAGTGGTTTGATCAAAGCATTCATACAGATGTAAAGATGCGCATTTTAAATTTATATTTTTGTCATCGCTGGGGTTCTTTCCCTTTTTGTTGGTTGATGCAGAAATAAAGTTCTTAGTGAAAAACAACCATGTTTATTAAACAAGAATACACAAAGATGAGGCAAAAACAGACGAGTTTGTTTTATTGTGCAACACACAGGAGCACAATACAACTAACTGTAGCCCACAGCATATAAGATGTCATATAGAATTCAGTAGAAGGGAATTCATGTAACTCCATTCTACGGCCTCACTCAAAGTCTGCAATTCTCCACTATCTCCTCGCTTTAGCCCTATCTAATTGCCTACTTACTACTACAAGGCTAACTACTCCACAAACGCCTCAAGGTTGCTTCTACAACAAATGGGACTAGGTACACAGCTCAGTTTTGCCAAAGTTTGGCCCCACACAACGCTTGCTCGGAGCCGATTCCCCTATTTGCCGTTGCTTCGCTATCCACTCGACGACCTGTTTAACTGTAGCTTGAGACTTCTGGCTTTTTAAAGTTCCAGGGAGCCAAGCAGAGAAGATAGTGGACCAGTCAAGTTGTGTCTTAAATGAATCGGTCAAATTCTTGAAGTTTGAAGTAATATTTATTTTTATCGCAAGCTATGAGATCACTGAAGAAGCATTCAACAGAGCTGATCGTAAAACGGTCCTTTCAGTAATTGAACTTTTATCCAAGATACATTCCTTTTTTTCTTGGATAAAACATTCCACTCAATATAATACAGCCACCACATTCTACTTAACCTATCGAAAGTTCGATTTACAGGATGGATACATCGTTATTTATAACAATTTTCAACTGACAAATATTCATTTAGCAAAACTTGAAGTAAAAATGGTATTTTGATTTATTTTTTTTTTAATTTTGATTTATTTTTTAACTAATTTAAAAATAAGTTTTATTTGAAATTTTATTATATTTCACATTTTTAAAAATAATTATAAGAAAAGTTTCTCAAAATAATTCTTTTATCTTCTTATTTATTTTAATTCTTGCCATTTCACTTTATGGTTATTTGAATTTTGGCATTTTGAATTTATATAATAATTTGAGAGAAATTTATGCTTTAAATTCAATTTGGCATTAACAGATTAACAAAACCACATTTATATTAATATTCAATGGCTTGCATTTAATCAGAAACAAAAGAACCCAACTACATACATTAGTAATTCTACTTTTGCATGAAATTTTAACATACAAAAATTTTCATTTCTGTGCTTGGTAAAAAATTAATTTGTTAACACTGAAAACTTTTGTAAAGTATAAGTTTTTGTTAAGAAAATATCATTTTACAAAAACAAAATAAATACATATAAAAAATTCCTTGCAGAAAGAAGCATTTTTTAAAAATCTTTTGCCAAGATTTTTACATAATAGTCATATTGAGTATAAGGAACCAATTAGAAAGACAAAGGGCAAGAAAATAGCACAAGAAAGCATTTTGAAATCATAGTTTCAGAAAGGAATTTTCAAACATAGTGTTTAGGTTCTGTGGGAAAATAATAAAGTGATCCAGATCAGAGTTTCAATGATTAGGAAAATTTTAGAAATGTAAATACGTTGTAATTTTTACATATTTGTATATTAAGATTAATAATTTTACAACTTAAAAATACATTTCAAACTGAAATTAATCAAAATATTTTCATAAAAATTCTCAATTTATTCGATCCAGCTCCATTCTAATATTTTAAGTCACTGCATAATTACTATGACTTATAAAATTCATCTGTTCAACTAATACAACATGAGCTTTACCTTTTATTTGTTTATTCATTGATGTATTCAAATACACTTCAAAAAGTCATCTTGAAATTGATCCTTATCAATAGATGACATTTTAACTGAACTGGCTTTCAAATTAAATAAAAATTTTCAAAAATAAAATATATAAAGCAGTAACAATTTTTTAAAAATAAAAACAATCACAATACTATGGAATTCCTTAATAATTCACGAACACAAAATAATCAGGAAATAAAGTAGAAATGTTACACCTAAAAAATTGATGAAACAGAAGTATTAGTTAAGTTTAATCTAATTTTGAATGCAAAAGAATCTATCTCCAATTAAATGAAAGCAGAAGTTCTACTTCAATACATCCTTACACATGAAGGAAGATTTTATTTAAGCATTAATTATTTGTATTTGAGCATATTTTTTTTCTATAAGAAAATATTTTATTATTGACAACATATACATAGAATATTTGAATTTGTAATTTTGAAAAAATTCATTTTTTTTTACAGAGATTTACTTAAAGTAGTAGATGTAAAATAAAACTATAAAAAAAAAATCAATGGAAATTCTGAAATATTTTTTATTACAAGTTTTTCAAAAAGCAAATTATAACCCATGAAAATGTTTCGTTACTATTTTGTATAATTTAATTACATTAATCAGAAGACAAATTTCTAATAGAAAAGAGTACAGTTATTTTATTACAAAAGAATAGTAAATTTGATTAGCAAGTTTCATATTAGATAAGAAGCATAAAATTTCATTTAAATATGAAGCATAGAAATAAATTTTTGTCAACCAAGTTATAATAATAAGCTTCACATTTAATATAGTTTAAATGTAAAATAATGAATTAATTCAGAGAATATAACAAAAAAGTCAAATTTATTAAAGAAAGCTACACTTAATCAATATTTGTTACAATATAAATCATTAATACTTCTTTAAAAAATAGCTTTTTTTTTGTATGTGTAAAAGAGTATTTTATTTAATAAAAGCAAAATATGCTCAATAAAACTTTGAAACAACCAATTAAGTAAACAAAGATCTAGGATTTTTTGTTTTTTTACTGAACATGACGATGAAACAGTCTCACTCAATCATGATACAAAAATGCTTGATGTTAATACAATAATTAAAAATATTCTGTCCTTTACACTAATTTCTTTGCTTGGAAGAAACTCTTCAAATGTCTCATCTGCCAAAATCCCATCAGAAGAAGAATGCACGTTTGAGAAATGGACCACCAAAGTACTCGTTGGTTGGTACTCTCGCTGGTTTGTCTGAAACGCTCCTCACGATACTGAAATGAATTACCACAATTATATTCTATATAGTACATTATGTAATTACATATTTGTGTTGCTTTTACATTAATGATATTTAATCATTGGCATAAAAATGTACACCCATAATGCAAATTTTTAAAAGTAAAGAGCACATATATGAAACAAGACTTTACAATCACAAGGTATCCTTAGTCTCCTTTTCGTTTGCTCTTCCTATCTCATGCTTATGTTTTTTCCTTTTCTTGAGGGTAGCAGAGAGAACTCTCCAGGAGAAGCTGTCACTCATCTGTTTACTTTTTACTCCTCATAGATAGAAAATACCCCAATATGTTGGTTAAGAGTAGTGATCTTAGGGAAGAGAGGTGCATTTTGGTCTGATGTAGCAATCAGTCATGCCCTAGCCACTTGATCTGCTTAAGGAGATTGTATAAAAGTAGTCAACTTCTGGGACTCAGAATTAATGGGGATCAACTGTTAGAAATTGTTCTTAGTATGCAGATATTGGTTAGCACTAAGGTGGATACTAAAACAGGGATTTCCCAGAGTCAGTGTACTGCTGCTTCTTGTTCAGCTCCATGATGAAAGTGTCATTAGGAATTTATGCATGGATTTTTCAAATGGCATTGTCTCCGAAGATACCAAATTTTTTTTACTATGTTAATTGTTGATCCTTTCCATGAATTGCCTATTTTGTTTACAACCCCTCAATACAATAAAGCAAAGAAATTGGAATCAGATAATCCACTCAAAGAAGTATAAAATTCATAAAAAAAGTCCTCAGAAAATTAGCCCCATTAAGCTATTTAAAAATCAAAATTTTTGTTTATTAAAATTAAAACTTTCCAAAAGGAATAATATCCGAGCATAATCTTAAAAAATATTACAAATCTGAGCTTATTCAAGAATTATCAAATCAAAAAGTTTTTACAGTTTAGCATATGATTTAATGCTAAATATGATTTTGATAAATAAGGCAATTTTGTTTACTGGTTTTCTAAAATTATCTTTTTTTCCAAAACCTTATTTAAGTTAGAAGATGAATCTAAATGGATTCTTATCTTATGAATATATAGAATATGGTTGTAAAAGATTAACATATCATAATTAAATAGAAAATCTTGTGCAAAAAATTTTTGAATTCTGCCCTGCATTACAGATATAAGTGGACTATAATATATTGTGATGTTATATTAAAATAATTTAAAACATTACTCTTTTTTTTTCACAATTGTAGTAAACTGATATATTTTTTAAATTAAAAATTGACATTACCCTTTGGTAATTTTGCTCTTTAGAGATCTGCTCAACTTGATCCAGAAGTTGTCGCAAACGAAGTTGAAGCTCAGTCAATTTTTCTTTCTGAGCAACATTTCCATAATCAACTGCATGTTCACCAACTTGGATATCCAAATGGACTCGCTAAAGAAATAAAGAGAGAAAGGTGATGGTTTAACACAAATATTTTTGAAAAGCATATTTCAGGTGTGTGTGTGTGTGTGTATATATATATATATATATATATATTAGAAAAAAATATGATGTCATATCAGTAAAATATATATTAACTTACCAACTGAGATCCACTGAACCATTTTGTAGTATTTGAATATAAGCATATCACATGTTCTCCAGGCAAACTTGATGTGAAAGTAAACTTCCCTTCTGATGAATAAACTTTGGATAATATTACTTTTTCCTGTGGATCCCTGATTTCAACATGCATTCCAATACCAGGACTTGAAGGCATAAATCCTCCAGTTTTAGGATCAAATAACTCACATTTATAATTACCTAATAAATAATACCTTAATTAAAATATATCTTATCAAATGATCTTTGAAGAATAAATATTTAAATTTTCATAGCAAAAATGGTGATATAATGTGTAGAGGAGAACAAGGACAAACAATAAGCAAAGAATTGCACAGAATGAAACAGCTAAGAAAGGATGAATAGTGATCTATTTAGATCTGAATGGAAATGAAAAATTCTTAATCTAATTTGAACAATGTAAAGATTTTCTTCCCTTCCTGTCAGGCTTCTCCTCATTCTCCTTAGCTCTTGGTACGATTGTTTATGTTTGAGAGTATGTTATACATATAAAGTATGATATACATTCACTAAAACCTTTGTATTAGTAATAAAGTTATTTAAAATCACAATTAACAATTGCATAAAAAATTCATTAGAATATAATTATTAAAAATGTATGTATGTGAACAAACTTACTTAAAATCGAACCATATGATTATGTGGGCAATAATGACCTCTCCAAATATAAAACTCCACCATGTATACGTACAGATAAATATTAAAACAAACCTAAATATTTATTAAATGTATTTTAAAAAAAATCCATTTTATTAAAAATATTATCTAGTTATCTAAAAGTTCTCATCTAAATAAGCCTACTATTAGATAAAGAAATTTTCTAAAAAATAAAAAACCATTTTCACTTCTAGAGAAGATAATTGCAAACGCTCCAATGAATGGAATGTGAAAATTCACAAATCAATACTTGTTAGAAATTTCAAATACTTGTTATTATATAGAGTAATGCTTCCTCTTAAAGTTATTTTATTATTAATATTAATACTTTTGAAATTTCAAACAATGTAATCAAACTTTAACTCCTTTTATAATGCAAGATATTATTAACTGAGTAAATTAATATTTTGCATTACAATCAGTAAAATGCAATCATCTTATCGATTATTGAAATTGAAGGAAATGTAATAAAACTGTCCCATCATCTCTCAAAGGTTGACAATCAAGGTGGGGAAGAACTTGAATTTTTATGTCAATTACTTATAGTGTTAACTAAAATTTAGTATCAATTTAGATTAGTTTACATATATTTAATGGATTTCACATAAATAGCAATCTGTCGTAACTATTATATTTACACATATTATATATTTTCTAGACAAAAACAACAATTTCAGAAGAAAAAATTAGTAATTCTTAAAAAATATGGACACAGTTTTAAAAAACACTACACTGGAATTTATTTTGAGCAAATTACAGAAGGGTCTCAGGGATTTTTTAAATGATGGAAGGTATTGTCTCTCCTTTAGAATAATACTAAATGGCAGGAAAATTATTTTAGATCTAAAATATTTTATTTGGAAATAGAGTTTTAATCATACATTTTCCAAAAAGGTTTTTTTTTTTTTTTGAAATATAGAGACAAAGTTTTAAAAGTTTTGAAGGAAAACACTGAAATTTTAACAACATTTTATAAATAATTGTATTGAAGTACAGCATTTTACTACAATTTCACTAACTAAAATAATTCAGAAATTTAATACTAAACAAACAAAAATCTTGAATAATATAAGAATAAAAATTCTTTTGATAAAAATGAAAATTTCCTTCACACAAATTTTAACGTCATGGATTTTACATTTAATATAAGAAAACACAAATGGTAATCAAGGATATGGGAATAAGTAGTGTTTATTTCATAAAAATTGAATAATTTGTTAAAAGAATGCATAATTATTAAATCTTACAAAGTTTTAAAAGGGAGCCTTTCAACTTTTGAAAGTTCTGCGATAAATATGAGCTTTACCATCAATGAAGAAAAACCAAATATATGAAATTCTCGCTTTCAACTATAAATCACAATGTTTCTGAGCAAATTAATGGTAATACATTTGAAAAAGTCAATCATTTCATATACTTGGTACAATAATTAATGACAATAATAAACTCGGAACAGAAATTAACAGAATAAAAATGGCTAAATTATGTTTATTTGGACTTGAAAAGCAACTAAGATTCAACTTAAGCAGTCAAAAAACTAAACTAAGAATTTATAAGATTCTTAATTTAGAAACTCAGTGTTTCTCCAAACATGTCCGAAAGAAAGATCCTTAGAACTATCTTTGGCCCAGCACTAGAGAGAGCATGTTAGTGAATTAGATTCAATTTTGAATTATACAATATAGGCAACCACGGAAAACACTGGTTATCCATAGCAATAGATTAAAAGGGTTTGGCCATATCTGGGTTTTACAAATGAATTACAAATAATTTATTAAATTAAAACAGCATCCTCTAAATATTCAAACTCCTATGGAATCTCAAGTCAGAGAAATCCTCCAACTGATTGATATGGAAAGAAACCAGTAAGTTCAGAGGATAAAGAGCTGGAAGAGAGTTGTAAAGGATAGAAAGTCTTGGAAAGTATGCAAAGTTGAGGCAGTCAGTCTGCAAAGGGATGTTCAGTCATGAAGAAGAGTTTTAAAGTATATGTTTTAAAAACAAAAAATATTTTCATTTTATCACCCAAAAATATATTTAGTGCATTCATACCCTAAATAAAGCTTCCAGGATAGAAGATTAATAATGTAGAATGATTTTTTTTTTTGTAAATAAATAATTTACTAAATAAAATTGACTACATACAGTACCAGCATTGTTTATGACTGTCCAAATCCTATATTAATTTTCTGAGCATTAAAATTTTTAGCCTCATTTGACTTTTTCTAATACCTTTATGATTGTTTTAAAAGAAATTTCTATTGCAAAAAAACAAATATGACTGAACATTACAAAACCCCTATCAATACACTAAAATAAAGAATGAAAATGCTTAAAAATGCAAGTGAAATTCAATTAACTAGTTCAATAATCATGATAGTTTGCAAGTGACTTTAAATATTGTAGATACAGATAAAAATGCTCAAAATATCAAATTTTGATTATCTATATTTCAAGACTTCTTACTTATCTCGCAGTACGGCATCCTCCAGATGAAACAGGAAAAAAAGTACAATGCAGTTATAAAGAGATTTCCTCATATAAATTAATGTCTTTTATAAAGTTCAATGAACTTAAACAATACAAATATTTTTTTTAATTATGCTGAATAATCACAAACAATATAATTCATTTGATCACCAACACAAATGGAAAGAAAAAACAGATTACATAAGAAACAGCATTAAGTAAATCATAATCACACTCGCTTAAAAATAAAATAAAGCTGTTTATACGTATAAGAAATTGGGATTTCCATGTCCTTATAAAAATAATTGTAACTCAACATTAAAAATACGGGAAAAATCTTAAACAGCCAATCATTCCATCTCATTTGGTTTTATTTTTTGCCTTAACCCTTCCATGATTACATTCTCTTTTAGAGGCTTTTATTTACAAAATGCTTTTTGTTTGTCATATATTATCTTATTTTTCTTGTTTTAAATTCATAATTCAGATAAATTTAAATAGTTTTTCATAAGAGAGAGAGAGAACAGCTGAAAGCTTTAGAATTGAAAAAAAAAAAAAAAATCTGATTTAAAAATATACTATTACAATAAAAATATTCAGGACAAAATAATAATTCAATAAAACTAAAGAGGCCAATTCCTAATTGGCAAGGCAATTCATCGCCTTAAGGCATCACCTTATTCCAAGGCAATTCATCGCCTTAAAAAATTACAAATGGGCAACTATCATATTTTTCAATTCAGCTTAATAGGTACAAGGTACTTTCTTTTTAAACCACATCTACCTTTGAGAAAGTTATTGTTGAGAAAGAAAATTAATCCTCTCATATGTTCTGTATATTGATAAATTCAAAACCTCTTTTAGTTACAGCTTCGAAACAGTTTTTTTAAACAATCTGTACTTCAGATTAACTTTTTTAAAAGAAAAAAGTTTTCCCAACCTTTAATTCCAATACAAAATACTATGATTTAATGATAATTTATACATATTTAAGAAGCAGTAATAGGAAATTAATAGCACAAAAACTGCAACATAAAATTTTAGAGTCATCGAAAATACCAAGTCAATATTTAGAACAATTTCCCTCATATTACATTTCAACAACTTAGCTACTAAAAAATTTACAACTTCAATTTTTTTTAAAGAAATTCTTGTATTTGATTTATAGCTGGATCTGGTGCCTATTATGTTTTTCTTTTTGAGAATAGTGTCAAAATGATTAATTAAAAAAAATTAGAAGAAAATGTCATTTAATAAAACACTTTCTTATTTCATAGAGAATAAAAAGCAACTCCTTTTCTCAAATTAAAAGAAGCATCAAAATACATTACTCATTATATTCAGAAATTTAAAGAAAAAAAGTATTAAAAGCAATATCTCAAGATCCACTAATAATAAATACAATCATATGACTAAGCACATTTAAGCACAAATCCAGTACAAAATAGATTACTTATGTTATAAATTGAGATGAATTATACACTATATAAATTCACAAAATATATGCAAAATTTGTATTTTACAAACATATAATAAGTAATAGAGTGTGAAAAATGATCTAGATGCTATAAATAAGATGAAATGTAAAGGAATCAACATTGAAAAATTGAAGGCAAATTGCATTAGTTTCTGATTTTGAAGTAAAATTTTATGTTGGAACAAAATCCAAAAGTTTATAAAAAGTATTTCTCAACAAGAAAGCCGAGAGAAACTCTAATATAAAACGTTTTAAAAAATGTTGTTGGACATAAATGAAACACCTGCATGCAGCCAAAACTTCTGTAAGTTAGGAACAAAGCATATTTTACATTCAAATACAAATATATTAAATAATAACATATAAATTAAGAGCAAAGTTACTATAAGTCAAATTATTCTGATAGCAACTTTCAAATCAATTAAAAATTCAAGCAAAATCATGCACTACAGGAAAGCTTATTCCTGTCTTATGCAGCTATGGAAGTAAAATTATAATATAAATTATAATTAAATAAAATGTATCAAATTCCATATTCGTATGCTCATTACAATATTACTCACCGACAACTAATGTCTCGTCCGGTATTTCTTCAATGAAGCATTTTCTTTCTGTTTCAGAAATATGAAAATATAAGGCAGAAGAGACGGATAAATACGAAAGAATCGACAAAACTGTAAAACTAAACATTGTTATTTAAATAGTTTTCGAGCAGGACTATTTCAAATACATTGACACCAAATTTTACCCTACGCCACGTATCTTTCAAAACATACCAGGTAAATTCCGAATTTAGAGAGTTGAAGTACGTTTGTAGAGAAGCAAAAATTGTCACGGAAATATTTCTATATATCCAAACAAGGAATTTCACACATAGGTAGCGGTACTGTTTATTAAATGAAAATACTCTGGTTTCTAGCTATTTCTTTACAAATGATAGCACCTAATAATGCTTGTGATAAATAATTCCAAAATAAATTTATAAGAAAAAGTTCAGTCAAACAAATGGAAGAAAAATCTATGAATACAATTTGGAAAAAAGAATATTTTTTGATCTAGAATATTTGGACCGGAGAAGAATCAAACTTAACCATACTAGGATTTTTTTTCTTATCATTAGAAGTAAAACCAGTATAGACTCCTGTTTTTTGGGGGAATTTTAAACGCTGGAATATTGTAGTAAATTTTCAATATTCAGCAATTTCATAAAACATTTTAATTGCTAAATTCTTGAAATTACTTATTTGGTAATTTAAAATATCTTTTGCAATTATTTTTTAATTTGCGGATTATGAGTTGTTATTCTAGAAAGTTATTTTAAAGAATATTGACGTATAACACGTGGGAATATAAAGTCACAAGCAAGATATTAAATGAAGTATATTTTTATATTATGTTAATTAGGTTTCATAATTTTATTAAATAAATTTTGGAATGGTATTAATTAGATTTAATTACTTTTTTTATAAACAAATGTTAGTGATGCAACGTCCTGTCCGATACTGCCCCAATTTTCGATTTCACTCGAATTGGAATTAATTGTCTCGCATTTTTTATTTTTATTTACCCTAATCCAATAAATCAACTAAATTCAAATTTCAAACAATTTTGAAATATTTTTCGTCTTAATTTTCACTTAGATAGAATTTGGTTATTTGATGTAACCATTATAAATAGATCAGTCTGATGGAAAAAATATTATATTTTATTGTTGTATCACATTTAACTTTAGTAAAAAAATTTGAATAATTTAATTAAAAGAAATAAAATAGGACACAAAGTTATTGTTTCAGAATTTTAATTTTATCCACCTCTTTTCCCATTATTATTTCCTTCTGTTCTGGATTGAATGTACCATTTTTTTAGAATTGCAGAAAGTGTATTCGTTTAAACTGTGTTATAAAATTTTAAAAACATGAATATGTGATTGACATGTGCTAAATATAAGTCATTGCCAAACAATAGTTATGAAAGAGCTATGTTAACAATAGTTATATTAAATGCTGTTTGGCAATTAATGATATATACACTATGAATTTCATAAATGATGCAAATAAAAGAGATTAAATGAGAAAAAAATGTTTCATTTATTTCTCTTTAATGTTTAGAAACAATTCCTTTTTATGAGGTAAAAATGTAAAAGAAAATAACAAGATGCCAATTGCATACCTAAACAGTGATCTAAATATCAAATAACATATTGTCCTATCCTCCATGTCTGGTAAGATGTGTGAGGAATTCTGGAGCATATTTAATATGATATGGTTATATATACATAAATATGAATTGTTTACATAAATCTCATTCTATTATTAATTTATGTCTGAAATATTTAAATAAAATTCAGAATTATATCATTGCCACTCTTTTAACTGTATTTTTTTGCATTTAATTTAATGGATAGATATTTTATGAAATTACTGAATGATTTCCAACTTATTAAACTAAACAACCTGCTGAGATTTTCTTTAAGAATTTGTTGAAAATTTAAAATGCTGCTGTCAGAATTAAATACAAATGTAATGAAATTCACTGGGATACCCATCAAATGCTGCTTGGTAAGTAGTTTTGTTTAAAATTTGATTTGTAGATTTATGTACTCATTTTTTAGCAGTTTTGCATATTATTGTTTTTTATAAGTTCATGTAATTAAGTAATAATTATTATTAATTAATAAAAATTGAAAAAGCAGAATATGAAAATTCATCTTTGATAATATGTATATGTTTCTTAGTACTTGTATTAGGTAGGTATTTAAGTACTAAAAAAATACTAGTATTAGTCACATGCCATTCGCCAACTTTAGGCTTAACCATATTCTATTGATAAATATAGTCAGATTTTAACTATGACAGGCATGATTAAATTTTTAAAAAAAACTAATCACTAGAAACAAACTTAGTTAGAATGGCAAACAGAATATGCTTGGCAACTTTTTTTCTCTTTTTACATTTAATCTCATGCAGCTAATTAATATCCAAGTATTGTTTCTTATCAGAGCATTTCTGGAAGTAAAACTTTTCAGATATTACTTATATACTTATTTGTATGCTTTCTTTGTTAACAACCATGAATTTTTAAAAATTAATTGAAAAAAAGTTTATTTATCCTATTCTTAATTCATTCTTTGTATAAGCTATATGTTTTTGTCTAAATGAGCTGCAGGTTTATTTTCTTAAAAACAAAAATGAAAAATTTATATCTCTGTTTGGTTCCAAGAATTATTCTTTCATATTTGGCTTGATAAGTATGAACTTTGAAAAACAAAACAACGATGACTAATTTAGAACAGTAAAGTTTAATTATGATGCAAGTATGTTTGATATTTTTTTTTGTTTAACTTGTAATAT
>JAPMOQ010050474.1:144054-189361 GCA_026543055.1 Argiope trifasciata
ATATATATATATATATATATATATAATATTAACTTCAGATTTTACGGAAACTGACAAAATATTAAGGAAATACACAATGCAGTAAACAGAACAATCCAAAGATCTTGTGATAGCATGAGCAGTATAACATTCATTTTGGGTGCTTAAAAATATTTTGTTGTTGGAGCTAAAAAACATATTTAATAGAAAATATCAGCGAATATTAATCCCAACGAATCAGCCGGTCTCTAAAGATGGCTAATCTAGTAATTTATATTAGGCAACATCTTTTTAAAATTTTTACATATTTGTTTATTATTTGACAAACTTTAGTTTCATATTTTAGCATTTTAAAATTTTAAAATTTTTAGTGTAACTTGTTGACTCTCATATAACTTATTTTCTCTTTTCTTCAATTTGTGCTCATTGAATAGCATTTTATTTCACTTGCTAAATTTGGCATTATTATATGATTTATCACATAACATTAAAATCATGCTGTTTAATATGTACCAATGCACATTTCTGAAAAGTAAAACTTAAGCTCTTAAAAACCCGTCTTAACCCGGAAACTAATTATTTTATTAATAGCCAATTGTATGATTTCAGTCTCATACAATCATTTTATGTTTGCTACGAATTTGAGGTTAAAATTATCATTTACCTGAAATCTTTCCATCAGTAATTAATTATGGTTCAGTCTCTTAAAACTTCATAAAGAATTAAATATAAAAAATGTACGTCGCAAAAGTAAATATACATACATTCTTTTTGTATAAAGAAAAAGTAAGCGCAAAAGGAAATAAATATGGATATGAAAGCAAGTTTGTTATAATTTAATTTTAATGCACTTGCGCATCATAATAGATTTTTACTTTGCTATTTTTTATTGTAAAATCAAATTAATCTCTTTTTTTATTTTTGTGAACACAAAAGAATTTATACATTCTTTTAATGATAATGCAATCGTAATTTTAATCCACGTAAAATTTTTTAAAAAACATTCAAATCCCAAGTCCTTTAAAGGTAAACTTACAGAATTGTGCAGCAGAATAAAGTTAATTAATAAAAAAATTTAATATGGTAAAAATTTTATTTTTCTAAAGGTTACGAGAAGCAAGCATAGTATTCGCAACCTTTTAATGAATACTATGAAGAAATGAGGTATAATGAAAAGTAATATAAATAATTCATTAATGGTTATAAATTATTCAAATAATCACATTTTTTCTATACTATGAAATCAAACCAGTTCTACTTATGCTTAAAAATGCACACACACACAATTATAGAGGGAAAGAAATAAATTAACTCCTTATATAAATGTATGCATATTTTTCATTGCTTCTAGAATTAAATATTTCTCCCTAATTTAGAGAAATCATTTTACAACTCTATATAATAAAATTTTCATAATTTTAAACATTGTTTAAAAATTCAAGGCATCGGACGCCTTTCATTTGTAACAACTAGACCCTTATCAAAGAAAATATGTATAAACATTCTTTTTTTTTACGTACGTTTAATGCAATGATATATGAAACAAATGAATAAACACTGTTATATAAAACAATTACCATTTGCCGTGTTTTTAAAGTACAAGGCTTTTTCAATTTTTCTCAGAAATCATAATAAAAAATCTATTCTTCTCACCTGGCACTGCTTTCGGATTGCTGGGAATTAATTTGCTTTATTACTGAGAGAAAATTCTACAGAAAGGGAAAGTAATATCTTTGCCCAATTTGTGACATTTAAAATTAATAAATAACTTTGTAAATGTTAAATAAGGTATGAAATGAAAAAATTCAATTAAAAAAATAGCGTTTCAGAGCAATGCATAAACATATTACGTTATCCCTTCTTAAAAATTAGATTTAAAACATACATTTTAGATTATATATATATATATATATATATATATATATTGTTACGGATTTCCTATATCCTAAAATCCGTCGGGTTCGTTTTTACCTCGTATATAGTGGTTGTGTATGGTGTTAGAGATGATGATGCACACACAGACAATGATCAGTCCTTTAGTTGACGAACACAACACAGACGTTTATTTACAGGACGGGGACAGGACAGCACAAAGACAACAAATATTCACAACACAACTATGTACAGGATAACTATTTACAGCCGAGACGTACACACAGGACAACACACTGCAGATAGTTGTCCACAGGCAGAAATTCTGTAGTGACAATGTCCACAACTCACAAAGCGGCCAGACAGGATTCAGCCGGAGAGGGGATCTTTAAGGGATTCACTTCACAACACCTGGATCTCTCCAGAATAGGCTGAAACTATTCCTATATCTTTTCTTGCTTTTGCTGTCGACTCACTACTTCGCACAACGGGACTACTCCTTAGTTCAGGACAGCTCCGTTCCCGACGACGGCACAACAGGCTACGACACAGGCTTTGTCAGAATAGGCCACACAGCAGTTCACTGTTCAGGATACCTCAGTTCAAGACCCTCTCTTAGGTCTTTTCGATAAATTCCACAGCAGTACTTGTCTTTGTTGAACACTAGATCGTTCAGCTTCGGCTTCTCTCCACTGCCGCACTTCGGCTTGACTCCACTGGATAAGAGAATTTTAAGAATAATTCCCATAAGAATAATTTTTAATTGCCTTTGACTTGACTTTCTGATGGCATTCATTCTGTTACACTATCGGCGCCATCTATTAGTATAAGATAAAACTAAAATAAGCATTTTAAAGAAAGGACATTTATTTTCAATTCAACTATTTCAGAAAATACATTACTCCAATAAATAAATTAAATAAATTGTTTTGAAAAAAGATCAAATTAAAAAAGTAAGCTGAAATGGATAAATTAATTCATTCACACATTAATAAAACGTGTAAATTAGGTGTAAATAATATTATAAATAATACATTAACTTTCATAATTAATGTCATTTAACAATTTTTAATTAATAGTATGATTGAAAAAAGATATTTGGAACAAATATTTAAAAATAACAATAGCAAGATTATTTGTTATTCAAAAAATCGTGGATTATGCATCTCTAGGGAGGTAGTAAGCGTATGAATCAAGAAAGTCAATATTCGTATATTCCGATTTCTTCTTTAAGGGTTCGACAAAACATCTATTCTTCTAATTAAATAAAATCTCTGAAACAAAGAAGTGAGAAGGAGAAAACATTCTCATTATTGTGACATTCGAAAAATTGTTGTCAAATGGTGAGTTGAGGAGCTATATTGTGGAATATTGGGTGAATCATTCTTTGAATTATTCATTTACGAATATTTTTAAATTTATTTTTTCCTTACGGTTTCTGGAGAGCAGAGTCATGTTAAATAAAATAAAAATAAATAAAAATTATTTATGAATATTAAACAAAAAGTTACAATATTTACGATAAAATTGGAACGTTTATTGTTTATTTTTTCGGTCATTACTGATAAAATCGGACTATGTTCATTTGTAAAAAAAATTCAAACGTGCTACAATGTTGTATGTATCAACGTTCTAATATAAAATTTATTTTATAATATTCTTTCCTTACTATTTTGCAAAATTACCGACGAGATCATTTAAAATGTGAGTTGCATTATGTCTTTGATTTAAAGGCTGTTATTCTTGTTGAATTATTTCAAATAATAACGGCATGCACTAAAGTGTAAAATCGAAAAGCTTATTATTTAATTAATAATTATTAAATTACTTGCGTTTCTTAATGGCAAATAAAATTAGTTAGTATGTTTAATTTGGCTGTAATTATTTTTTATGAAAAATATATGCGAGTACAGTTTAAATTTCTTTTTGTCTCGAATTATTCTGTTTTAAGCTCTCATCCAATAATTTGTAAAGAAAAACAATAAAATGAATTGAATTTTAAAGTACATATGAATAATTTTATATCTTTGCTGCAATTCTACATGGAATATCGTTACTGCTATGTAATGGATCCACATGAAAATAAAATAGCGACTATAATGCTGTATCATTTTTTATTTACAAAAAAATTATAAATATTGTAAAATTATTGATCTTTTTGTATATTCATTGTAGTTTTTTTTATATTTTCCACATTTATCATACTATACTCTAGTAATTTTTCAACATTGTCTACCTCATGTGTAGATTATCGAGAACTTATTTAAAAAAAAAATGTCCCTCTTAAAATATTTGTGTTATGAGAAATGTAAATTAAGTAGATGTAATGATGAAAAGTTTGGAATTGTTTACTTATTAAATTAAATGTGTAAAAAAAGCAATTCCTGGTTATGGATAAAATGTGCCAAGGAAAATTACATGCATAATTAAATCTAGAAAAAAATAAAAGAGAAAACCATAATTATATCTGTTGTCTTTACTTCTCCCGCCCCCTTGAAATATGTCTGTTGGTTTCCAAAATTTATTGTGTATTTTGCAAGCATCAAATGGATGAGTTGCTTTGTAACTTTTCTGTCAACCTGATTATGATTATTTAAAACATGGAATAATAGTATTATGGAATTATAATTCCTTTATAGCTTCTAACATCATTAATTACTTCACATAATTCTGGAATACTATTTGTAATTGAATTAAAAAGTAATAAATTTCATTTGTGTCTGTATTTGAAGATATCTTGGTAAGTATTTTTTTTGGGGGGGGGGAATGTTTATATACTCTTTTTTGCAATTTCATTTATCATTTTTTAAATTGATCTGTTTAAAGAAACAGTTTATGTCAAGTGCAATAAAATTGAAATTGAATGCGATTTTATTTTTATACTTTAGATATAGAATTTTGTTTCTTCTTTTGGATTTAAATTTTTTTCAGCTGCTCATTTTATTTAGATTCCATTATCACTGCATCATTCCAAATTTAAAGTAAATGGCTGCTTGATGACTGTTTTTGGAGTACAGTTATCAGGCAGGTTGTAGGAAACAGCCTGGCATAAGAAATTTGATAACTTGCAAGAGTTAGAAAATTTGATGTAAGGAGCTGTAAACAAATAATAAATTTTTCATTTTATATACTCGTTCAAATAAATTTTTGAAGATCACTTACTGAATACCTTGTTTTTGAAAGTAGAAATAATTAATTTTAGAATCTAATTGTATAACATTTGCTTTAGGTACTTGTGTATTAACTGCATGACATTAGTGAACTTTAGGCTTAACTGATTGCCATTGTCAAACATAATATGATAAACATATGAGTCATTTTTTTGTGGTAATTAATTGTTGGCTGCAATAAGCATGTCGTATTTAGCATTTAATCACTGACATACAGGTAATACACAAGTATCTGATATTATTAAATTTAATTGTATTCAGTATTTGTTGAAAATATTGTCATTCCTACCTAAAACTTCTTAAATATTAATGTTTATAGAATGTTTTCCATGGACCAATTAAATTTTTATTTTTTATTCTTTTTATTTTGTTGTTGCCTTCTATTTATAAGAAAATTGTAGTATTTTGATGTACAATTTAGAAATTGAGCTTGAAAAATGTCTTTTATATGATTGTACATAATATTTTGGCATGAAAAAAGATTTTGATATGGAAGCAGGAAACTTATACACACTCTCTCTCTCAGTGATTAACAGGAGACTTATGCACAGAGAGAGAGGCAGTTATATGAATTTTTTCAGTAATTTTTATAGTATGTTTTTGATTCCAAATTGCTTTATACCGACTATTGATTTACTTTTTATAAGCTCATTATGTTTCACCTCTATTTTTCCAAAATGAATAAGTTTTAATTTTTGAAATTGATTTTTTGAAAATAATGCATTTTTAGATATTATTAATTCTGCTGTACTGTTCGTATATACTCCAAGTATGTAGCGTTTGGGTCAGTATGAATCGACTCAGAAATCTAACTTTTCTTTCAGTAATTAACAGATGCCATTTAAGAAATGGTTTATACAATAGTAATGCAAATTTATAATATGTATATTTCATAATATAAAGCAATTATAAAATAATAAAAAATATTTGAAATTGGAATTCAGAATAATATAAGGCATCTATAAAAATAGCAGAAAAATATTCAAAATTTAAACTTTTATTTACAATTTGAGCAATTAATATTTTTTATGAGATTTGTGAATATTATTATTACAATTGCAGCATAATATATTAACTTTACTGTAATTGTTTGATGGACAGAGATTGCACCTTGCCACTCATTAATGGTACATTTTCCCTTTTTCTTTGTATTCATTTCAATATTTCCTTACTTCCTGGTAGGTGTGATCTTGCTTCATTGTGTGGAAAAATGAGTGATTTTCCAGTTCTTCCAAAGAATAGTCTTTGTTTAGTCAACTTGTTTCCAGTCCATTCACTATGCATTGAAATCCTCTGAACAAATGCATTATTCATAGAAATATCAAGCATGTTATAGAATACTATCATGGGTAAGCGATTTTTTCTTTTCTTTTACAAGGGTATATGTTTAAAAGTTGATCCAGAATATCTTCAGCCCCTTTATTTGAATTATAATCTGAGATCATTCATGGTTATCTATAAAAGCTAAGAGACTAGTCCCTTGCCAATTATATCAACTTTTGGACCTTTGCACACGTTAAGTGGCCAAAAACATACATCTATGAAATAAGTTTGAAAGACATATAAATTTCAGAAGCTATTTCTATTATTTTATTTTGAACTAACCCAAATAAAAGTGAACTTGTCAGTAAAAATAAATGAATTTTTGCACTGGATCATATTAACCCGAACAATGCATTAGATATAATTCGAAAAATATCTCTCCAAAATACAAATAAAAATAAATCACTCTAGGAATGCATATTTATCTTATTTCCCAAAGATGTAAAGTTTCATGAAAATACCCCTGTTTACGAAGGTATAAATTTTATTTCAAGGTTAGAACAGCGGGATTAAAAGTAAATCTTTTTGGTAATATTAAAATCAATGAAAAAATTCTTCTATGATGTTTCAAATTAAATGAACATTATTTTCTATGATTTATGAAATTGTATTGAAAGTGTAAATTGCAATCTATCTCCCATTCAGATGTAATTTCTAAATATATATATATATGTATATAAATATAATCAATATTAAAGCATATAAACCATCTCGGAATCAAAATTGCAAACTTTTTTAAAAGAATAGGGTACACTTAGGTGACAAAATTGTGTAGTAATGCTGAGTATTAATTCCTTGTCAAACAGGATTGTTGGCAGGGCAGGATTCATTTCAAAATGCTTCAAAGAGAATCTTCAATTTTATATTCTACATATTGTGCAGAGTGTTATCATTAAGTAATGATGCCTGTGTCATTGTCACCAAATTCAGAATTAAAATCCAAAATGCATTTTCACGCCAAAGCTGTAAAAAAAAAAAAAAGTGTAAAGGAAGTTAATGTTTTTTAATTAAAAACTTACTTTTTACTATGGAATTAAGAATTTATTATGGAATGCCTGGGAAATGTGAACAATTGTGCGAATGGTTGAAGGATATCTCAAAATTTTATAAATTATAAATGAAGATAATCTGGATATTGATATTTAAAAAAATATGCTTTGATATATCAAGTTGTAATTTTTCATAATTGATTGATTTTGTAGTAAATTTAATTATTTTAGTTAGTATGGAGCACAAATCACCAAAAATTAATATCCCAATCATTTTTTTCTATATTATATTATTTGGCTCCCTTTTTTTAAAATCGGAGCATATTGCCATATTATGGAATTTTTTTGTATTCAAAATCTTGGGTTATTATTTTCTAAGACTGAATGAATCTTTCAACTGATAAAATTGTATCTAAAATGTTCTGTTGCTGACAATATCTCCCTCATTTTATAAATATGATTTACTGATGGCCTTGCAAAATTTTCGATTACTGTAACCTTTATGCCATAAATTGTTATTTTTCAAAAATAATAAATGATGATTGAGATGCTATTAATAATATTTTCGGGCATAAATATTTTTGTGTACTTATGTTGAATGTTTTTTTGATTACTTACTTTGTCAATATATATATATATATATATAATTATCTAGCTTCCATTATATGATAAGAATATTATTTTGAAAATTTTCATCATTAGAAATTAAGCTAAATATTTTAAATTAAGAATTCTCTCTTAGTTAAATGGATTTAATTGTTAAAAATTCTCTTAGCAACAATTAATTAGAAAATTATATTTTTATTCTTTGCTGTTTTGACCAAGAATAGTAGTGAAGAAAATAAATTATTTTGTAATTGCATTTTGGCTTTTCTGTTTATAGCATGAAACTTGTTAAATTCGATCTCCAGATTTTTTTTTCATTCAAACAAATATATTCTGTGAAGCTGTCTTTTATAATGACTTTATTCTAATTTTTGTTTTTACTTAAGCATCAAAACAACCATCTTTAAAGATCAAATTTCAAAATGTGCAGCATTTTCAACAATTATTAATTTAATCATATTTTTAAGGAAAATGGCAGAAGCTGTTGCTTTGATACTACGGCAAAAATTTTGCAATTCAGGTAAGAAATTCATCAATTACAGTAAAAGATTTCTTATATGGCATAAAACTGTTTGAGTAATTTAATGATTTACTGTTTTAGATAGTGGGTTTTATTTATGAAAATAGCTATACTCGTCGACAAAATCTGTCTTAGAGAAAATACTAAAGAGGAATGACTGAGACAATAATTCAAGCTGTTTTGAAATCTCTCATTGAGGAATAAAGAGAAGTATCAGAAATTTTGAAAGAATGATATTTGCTTTTAGATAATTTTTGTAAGTAAATCGGTAAATATTTGCTTTATAAATACATTTAAAAATTTTTTCCTTCATTAAAGGCAAAGAATGTCTGTTTTTTACTAGTACTGGTTAACAGTTAAACTTAAAAAAATGACTGTTTCTTCTGACTGTTTTGTAACCCTTGTCCCCATGTCTAGATAGATCCCTCTATCCATCATTCTTATAGTTATGGAAAGGTAAAGATATTTTGTTGCACCTATAAGTTGAGGTAATGGGTTTTTATCACATGGTTTGAGGAAAATGCTTGGAAATCAGTAACCAGTAAAGAGATTGGTGAATTTAGTCTGTTTACAAGTCCCAACAGTCTGCTATAGATTGTGAAGAGTGAATATACAGTTTCACTTAATAAGTGTCAAGAAGTTCTGTAATTTCAAAAAGCTGTTTACACAATGGAATAATTTTTTTTTATTCATATAAAACGATTTATAATATTGAGCATCTTTTTAAATAAAGTAATGATTCCAGTTTAATATACATTTAGTCATTTGTCCAGACAAATCAATTTTGTATGCATTATTATTATGATTTGGTCTTCATTGTTATAGTAGTTTTTAGTGACCAGCTTGTGCTGCTGGGATACTGTCTTTTTTAATTGTTAAACTATGAATACTGAATACATTTATTAAAATTTCATATTATTATTTAATAAGAATAAAATATATGAATGGAACAGTCTCAAAAATCATTGCTTGGACAAATTAATATCTATCATTAACATGTCTGATGCAGTACTTTTATGAATATCATATTGTATGAAATAATGGATATTAAACTTTAATAATGCATTTCAATGCCTTAATAATTACTTGTCTATCAACAGTTAAGCCTGAATCGCTCTAAATTATGTTTTGACTTTCTTGAAGTGAATTTGTGCGTCACCAAAATTTGATTTCATTTGCATTAGTTTCCTTGGTCTGAATAAAGGTTTTGTCAATCATGAAACATCTTATAAACATTTTTAATAATATTTTACAGCTTCATTAATTAACTGAATAAAGCATATTTTTCCTCCTATAACAATGAATTCTTATGAAGGGTGGAAAATAATATTGTTAAGGTGAAAAGATTTATTTTGGATTTATTTATTTTATTTCATTGATTTTATTTCCAATTATCACATTAATATATTAAAAATGTAATTTTTTTCAAAGAGATTTTAATTTTAAACTATTATGGATGCATAAAATAATGTGGAGAAGTATCCTTTGCAAGATTTTTTGGAGTTATCATATCTGGAGAAAAAAAAAAAAACAACCTTATATTTACTTAAACTTCAGAAATTTAGCTTTTGACGCAAGAATTCAGAGCAATATATATATTTTTCTTTTGATGTAAGATATGAAAATTTTGTAAAAAGAGCTTCTCCACATTTGATCCAAGCTTTTACATTTTGTTGTATATTTAAAATTACTTTATTAGTTTTTATAGTTTTTGTAAACATAAAATTTATTATTTTCAATGTAATTGTATATATTAGTTCTTTTTCCTTGGTAATTGCCTTGTATTTTAATGTATCATAAAAAGTTGCTTGTCACTCTGTAACAATTTTTAATGACATTATATCAGAAAACGAGTTAAAATGTAAAAAAAATTACCGTGAAAGTATTGAGTCGCGTGATACTCAAAATTTTAAAAATTTTTAACTGTGCACTGAATGCATTGCAGTCAAATACATACATAGATATATTATAAAAATAATGATTGAATGATTAGATTACTTATGATATAGACAAATTTATTATACAGAGGAGTTATAATTAAACTTCCCCTATAAGCATCATCTTACAACTTAAACAGATGAATGGATTGCTGCAAAAATTGGTATACATGTATATATGAGATGCGCTCATGGAATTTCAAAATATAATTTTAGTTTCCAAATGTCCACTAGAAGGCGCTTTCTATGAAAAACATTAAATTTAACACATTAAAAGATCAAAACAGAATATAGAAATAATATCAATAATCCAGAACAAGAATGATGAGTTATATAAAGAATGTAAAACCATGAAAAGTTTTTTCTAAGAAAATAATGTTGAGATTTACCTGCTTGCGAAGAAGAGGAAGTTTTATGCATAACAAGCTAGGATAAGAAATGTTTTCTGTCATTGTCATGTTTTGCATCAATGTTTCTGGTTGCAATGATAATGTTATCTTATTGCCTATTGAAGGACTTAAAGAACTCCATAATGCCTCCATTCTACTTTCATATTGCTTAGCAAAGTTTTTTATGCTTGGGTTAGTAATGTTTCTAAATTCAGTAAAAAAAACTACTTAATTATAAAATATTTTGCTTCAGCTTTCTAATTTCTCATATTATTCTAACATTACATTTATCTTCAGAATTCTGCAAAATATAATTTAACGTTTTATAGTTGACTTTTAATCATATTCAAATAAACATGAATGTGAAACGTTTTAATTAAATGATATATATATTTTTTTTCTTTTCAGATGCCCAATTTGTCATTATTGCGTCCAAGTTCTGAAAAAATTGTCTCAGTTAAAGTTCCTTTGAAGTAAAATTTTAAAACAAAATTTCATAAGATCAATTATTTTTATTCATTAAGATGAGTTGTATCTGATAGAATATTTTTGTATTTATTGACATTTAAAAATAATTTTCTAATTTTTACATTATTGATCTTTTTGAATATTACAATCTTCACATTTCTTTTTTCTCTCAATATTTTCTAAGCTTTATGATTTGTGCTCTGTAGAATCTTTCAATTGTTGATTAAGAATAAAGTCAACTGAAGATATTTTTCACAGTAGGAGATTATTTGTAAATTAAATGCCAAAGATATATTTATTTTTAAATCCATATTCATCATTTGAATTGGCACTTTTATTGTTTCATAAATGTTGACAAAAAGTTGTTTAGAAGAGTTTATCTAGTACTAACATCAAATTACATAAATTCTGTGAAGAAATACTGCCAGAGTAATGTCTTCTTTCCAGTAGTTATTCACACACTCAAAAATTGAACAAATATAAAAGTGGCCAGTTTACTGGTTACGAATGTCATGCAAACATCAGTGACCCTGAAAATGCAATAAAATAGATCAAAACTGTATACTCAAAACTCCAGGCTTATAAGCCTGGAGGATATCGGAGTTTCTTGTACCATACATGACCTTATCATGGAATAACAAGAGTAAAAGGTGTTCACGCGCATTTCTCCATCTCGCTCAATCTCGTGACTCAATGCAATTACGTGTCACGAGCTGTATATATATTTTTTACTATGTTGTTCTATCAATTTATAATTGTGTTTTAATAAAAGCTGGTTGTTTTTAAATTGGTGTGATTTTGTTTGAGGAGGATTATTTTAAAGATCCTTAACCCCATGAATGTGTTATGAGGAGTATCAATATGGTCCGTCGATGTGTTGAGTGAAGAAATAACATTTTCTTCCGTATGCGAGCTGGAGAAAGAGGTGCGACTTTTGGAATTTTGAATGGCTAGTTTGACTTTCGTTGGAATCAAAAGGATCAAGATATGCGATAGAATTTAATACGGTGATATCTTGGAAATATTTTTTGGACTATTGAGTTATACAATTTTGGATAAAGAGATTAAGGTGAGATATTCATAATTATTGTGATTTAATTGTGGATTATTTTTTGTTTATGTGAAATTGAATTTGAGATTTTGTATTGATATTATATTGTGTAAGAAATAGTTGAAGTGTGTTGATATTGTTATGAGAATTTAGTTACTTTTGCTTTTGGATTAGTTATTTCTGTCAATGTAATTCGTGTGCAGTTTGAAATATAGTTGAAAGTAACATTGTCGATAAAGTTGACTTCTTGTTCGTTTGGTGTCAGAACTCTTCCATCGGATTAGAATTGGTAAATCCCGTTTGTGTATTTTGTTGTGAAAAGTGTTATCTAAGTTTGGAAGTAGTGTCTGACAAGGTTTTGGTTTCGTTTTTGGAATTCATAGTGTAATTGTGTTGTAGTTTCGATTCAACATTTTCCTTGTGATTGCAAAATTAGTAAAAAAGATATAATTTGTGAGAGGTTGTATGTAAAAGTTATTTTCACTTATATTAACCATGCCGTTGAGTACTAAGTTAAAGAAAGAGGAGTTGTGGATTATTGCTGAAGAGTTAGGGCTTTCCGTTCCTGATAATGCGAAAGTAATTCAGTTGAGAGAGATGATTGAGAAAAGTGAAATGTTTAAAACACAAACTGAAGTAGTTCAGGGTCTAGCAGATCAAGTAAGAGCCAATACTCAGGCAAAGCTAGTGCAAGAAAAGGAAAAAATCGAAAAAGAAAAAATGGAAAATGTATTGAAATTAAAACTAGAAAGGTTAAAATTGAGTCAAATAGAGAAAGATATAGAGTTTGCAAAGGTTAAAAATGAGTCATTAAATAATACACAAAATACTGAAATCATGGATTCGAATTCATCAAGTGTTGAATTAGAAAGTTTAATAAAAATATTAAAACTTTAACTATCCCTGTACCATGTTAATCGGAATCCTTTAATTTATTTTTCAGCTCTTTGGAAAAAGCATTCCAAAACAAAAATGTTTCGGAAAATTTGAAAGCAGAAATTCTGTTGAATATTTTGGGTGAAAAAGTCAGTCATTTGCTGGTTTACATTAATCAAGAAGATTTAAATGATTATAATAAAATTAAAACTTAAGTTTTAAAGGAATTTGAACCCACCCTTCAGGAATGTTTAAATAACTTTAAAAAAGCTCAAAAATCCCCGTCTGAGAGTTTTGTTCAATATGCATCCCGATTAAGTGCATCTTTTAACTACTATTGTCATTTGTGTAAAGTGAAGGATTTCCAATCTCTATGCGAGTTTATAGTTTCTGATAGAAATTTTGAAACTCTTGATCGAGAACTAATGACTCATATTGCGGTAAAACAAGGTGAAAATTATTTTAAACCTCATGAACTCGGTCGAGAGTGCGACATTTTCTTATCATCAAAAAGTAAATGTAAAAGCGAGATAAATAATAAAATCGTGGTAGGGGATACAAAAAGAATTTTGGGAAATAAATCGCCATTTCTAAATTGGCGTTCTGATAAATCCGTTTCTAAAGTGTTTGTGTCAGAAGTAAAAAATTCAAAGTGTGTTATGTGTAAGAATAGTGCTAATCATCCTCTTTATAACTGCCCCCAATTTAAGAGACTTTCTGCAAGGGAAAGAGTTGATGTAGTGAAACGGAATGCTTTGTGTTTTCGTTGCTTCGCGATTGTCGATCTGATAGAAATTGTTTTTGTGGCAGGTCTCATAATCGAATGCTCCATTTTCCGGGAGAGGAAAATAGTACTAATAATTCACTGTCTGAAAATATTTCTATTCGTCAAGCAGTTTATGACGAGGAAGTAGCGCCAAACCAAACGTTAAAGGAAACGGCGGATAATGTCCAATCAAAGATTGGTGCTACGAGTTATCAAAAGTGCCAAAGTAAGAATGTCCTTCTTAGTACTGTTCGTGCCTTGGTTAGAAATAAATATTCAGAGTTTGTGGAGGTTCGATGTTTATTGGATGTAGGAAATCAATCTTGTTTAAGTACGAAAGCTTGCGCAGAAAGACTGCAGTTGAAGTTGGAAAGAACAAATACTATTATTTCATGTGTGAATGACGCTACTATGGTGGTTAATAATTGTGTAAAAGCTACAGTTACAAACAAGGATAGGAGCTTTGAGCGAGAATTGTCGATGTTAGTAGTAAACAAAATTACTGATGTTACCCCGAACAAGATCATTGATTTAAATATGGAAGTATTAAGGTTTCCATCACTGGCTGATCCTAGTTTTAATATCCCAGGAAAGATAGATTTACTTTTAGGAGCTGAAGTATTTTATGAATTATTGAGACCTGGACAATTTCGAGATGTGAATTCATCATTGCTGTTCCAGAATACAGTTTTCGGTTATGTTGCCAGTGGTAGTGTAGATGAGGTGGGGGGGGGGAACAAAGTTCATTGTGGGTTGATTTGAATCGTACTATGAGAAAATTCTGGGAAGTTGAAAATGTGGATAATGAGGTCACTAAGAGTCAGGAGGCCTTGTTGTGCGCAGAGCATTTTGTGAAAACCCATAGAAGGAATGAGGAGGGTCGATATGTGCTTACAATGCCTTTGAGGGAGGACCCGTCTTGCTTGGGACATTCAAAGGAAATTGCTGTAAAAAAGTCTTAACTCGTTGTGGAATCGTCTGACGAGGGATTCAGAGTATTTGTCGTTATATTCAGATTTTATGAGAGAATATGTGGAGTTGGGTCACATGGAGAAGGTTAATGAGACAACTGAACCATCTTCCTCTTATTATATACCACACCATGGAATCTTTCGTCCAGAGAAGTCGACGACTAAACTTCGTGTTGTTTATAATGCATCGTCTCCTACAACTAACGGCATTAGCTTAAATGACATTCTGATGAAAGGAGAAGTTATTGAGGACGTATTCACCATCATTACTGGTTTTTGGAGGCACAAATTTGCCTTTATCGCCGATATAGATAAAATGTATCGACAAATACTCATTGAATCAGAACAATGTGATCGTCTGAGAATTCTGTGGAAAACAAATTTTGAACATGAGCCAACCACGTATAAGTTGAAGACTATCACCTATGGGACGTCTTGTGCTCCCTTTCTTGCCATAAGAACTCTAAAACAATTTGTCCAAAGCAGAGTAGCGACGATTCAAGAAATGACTAGTATTAAGCAGTGGCATCATGTATTCTCGGAGGAAAATCCAGCTGACATCTTGTCACGAGGAATAGACCCAGAAAAACTTATGACTTGTGACTTATGGTGGAATGGACAAGAATTTCTTGATGATAATAGCTATCCTAATCAACCGGTTCCTGCATCAGAAGCTGATGAAGAGTTTATGGCTGAAATTAAGAACAATTCTAAGAACTTTAAAATTTTTGATATTATTGAAGGACATTTAATTTATGAATTAATTCAGCTTAGTAATAATTATATGTCTATTTTACGTGTTCTTAGTTACATTTTTAGGTTTTGTGACAATTCTCGAAATCCACTTGGGCGTACTACAGGTCCTCTTACCAGCAGTGAGTTGAAAAAAGCTGAGAATTTCTTGATTAAAGCATTGCAGCATCAAGAGTTTGCTGCCGATATTCAAAACTTGCAACTCAAAGGACCGAGTTTTTACCTTGGGACCGAGTTTTAGCTGATTTTCCTTTCAATTGTACTGGTGTAGACCTTTGTGGTCCATTCATGATTAAATATAATCATCAACGAAAAAGTACATTACGTAAGGTGTTTGTATGTGTATTTGTGTGTTTCGTAACAAAGGTTACCCATTTCGAGATTTTGTCAGACTTGACATCTGAATGTTTTATAGCTTCGTTAAAAAGATTCATTTCCCGGAGAGGCAAATGTGCAAAATTATACTCTGACAATACAACAAATTTTAAAAAAGCCAATAACCTAATTAAAAAATTTCTTGAGTTGGTGAAAAATCCCGATTAAATTCTGGCTAATTATTTGGCTGCAGAAGGAATAGATTGGAAATTCAACCCTCCAAGAGCACCTCATTTTGGGGGGCTTTGGGAGGCTGCTGTCAAATCGTTCAAATTTCATTTTGTCAGAGTTTCGAGGGGAGCTAATTTAACATTTGAGGAATTCCTAACATTAACAATCCAAATCGAGTCAATTTTGAATTCGCGGCCACTTTATCCATTATCAGCCGATGCAGATGATTTTCGAGTTCTAACACCTGCTCATTTCCTGATCAATAGACCGATGAATTCAATTATCGAACCTGATTTAACTAGATCTAAATTAAAAAATGGCAACGAGTTACGAAATTAGTTCAGCAAATTTGGAAAAAATGGCACCGGAGTTACCTGAACGAATTACAGCAAAGAAACAAATGGGCATTCGAGAAAGAAAATGTTCAGGTAGGAGATCTCGTGTTGCTGGCAGAAGACAACTTGCCTACTCATAAGTGGGCTCTGGGAAGAATTAAAGAAATCTATTGTGGGGGAAATAAAAAAAAATTAGAGTGGTTCAGGTTAAGACCCAATTTGGCACGTTTAAAAGAGTAGTGAGTAGGGTATGCTTATTTATTGCCCATGCTAAAATGACTAATGTAAAAACATTGGAGAAAGGTGTAGATTGCTGTTCAAATAATTTTATTAATTTCTTAAAAATTTTATTTGTAATATTATGTATTTTGTTGAATGTTTGAAACATGTCAACGGGGGGAGAATGTTCACGCGCATTTCTCCATCTCGCTCAATCTCGTGACTCAATGCAATTACGTGTCGCGAGCTGTATATATATTTTTTACTTTGTTGTTCTATCAATTTATAATTGTGTTTTAATAAAAGCTGGTTGTTTTTAAATTGGTGTGATTTTATTTGAGGATGATTATTTTAAAGATCCTTAACCCCATGAATGTGTTATGAGGAGTATTAATATGGTCCATCGATGTGTTGAGTGAAGAAATAACATAAGGTCTGATTCAGTTTTTTTTTTAAATGATGCTTCTACACTTTATCATGTAATTATATCCTTTAAAGAAACTTAATTTAAGTTTAGTCTTAAAAATGTGGAGCTAAAATGTTGGTTCTAGTTTTGATCAAATATTCCCAGCAGTAAATCTTTTGCCATAAATTAATCATACTCTGTCCTATTAATCCATAATTAAGTATTCCTATTTAATGCATCTGTGCTTTTGTGCAACCTTTTTTGTCTTTACTTGCCCCCTATTTCTTCTTAATAAAATTCTCATTATCAGAAAGATGAATGGATTTCATTGAAATTGAATGGAGGATTAATTGTATTGCACAGAGAAACTTAAATGAGAGTTTCTGTCATTTATTTTAAAGTTATATCTATAGATCAAAAACTCCATGTGATATAAAAGTAGTAATTGAAAGTGGTTACTTCTTACAGAAATTTTACTGCATATTATAATATTTTTTTAGAGAATAAAATATAAAAAATCTAATGATTATTTTTAGGTTTCTTGCCCATGATTAAAATTAATGATGGTTCTAATTTTTTGTTCTCAACATCCGAATAATTAATGATTAATTAATTATAGCTATTGAAACTAAATAATTTATGATTGCATATTGACAGTCTTTAATTTGATATTTTAAAGAAAGGGAAGAAAACAATCTTATCAGAAAGAAAGGAAAAATGTAACAGTTCTATAAATATATGCTGTACACTAACAGGCTTTATAATGAAATGGAAACTTTAATGTTGATTTATTTCTATCCTTTAATAAAAAATATAGTTTTTTTTAATATTATTATTTTTACAGGTGGATGTACTTCAGATTTCTAAAAGTATAATTGTTAAATTGTTGATATTTTTTACTGAATATTCAATAGACACGAAAGTATTATATGAAGAGAACACAATTGTATGCTCACAGAAATTACAATGCAAGTATGCATTTTCAGGTAAATATTAACTTAAAAAAACATTATAAAAGAAATAGTATGCTTACATACATTTTCATGATAAATACTAATTTTCAGAAATCGTTATTGCTGTTTCCAAATATTGTGTTTAGATATGTATTTGGTATACACCAATTAATTTAATTAGGTCTTCAAAATAATCTGACTTTCTTAACAGAAATCAAGAAAGCGATGAGCTATTACCAAAGTTAGATCCTGTCATACTTTTTAATATATAAAAGTACTTCAGAATTTTTTTATTTATCTATCATAATTGTGCTAAAATCATAAATATAAATTGAAAATATAATGAGATATTTAATATTTTATAGATATATTAAATTTTATTAACATCATTAAATTTCATATAAAAATGTACTGTCTTAATATTGATTTTACATATGCAGGGAAATTTACCTAAAGCCACCAATATATGAAATAATATTTGCAGATTCTTCCCACAACCATCCATGAGTTGACTTAGCTCAAATGCCACTGGTAGGTGGTACTCTACTTGTTTAAGGTATGTGATGGAATAAAATATTCTTTAATTTTCACCTTTTACGATAGCTTTAACTAAAATTAAATATTAATAAATTTTGTGAATATATTATATTTTACTTAAGAAATTGACTTAAAAGAATTAAAAATGCTTTAAAAAATCATACTCTTGATATGATGTAAAAGAAAAAGGAAATAGTTTGTTTTGCTAACTTATTCCAAGAAAGAACTGTAGCATTTTATTTGTATTTATGTTTGATATTTTGATGACTTACTTGTTTGAGAAAATTTAAATTTCAGAATTGTTTTAATTGAAAAAAAAAAACATTTTTTTTTATAAGAGGAATAATAATAAGATTACTTTTTCCTGATCACTAATAAAATTTTTCAGCAAACCAATTTATAAATCTATACTTATAATAAAGCTCAATGTGTGTGTGTGTGTGTTGGCGCTCTACAGGTCAGACCGTTGGACCTACAGCTACCAAATTTGGTACATGTATACCTTGGAGGTCGGGAATGTGCACCTCGGAGCCCTTTTTTCGAATTTTTAATTAGAATTTGAATTAATTAAAATTTAAGCGAAATTTCGACGTTTTTCCGTTATAACTTCCGAAAATATTATCGCACAAACATGATTCTTACATCAATTTAAAGATTAAAAAATTAGCTTTCTAATGGTATCAGTGTTTTAATATATAACTTAAGCTTCTATTTTTAACGAATTTTTAAAGACATATTTTGACCATGTTTTTTTTAGCATGCGACTGAATAAAATGAAAGAAAACAATGACGGAAATTCAAATAATAATAATAAAAAAACTATCATTGTAAATCAAGTCTAAAGAAATGATACTTTTTGCATGTGACTGGATAAAAAAAAGAAACATAAAATGTGATATTTTCTTAAAAAATAAATGCTAAGCCAATGTTTCTATAATCGTTTGCAATATCTAAATCATTTATTCAACAAATCTTCTTTATTCATGGTAAACCTGATTGAATTTAGACAGGATATGCATTGAAATCCCGACTTAATGGCATATTTCTATAATCGTTAGCAATATCTGTATCATTAATTCAGTAATTTTTTTCCATTATAAAATGCGATAGTTTCTAAAAAAATAAATGCAAAGCCAAGGTTTCTATAATCGTTTGCAACATCTAAATCATTTATTCAATTTTTTCCCCTTTTTCGTTTTCTTTAAAAAAACATATTTAATATTTTAGCAGCATCATGGAAAAAACATTTTTAATTTCAGGCCAATCAATGCCCGGAATTACTTCAGGGCTAATAAATATGCGACTTAATTGAAAATTTTAGAACGCATTACTCATGGCGAACCAGCTGGTCGCCAAAGGCGGCTAGTCATTTATAAAAATGATTACATTATCGGTTAGTCAATTTCTGGTTGTCTTATTCTAAAAAAATAAAATTAAATAAACAAATAAAATAAAAAAATGTAAATACATTTTCATGTTTGCTCATCTTTTTTTAAAATTCAACTATCAATTCCTGAATGATTCTGTATGGGGTTATCAAATAGAATTGGTTTTCTTTTATCTTATATTTGCTCTGTATAATTTAGCTATTCATTCTTGGAAATACTCTTTTTTTCTAAAGCAACTATTTACCATATAAGGAAACATTATCTGAAGATTGGAAAGAAAGAACTAAAAGTATCAAAAGTAAGTTTGAAATATGCCATTTTTCTAAATAATCAAAAAGTCTCAACACAATACCAGGAATAGATATCAGAATATCGTTTGGTTATGACACTTTCATTAATATAGCATTAACAAATTTCATCTCATTTTATAAGAATTATATGTTTTCAAATAAGAGTTATAGAAATGTCTCTATGTCAATGATTATATGCAGAGAATTAATATATTTGAGTTGGTTATAGAAGCAATCATTATTTGATTGAAATCTGGCAGACAACTGAATTCTGACTCGTCTTTGGATTACTGCAGAAATTTCTGATTCAGATCTCCCTTTCAACTCAGATATTTTGGTAATATTTTAGCATAACCAGATTTTATGCTATTTGATAACCCAAGCGTATCAAAAATTGCTTCTGTAATCTTTTCAAAATCTTGGTTTTGATCTCGGTTGGCTTTTGGTATATTATGCTTGTATATTATGTCCTCATAATATACAAGCTTCCCTTGTATATTATGAGGACATCTGTATCGTAATTCTTCAAGAAATTCACCATTTTGATTGAATTTTGAAAGTTCATAACTTTTTAAGTCCAATGCACGAATAATATAATTATATCCCCAGTATCATTTGGTGTGCTATTAAATGTATCATCACTGTATTCCAAATTCATTTAGCACAGTATAACTATAGAAAGATTTTCTTCATTTTTAATCTATTATTGTTTGGGAAAGATATCAGATATGTTTGTAATAATAAACAACATAATAGCAAAGAGATTATGTAAATTCTTAGAGCAATTGAGTTGTAGTTTCTTTAAATGCATTATTCCAGTGTTCATTGTTTCCCAGAAGTCCTCTGTGTTGACAAGCAGAGTTTGTAAGCTGTGTTCCAGTTACGTAGACTGTATCATATTTTCTCAGATATTTAAATGGCATTGAACATCTTGCTTCATGCAGTATAAATGAATGATAACAGCATTTTGAGTTTGTCGAGTGGACTATGTACACTCACCTTAAAGCATCGTTTAACCTTATTCTTGCTTCTTCTGGTTCAACCTGCCCTTGTTTTCAGCATTAATATATCTTATCTTCATTGTAGTACTTGAGTATTTGGTTCGCCTTGGATGCATGCAAACTCATTTTGTTCACAAAGTTTGAAGAAAGATGCAAGTTCCATCTCCAAATTATTTGGGTTGATTGAACAGTTTTTTTTATTGTAAAGTGGATTTTCTGACCATGAAGATGAATCACTGTGGGATGTTTTTCATTAATCGGAAAATTGAGTACTCTAAAAGCTGCTTTGCTGCAGTTGATATACCTTCCCTTTTAATACTGGTAAATTTCATTTTGATCATTTTCTATATTGGCGAGTTCACATACAGTCATTTATCTATACTTATAATAAAGCTCAATGTGTGTGTTGGTGTTGGTGCTCTACAGGTCAGACCGTTGGACCTGCAGCTACCAAATTTGGTACATGTATACCTTGGAGGTCGGGAATGTGCACCTCAGAGCCCTTTTTTCGAATTTTTAATTAGAATTTGAATTAATTAAAATTCAAGCGAAATTTCGACGTTTTTCCGCTTTAACTTCCGAAAATATTATCGCACAAACATGATTCTTACATCAATTTAAAGATTAAAAAATTAGCTTTCTAATGGTATTTCTAATGGTTAATATATAACTTAAGCCTCTATTTTTAACGAATTTTTAAAGAAATACTTTAAACATGTTTTTTTTGAGCACGTGACTGGATAAAATGAAAGAAAACAATGAGGAAGTTCAAATTAAAAAAAAACAACTATAATCGTAAATCAAGTCTAAAGAAATGCAACTTTCAGCACCTGACTGGATAAAATAAAAGGAACATAAAACGTGATATTTTCAAAAAAAATTAAAAAAATGGAAAGCTAAGGTTTCTATAATTAGTCGCAACATCTAAATCATTTATTCAATATTTTTTTTTCCTTTTTCGCTTTCTTTAAAAAAAACATATTTAATATTTTGGCAGTATCATGGAAAATTTTTTTAATTTCAGGCCAATCAATGCCCGGAATTACTTCAGGGCTAATAAATATGCGACTTAATTGAAAATTTTAGAACGCATTACTCGTGGCGAACCAGCTGGTCGCCAAAGGCTAGAATATATATATATATATATATATATATATAATCCCATTTAACATCTCCAAAAATATTCGCCTTTGTATTCAGTTTGATTAGGAATGTATTATTATTTTTTTGCCTTTTATGAGAGATTTTTGCCAAAAAACAAAAAAGTGGTTATTTCATTTTTTATTGAACAGATAGCTCTTCCTATTTTTCTCATCAGTTTGCATTGCATAAAAACTTTGAAAATTTTAGTGGGAGGGAGGACGCTTCGGAAAATGGATTTAAATCTTAAGAAAAATAGGGACTATTTTAAGCAGGCCTGGTCCTTTTGAAATGTCTTGTACAGGTATCTAGAACCTCACAATGAAGCTAGGGGGCTAGATAATCAGTTGACAAATTTACAACCAAGCATCTATTATTTGCGACGGGGAGGGGAAAGCAGGTGGGATGTTATCGAATAAAATATATTTAATGCACATTATTGCTGATATATGTGATAAAATAATTAAATCTAAAATTATTAGTTGAAAAACCCACCATCAGAGATCCTTGGCTAATTTACATTCCATTTCAAAAATTTCACCCAGTAACTCATCAGCTCTGATGATTCACCTATAAAAAATTTGCAGCAATAATCTTATTGCAAAAATAACTAGAATTCTTTAAAATAACTCAATTTACTTGTACTCATTTATCCAAGCAATTCTATTAAATGCTGTACGTTTCAGAGAAATTACTTTATAAATATTTTCAGTACCAAAAGATAAATTCTTAACAAGCAGAACAATCAATATTTCAATTAAATCTTTACAAATCTGCCTTTCTGTATAACAAAGAAAATGCCTGTATGTCTCTTTCTTTGCCACTTTTGAAAAAGTGAACATTATTCAAATATGAATGATAGTAGTCATTAGAAAACTTTTAATCACACAAATTGCAGTAGGTCAGTTTACGTCAGTTCAAATACCAGTAAACATTCCATTTCATCCAACCCTGATTTGAGCAGTAACATGGCTTTGCCAGATAATAGTAAAATCAGCAGGAAGTGTCTCCCTAATACTTGCTCATTTACTCTCTTATAAAGATATAACCCAGTGACACCCAAGTGATAAAGTATGCCAATGCCAGCTTTGCATGGCATTGCCATGCAATAGTTACTAAATATTAACTCTTATCTTGAATTTAATAATTTTACAGTGTCTATGATATGATCCTTAGTGAATGATTTAGCAATTAATCCCTGTCAGGCTGTCAAAAGTATCCAAAAAGGGAATTTAGGTTTCAAAAGATTGAAGGAAAAATTCGAAGAAAAACTGCACTTAAAGTCACAATATCACATATTAAATGTTATGTATTTTATTTATAGTCATCACATATCCTTGTTTTTGAAAGTACAGACCAACCAATGGCCATGCCCTTATGTGATTTCGCTCATACTTGATTGGCATTTATATAAAAATCTATGTAATGTGAAAAGTTTGCAAAATCACAATCCATTTTATCCATCTTGTTCTCGTTGTTTCATAGTTATCATGCTAACCTAATTTCCAACATCCAAACAGTCATACTTCCTCTGAACTGATTTTGTTCATAATTTTGATAAAAATCTACATATTTGGTTTTAAAACTCTGGGTCTAATTTCATCCATCTAACTCAAAGCATTTATGAGTTATCTTTGCCACATAGAGACATATGAACATTTTTCATAAATTTGATTTTCAAACTTGTGGAAGTCAACGTTTAAACAAATAAATAGATTTAAAATTTCACTATGTGGAATGTGGTTACATCAATTTCAGATGATGTCATTCAGTTTCCGAGATTTGCTGATGCATCATCTCTTGCTTAACAGCTATCATTTATTATAAACAAAGACAAAAAGAGCACAGCTATCCTTTATCGTTTAGTTTATTGGACTACAGTCAATTCATTCTGCAAGTGCCCTTTCCACTATTATAACTTTGGTGTCTCTCATGTTTTGCCTTATTAATTTTACACAATTTTAAAGCAATATAAATTTGAAATTTTCTCATTGGCTCATTCTAATGTTGTCCTTTCCTTGCTTTCAGCCTATACCGGCAAATGATATTTTTTGCCAACAGAATTTTTGAAATTCTTGATATTCTGCCATCTAGACATTGGAAACATGCCCAAAGAACAGCCCTGTGGATATTGCTACATGAAATATTGATCCTGGTGCATAGCCTTTGGTGGTCAGTCTGTTTCTGTCTGACTTCAGTTAAATAAATAAATTTTAAAAAGAAGCCCGAGAAAGCAGATTCGGAAAATAAATCAGAACAAAGATTTGATTTGATATTTAACTTTCTTATATATAAATGATTTATGATTTAGTCGACAAATAGAATAATTAATGTCGTTGCTTATTATCAAAGCTTCAGCAATAGCTGAAAAAGTCGATCTAAACGTACTAAATTCTAATATTTAATTGTTTCTCAGTGACAATGAAAGGCAGATATTTTTTCACGCCATTCTGCTAATTATTCTGAATTATTTTCTTGTAAAAGACATCCATACGATAAAAGGAAATATGCCGATTTCAAAAAAACATCTTAACCATTTGTAGTGAATTACGTACAGCAGATGCTTTTGTTACAGAGTCACTTACGAAGTGCTACACACATTAACAAGTAACTGTTAAAAAAGTAACAATATTCACGACCCATCGTCTGAGAGTGTTTGTCGGAACTCAGGTTACAGGATTACAATCTTTGAAATTTAATCCATTTAGAAGTTATACATCTTTTTCCGATTTCTATAAAGTTTTAGATACTTTGTGTAGCTTCGCTGCAAGTTAAAATAAATTGTTTGGGCCCACACGTTTGTGAATTTCTCACTAGTGTAAATGGATAATATCGATGAATGCATTTTTATACGAATACGGAATTTCGAAAGAACTTTTGCAGAATTCATCAGTGTATTTTCAAGCAAAACATACTGTGATTCTGTCTTCTAGCTATAAAACGAGTTTCTTACTTAAAAAAGACTTCTACCTTCATGCTAAACCAACAGTGCTACCAACAGTGTTTGGCAAAAACTTTATGATACCAAAAGACTTGTTTGAAAAATCATGCACCATGATGCCATCTCCATTCGTTTCCAACAAAATAAATCCCAATAATTAACGGGTAAATTATCAAAGTACCGAATTTCTCCGACCTGAGCGTTTTATTTGACCAGTCTGTATAATGCAAGACCAGTACTAATAAAATTGACAACATCCAAAAGTAATGAAAGCATGAATTGCAATTATTGTTTGTCTGCCGACAAATCTTATTATTTTGCACTTGTTATTATAACATTTTCCCTTTCCCCTCACATGTTTTGTGACATTCAGATAAGGTGTATCGTCTCCTGTTTTCTCACTCATAGTTACATGCATACGAACCTCCAGACGTCGATCTCTTACTAGGAGAGTCCTTGTGTCTGGCCAATTTTTACTATATCAAGGCATGGGAAAACAGATGTGTATCGCATCAGATAGATGCTGAATATCTTCGAGAGAGAGGAACGTCAAAACATCTAATGCTAATTTTTTTTCTTTGTGATGAGACTAACAACTGATCATTCACCTGCAACCATTATCACCCAGATGCACTTCAGCCGGCATTAGTAGCGAATCGATTATAATTGACATATGTCAAGAGGAGGTCGGTCACAAAGATGATTCTTTAATAGAAACTCCCTTAGTCGGAACTAGTTCGTTGATCAGCTGTTTGGTGATCGGAACTCAAATTCTCCTATGAGAAAACTAGAGGATGAAATTATCTGATGAAAATGAAATGCGGTTTCTAGGGGAAAGGAAGAGAAAGGATTCGAATTAAAATTCGAGGAGGCTTCGGAGTGCGTAAAAGTTGTTATTCATAGTTTGATAAACACCTTGTGATTCGGGCTGTTGTGTTAAGGTCCACTTGATGAAGATCGGTGGCTTTCTGGTGTTGCCGTTTTTCAGTGAATTATTCTCCGATTTGATCGTGGAAATAGTTCGTGATTGAGCTGTTATCTGATTTTTGTAAATAATATTTATTAAAATGATAGCAAATTGTTCGCTGTATATATATAGCTCTGTAAATAAAACCAATCTTTTGTTACGCTACTTTCTTATTTGATCGGTCTTGATTTAGATATTACAGTGTTAGCGATTACGTTTCCGATAGTTTCATAGCTGCTTTAAAGCGTTTCAGTCGAATACAAGAACTTACCATGCAGTATCTTTTGCGATAATGGCTAACTTACAGTCGTTTACGGTTTATATATAACTATACGACATGTTTTAATGAGGTCTGTCTTCCTTTCATTTTAAGCATTTTAGCTGAAGCATCTGTGATCTGACATACCTTTTCATTCTTAAAAGAAGTGGGTATTTTACATAAGATTTCATTTTGTTCACTTACATTTTTTAGCTTCTTTCTTTTTTGTTTTTACTCTATGTGGTTTTAAACTAACTTTCGGAATAAATTTACAATTATGCTCTGAACCTTAAGCTTCAGTGTAGTTTATCCTTTAAAAGCATTTTACATCATAATACCCACATTTTGTGATAATGACACTTCTTTCGTAGTATTATAGAATGCTAAAATAAGACTAATGATTTCTTTACTGCTCACTGAAAACAGTGAAATTACCGTAGATTTTCTTTCCTAGTGGAGAATTTCAGTTTGTAAGAAATAGTCTGACTTTCGAGGAATTCTCTTTTCAAAAAAATGGAAGTTTGCTTTAATTCTAGGTCATTGATTGCTTTGAATGATAACTCAGTCTTAACAACTGCTCAGTTTCTTATCAAGGATATCCTTAGCACATTTTCCAATTATTGTAATTTTAATTCCAACGTTTCCTAATTTTGCTGGAGGGTTTTACTGAAAAATATATCAGGGCTATTTATAAGTACTATTTATCATCCGGACATTCGAGAAAAAGATAGTCAATTCAGACATCAAATCCTCGACTAAATAATATGATTCAATGCACCATCGGCAGAGGCTTAAATGATAGCGGAAGATTAACATGGAACAAAAGACAGAAGAAAGAATTGCACAGTAGTTTTAAAAGACGATATATAACTAGCTGTCTAGGAAAAGTGATTGAATTTCAAGGAAGCTGATGGACTGGTTTGAGTTATAATACTTCGGAATGCTAATGTAATTACCGATTGTTAAACAGATCGAATTCCCAGCCAGTACGTCTCTGGAAGAATTCTTGACTGAGAATGGGAATACATATTCGTTATTTTTATGAAGTAGCATCGCTTTCAAACGGCGGGATTCATTTAACTTTTGGTTTCTTACTTCAATTACTTAATCTCTCTCCACAAAGTATTGCGAGAAAAACGTTTGATGTTTCTGAATCTTTTTTTCTTCTTCCAGTTTTAATTATTGTGTTCTTGCGATGTATTCAGAAATTTATTTTGTTACGATTTTTTTAGTACATTTACGCTGACTTTTGAGTATTTCTGAAAAAAATCAGGATATATAATGGAATATAATTTTAAAATCCATCTGCATTGTATTCATCGGTTGTTACTGCATTTACAATAATCCCCAGAATATTCCAGTTATAGCAATGAGATTTGGTATTATTTATTTATTTATTTCAGTCACCGAAATACAACATAAATAACATAATTCATTTTTCATCTGACAAATATGAATGGGTACTGTGCAATTCTTTCTTCTGTCTTTTGTTCCATGTTAATCTTCCGCTATCATTTAAGCCTCTGCCGATGGTGCATTGAATCATATTTCTTGTTCCCTGTGTAAAGTTTTATCTGCTAAGATTGTCATTTTCAATTCTAAAACTCTTTTCTCCCTTCATTTTTTTTTAAACTGACCCATAGCTTATTTGAATCTGTGAACGTTGCAAATGTGAAACTCCAACGTAACTTGCAATTGAAGTACTGTCTTGTATTTTTATGAAATAATTTTGCAACTCTTCTATGTCTGTTGTCATTTTCTATAAATTATATTTAAAGCAATTTAGGCTGTTATTTAGATGTAGTTTGCCAATGTGACCTTGAATCTTAAATGTTGGCATATGCCCGGATTTCCTAATTTCATTTGTTGTACCAAAATAAGTAACATATCTCCTAGTATTTGTAAAACAAAATGTGTAGATTTAGAGAGTCTGGGTTGATATCTTAAAAAGCAAGTAACAGTCACTAAACATTGATAACTTTTGTATTGGGAATATGCTACGCGGCTACAAACCGTAAGATCACTGGTTCCATACTTGGCGTAATTCAATCGCCATATTGGCACAATTCTAGCCAACACACTGCCACATTAGTGACCTCGGACGATGAACCTTCAAACAGTTGTTGTTGGGCCATTTACCCGCAGAAAACGCGACCAAAGCAAAGTTGTCAGACTCACTTGACGCAACAATCAATAAGTCTAATGAGTAAAGTACATAGACTCTGAATGATATATTTACGGCAGTAGTCGAGTTTTTCCTTCATTGTTGCATATATCTGAGGCACGCACCACTATTCCATTTCTTAGTTTTGACAATCTTTGTCTAGAAACAATCTTCAGTTACGATTGCATGGAATTCATTCTGGAAAACAATAAAAAAAATTAATGAACATATTTTGATCGTTTTTGTTTTAAATTAGAAATATTCGAATCATCACTTTATAAAATGTGAAGTAAAATAAATAAATGTAAAGGAAACATAAATAAAAAATTAAAAAAAAAGTGATTAAAAAATTATGAGCTCCAAGACAATAGTTACAGGTGTTTTTTTAAAGCAATTCGAATTCTTATGTCAATGGTGAAATGAGGAAAAAAGTTACGTTGTCAATAAATAAATAAATATATTTTTTCTATTACATCTTAAAAACTTACAATTTTAAAATACAAGAATTCGAATTCAATAGTATCCTAACTCTTCCTTTTATGAGTATAAAAAAAAAAAAGCAGCCGATTTTTTTTTCCTTGAAATAATTTTTAAAAAAACCGAGCAGTTAACTCCTAATTTGTATTATAAAACATTATTCTCTACATTTAACTTTATAAAGAATAATAAGAAACTATAATTTTTTTTAAACATGCTTAAAAAGCAGGCAATTAATTTCCAGTTCTTATTTCACTTTCAAGAAGTAGTTTCGTGGGCTCTGAGTTGGCACATGCCAAATTTTTTGTGAGCAAAGTTTTCTTTATGGACTGCGAGATTAAAAAACATTAAGCTTATCTGAAAAAAGAATTCATTAAAAATCAATCAATTAAGGTGTTTTGATCGTTATTGTTTCAAATTAGAAAGATGTCCGAAATTTTTTAAAAAGATAAAAGAATGTTGGTTGAAGAAATTAAATTACAAAATTTTTCGGTAAAAGTAATGAATTTTTACAAATTTCTTAACTTTCAGCTACAAGGTCCAAACAAATTTATTTAGAATGCCAACTTTTGTCTATGCAAAGATCCTCCTCCACCCTTGCGATCATTAGAAGCCATGTTATGGGGAGGAATCATGTAATACAGTAACAAATGAAAAATTTCGTGCTCTGAATTTTAAAATTTCGGCTTCGAGGTGCATTGAGTCGCTATTGCTACTGGCTGTGTGCCGTATTTTATGACTGAAGTGTGATAAATTTGTTTGGATATCGCCGAAACACAAACAGTTCCTTTTATAAATATAGAAGAGTAAAATTTCCAGGCATGTATTGTCGGATTCAGATGTTGCTTATAGCTTTTAAAGGTTTAGGAATAATAAATTGCAATAATACTCTCATCAGTGATTCATGTTTATATAATAAAATTTTCTGACCGTGGCAAACAAGTAGCAATTTAGATGCAAAGAAGAATCTTTTAACTTGAGATTTTAATACCATTTTTGAGAAACGGGTTGAAATGGAATTAACTAGTGACTCCAATATTGAAAGGATGTTTATATTTAAAACTATCTCAAGATCTACGCATTAAAAAATGACATGCCAAATATCGTTGAAAAGTTAAATATATCGCTGAATTTTACATACACTGCTTAGAAAAAATTAAAGGATTAATCTGATAATGAAATCTTTTGAATTTATATGCAATGTTTCAAGGAAATTATATAACATTAGATATGTACAAAATAATTTAAATAATGTAGAAACGCCCAGTTCTCAGAATTCCCGAAAACTGTTTAAATTAGATATGAGGGACCTCAAATGCGTGAATGTTTGAAATACATGCATACAATTAGAAGCGAAGATTTTAATGCTAATTTATTAAGCTGTTTTAAAATTTTAATCAATTGTTTGAAGCATTTTAAATATAAAAAAAACTTTAAAAAAAATTCTAGCATCATAAAGTAAATGCAAATAACGTCTGTTAGTTATATAGCTCAGAAGAAAGAACGAACAATATTGAGTGTCAATTTATCCTTAGCTTTTTTGTAAGTCATTCAATTTCTCCGCTGATGAAATAGGTGAGCGCATTACATTAAGTCGCCACATGACTCCTGACTCACGAAGGGATATGAAATTGCGCTATCCTATCAATTCTTGAGCGGCAAGTTTGCTGATTCTGCTTTGCCAGTTCAGTGAAATGCTGCCAAGAGGAAAACGGGCTTAAGGTGATCCAAAAGGGATGAGTCATTTTTGTCCTTTGCTGAGCACAGTGAAGTCTTAGCAGGCACTACGCCACTTCGGGAAAGAATACCACTCATAAAGAGCCTTCTTCTTGTATACAGCGGAACACCCCGCCACCACTGAACGTAGCTGTGTTGACAGAATTTGTTGTGGTCGACTGTACTCCTAAAGAACCTTGAAGGCCTTTTTGACATGACGGCATCTATCGAGATTGTTTTGGTTGTCAGATCCGCTGATTACCGTATTGCAAAGGAGGAGCAAGATTTAAGCATGCTGAATCGTTCTAATCGCTTGACGTTATCAGAACATCGATCATTTCATATCTCCTGATAGAGTTGCCCAGGAAATCAAAGATTTGATCTTCATATCAATTCTACTGCTGAGACGATCCTTGTCTAGAAGCCAAGCAAAACGAGAGGGAGTACATGTAACCATTTGTCTTAATGGCTGATCAAATCTTGTTTTAATAATAGATGAAGTTTCACCGTTTTGTTACGCTAAGGGTACAAGAAGCTGAAGTATTTTAACGAACACCAAGAAATTTGAATTAACTCTCTAAAATCCCTGTTTTAAATTGCGTTTAGATGAAGCCAAAGGCTAATATTAAAGATTTATGATCTCCATACAAGATTAAAATGCAAGCTTCTTATAAATGTCTGCATGACATTATATGCCATTAATAATTCTTGGTCATATTTGCATTGCTTGGATGAAATTTTCTTTGGAAAGCATCTAAGTATATCGGATCTCTTGAAATATTATATTTACCCCTCGGCAAAGTCATTACTGTTGTATTATCACAAAACAATACTCTATTGCGCTACCAGCGCATCTATGAGTGTGCTTCCTGATAAAAGCTTTAAGAAACTCGAAAGAACTTTAAAAGTTAGCTGAAAGTTCAAGAAAAAATAAGCAGGCGTTTTATTGCATCCATTACGTTTATTCTTCAGAACACACTCCCCAACACAAATTTAAAATCATTGCACGTTCAAAAAACAAAACAGTAATCAGGTTACAGTTAACAACAGTCATAATGTTACAGTTAACAAAATCAATATCAAATAAAAGACAGGTAGACATGACATCCTCCCACCTTAAGTTGTTAAAAAACAACTTAACCTTAAAAAAAAAAAACTTAAAATTTTTTGAAAACTACACTAATGCATATTTTTTTTTTTTTTTACTTTTACAAATGTTGCATGCAACCTACTACTATAAATTTCTTAAAGCTAAAATATGACTAAAATATAAATTTTCAAAGTTTATATAGGAAAAGAAAAATTTGCAGGTTCAGTCTTATTAGGTGGTTTTACAGTTATCCCCCTTTTTTTATTTAAAATAGATGCTGTGTGAATGTTAGAAGTTTCTTTCGAAACCTCATTCTTAATATCAAGTTTCGTTTCCCTCTATCCCATTGGAGACCACTAATCACAGATCCGCAGAGTCGTGCTCCCACCGTCGCAGAAAGCAACTCAAGACGAGGAATAGGTAGTTCCTTCACAGGGACAACTCTGGTTTTGGCAGCCAAAAGATTTGCATAAACAGCACCAATATACTCAATTCGAACGAAAACTGCAGCGGCATATGCAAATTGACTAGCGTGACAAAAGGCATGCACACTAATATCTTGTTGGTTACTTATAAAAAGCGAAAAACAGCGATTGATCGATAAATAGTTCAAGGAGCACAACTTCTCAAACCATTGTAAAAACTCCAACTTCATATGATCTTTAACTTCGACATCCATGGGCATATTGTCTTGTGGGAGAAGCAGCAGCAGCTTTGTAATATCTGGTTCCGGTTGTATTTCATCACTTTCATCGGCTTCGAATTTCGTTTCTGCTTCAGAAGCAGATTCATCAGTTTGAAAGTCTGTTGCGTTTTCAGGAACTACAAATTGATTCATCCTGTCATTTGTTGCTTTATTTTCATCAAAAATCTGATCAGGCTCAGGTGACGTCTCTTCTTTAGGTTCTTTATCGCTATCAGATGAATGATTCGCATTTTCTTGTTGACCGTCGGTTACAGCATTTCGGAATTTGGTTGTTTCAGGAGAACGGTCTGCCTTCTCGTCTTTCATTACAAGCTTTTTAGCATATTCTTTACGTTTTTCCCTTTTATGCTCATTCAATTCCTTCTCTTGATTTGACGAGTCATGTAATATTTCATCTTTTGATTCTGCAAAATTCATCTTGAATAGATTTTCAGTTTCCGTTATAGATTTTGTCTGAGTAGGATCACTAATTCCCAGAATTTCTGGACTAAAAAGATCCGAAATGCTTGCTTTTTTTTACAAACATTGAAGTAACCACCATAGCAGCATCTTTTTCAGAGGGCAAGTTGGTTTTCCCCATTAGTGTCCATCCCAGGTAGGATTCCAAAGCTACCAATCCGCTAGATAGAACTTTTCTTTTTCCAGTAAAAAGTCTTCCCGCAACATCTGCTCCAATGAGAACCACAATGAGCCCTGAATCATCTTCTATATCAAATATTTGTATATTCATCGACTTTAATTTTTCAATCCATGGATGGATCGAAACAAAGGGGACGCCATCACAAATAATGTCCTGATCAATAACATCAAAGTTACAATAAAAATTTTCATGTAAGCTTCCGAGTTCAATTTTATTTACATTATGAAGCTCCTCGCTAATTTTTCTTCCTCTAAAAAGTGCTTGAGACAAAAGTTGCTGGCGCGAGGGCCTTAGACCTAGAATAGAGACTGTCCCTTTTCTAATATATGATTTTTGAGAACCCGAATCAAACATTGCTCTTACTTTAAATTGCAATTTTTCTCCTATTATTTGAACCTTTAAAGTCTGCAACAAAATCTGTGGACTACAGGAAATACTGGCCAAATTTACTGACTTGAAATTTTGGTCTTTATTCTCCTCTTCTAAATTACGGGATGGAGCTGTATTCGTATTTTGATTTAACTCGTTACACAATATTGCATAATGCATCTTATTACAAATGATATATTTTATAAAGCATTTGCACTTTCCAGACTTGTGTTCTACTTTTAAACATTTGAAACAACAGCCCTTGGCCTTTAAAATTTTGATTTTATCAATGTGTGGCATTTTTTGAGCTCTAAAACAATTTGTAGCATCATATTTACCATTACAGAAAATGCAAAAATTCTCTGAATCAGCAGTAGTACTTAGTAAATTAGCTGCAGTACACATTTTATTTATTTCCGCTTTTACGTAAAAATTCACCCTTCAATCCAAAGCCACTCAAAGCCAAGTTAATTCTTTCTTCAGCCTCTACTTCCGTTTTTAAAAATGTTAATACAGTATCAAGTCTACCTTTTGAATCGATCCCAAAATCAAAATTTGAGTTTCTCTGCTAAGCTCTAAGAAAATCTTCAGGCAAACAAGATTCAACTAAAGGATAGAGTAAAGCTGCACTTTGATCAGTAGTAACACCTAGTGTTTCAAGTGCACGAATCTGTTGCTCTAGACTTTCATATAATGCACATAAATTATTTGATGAAAAATTTGAATTACTATTTTTCAAAACCAAATTCAACAATTCTCTAACATATACCTCTACTTGTAAATCGTTGCGACCAAATCTTGTTTTTAAACAATGAATTGCTTTAGGATAATTATCGCCAGTTGGCTGAAAACTTTCAATCCCTTCTCTCGCCCGAGAGCCTTCAACAGTAGCTTGTAATAAATATTGAAACTTAACAGAATTTTCAATACCGGAATCAACATGAATGTTTTCGAATTGGCTCCAAAAATAAAGCCGATCTTTAACGTCATTGTCGAACTTTCTTAATTCCAATCTAGGTAATTGGAACCTTTTTTCAATAATATTTTCATGAGAATCCATTACAGAGTTACCTTGTGAAGAATTCATGATAGCACCTACATTTTGCTGACGATTTAAAATCCTTCTAGCTCTTGTTTCAATCCTTATAGCTCTGTCACGAAAATCTTCCACCACTTCAAATTCTGTATCAAATTCAATCTCCGAAAAAAGTTCTAGCCGCTGTGCTTTCGATTTAAAAACATTCAGTTCAATAACATCAACTCTTTCCAATGTCATCAGCTCTGTTAATTTATTTCGCGCTTTCGTAAAAGCAGTTCTGTCTGCCTTTCGTGATTTCTTCAAAGCTTCAAGATTTGCCATGTCAGTAACTATTGTAAACACAGTCCCACCGAGGGTACCAAAAATGTTGTATTATCACAAAGCAATACTCTATTGCGCTACCAGTGCATCTATGAACTGTGCTTACTGATAATAGCTTTAAGAAACTCGAAAGACCTTTAAAAGTTAGCTAAAAGTTCAAGAAAAAAAAAAAGCAGGTATTTTATTGCATCCATTACGTTTATTCTTCAGAACACACACTCCAACACAAATTTAAAATCATTGCACGTTCAAAAAACAAAACAGTATTTAGGTTACAGTTAACAAGAGTCATAATGTTACAGTTAACAAAATCAATATCAAATAAAAGACAGGTAGACATGTCAATTACAATCTGTTACTAATTCTAATTTCGCCTACAGATACAGATAGCACGATAGCATTGCTTTTGTCATAACATCTATAATATCCAAAAACATTTTTTTCACTTTGTAGTTTCCATTGAATCTTTCTTTAATCCGATTTCTTTGCTATTATCCATATGCTATTCATTGATTAAATGCTTGCAATATTGCATATAAACTTATGTAATGATTGATTATATATAAAAACCAAAATAAATCGTCAATATGTTTATGTCGGTTAGGAATATTTCATATGTTTGTCCGCCATTTCCTTCAGTTACTTTCTGAGCTGACAGTTTACATGAGATGATGACCTCTTAATCCTCATATTCTTTAGAAAAGCTTCATCCTCGTAGCTTTCACTCGATTTATGCACTTGTCGACAGCATGAATGGAAAATCTATTACCATATTCCAAATCTTCAAAGATTTAACATTTTATTCTAAGATATTTCTAACTGGGTTAGTACATGTTTAAATGCTGTATTAGGAAGCGAGTGGGGTTCACATATTGTACCCATGGCATGTAAAATAGTTTTTGGATCCAGGCATTACTTTATAGTGAAAATATATTGAGAATACAATTATTGCTATTATGAGAGTAGTATTACTTGTATACTTCTTGCAAAGACATTACAAACTTTTTCCGAGTGGTGTTCTCAGCCTGCAAGATTGCTAAAATGTTCTTTGGGCCAACGAAATGTTTGCACTTAATTTCATTAAGCATTTTATGTAATTTTAGTGTGTATAGCCTGTTCGAGGGCGGATTCAACAAATCATTATAATTGAAGCAAATGGATTTGCATATTCTGTTTTGAAATTAAAAAATAAAATGAAAGAAAAGAAGATGCGAGCCAAATATATGGCTTCAAATTTCAGGATCATTCCATAACCGAAGGTATTTTACAAGACCATAAATTTACTGAAATATTGGTTTTGAATTTATTTTTTTATAAATCTCAGTAAATGATCTATCAGTTAGTGTATACATATATATATTTTACTTCCAAACAAGATTTTCAATATTATTACTTATTTCTGGCAATAGCCTGCATGTTATCAATATGTAAGGTTATGCATGTAGATTTGGCAAAGTTGAATCCACACGGGATGTTGGACTTTTAAAAAAATCTGATGTGTATTAATCTGTTTAAAGATCCGCAAGTGAGAAACAGAGACTGCCTAAAGCATTCAGAGCTTCTTTATAATATTTACAGAGCAGGCATCTAGAGAATTTATTTAATTCTGAACAAGGAATCGAAATGTAGAACGTCTTCATATTATATGTTCAAATTGTTGGCACAGGTTATGAAAAAAATTCAATAAATGTTTAAAACCTCAGCGATGGGAAAAAAGAAATGATATCCTTGAAGGCCAAATAACTGATAAATGCATTTCCAAGTTTGAATATTTTTTTTGAGTCAAGCTTTTTATATCGATATTAGTAAAGTTATTACGAGATTCTTTTAAGGAAATTAAAAAAATTCTCAAATTAAAAAGGGCAACTGAGTATTGGAAAAGAATATAATCTGTTCAGATCTAAGGAGACTGACCAAACAAGTTTATTCCTACTATTATAAGATCCAACCCATGCAAGCAATACCAAGTAAGAAAGAAAAAAAAAACCCTTTTTATTTTATTAAAATGTAACAACTATTAAAATGAAGGGAAATGCAATTCTGTAGAAGTTAAAGCATTTAAAAATCGAATCCACTTTTAATCAAAACAGTTAGATCAAAAGTGGGAAATAGTTACTTTTCTATGATTCCCCTTTCAAATATTCTCAGGATATAGCTAAAGGAAAATTTCCAAAAAAAATATTGAAATTTAAAACCTTAAAGAAAAAAATTATCATTATTTAATAATTCATTCGCAATGTTTGATTTCGGATGAAATAAAAAAGTACAATGAAGTACTAAATCTTCAATAACAACAACAAAAAAAGTAGATTATATGCAAATGATGCTTATTCTTGATACATTGAAAATATAAATGAGATAAAGAATGGGAAAGGAAGTGTAATGCAGATGAGCAAAATGATTTAAAACCAGAAAGTGCAAAAGGTGTTCTGCTAGCTTCTATACTAAAGAAGTGTATAAACTAATTAGGGGGAAAAAGAAGAGAATACTTAAACTTTCAAATACATAACAAAATCAATTTTCAATAACTGCTGACTTCAACAGGAAAACTTACAAAATAAATTTAAACGCTGTTAATGACATATTGTTGATATTTGATTCGTTTACGCGCGAGTAAAGCTTTGTTAATTTGCATTTATGTTCCAATTTTCTTTTCATTCTGCTAACGGCTAGTCAGAAGTAAAGTTAAGAGATTATTGTAGAAATAAATATTTTAAGATTAAATTTGTATATAAGCTAAAGTATGAATGCATTTATGGTGAGTATCTAGTAGCAGTTTGTGTGAAATTATCATCTAGTGACCGTGTGGTGGTTTTCCAATTGTGATATCAAAATCCATTTTGGGCTACATTATAATTTCAGAGTATAATAATGCCCTTAAGTACTTTTTATTTGAACATCTAGAGGTAGATTGTTAAAACGCAATTGCACATTTGAATGTTAGTAGAAAAATGATTTGATTTAAATTAATCATTTGTCTTTTTATGTCAATTATGCTTTAAAATTTTCTGAAAAAAGTCCTTGGATATTATTTTTTTCTAAGAGCAATACTAATTTCAATGAATTTTTGTACTCTTTGATCAGCGGTTGCTTTACACATCTATTAAAAGTATTCATAATGAAAAATAATTTTTAAAAAATCCAAAAATTCTGACAAAAAATATGAAGGAAGCATAAGCGAGCAGATGTTTTGTAAGCATAAATTATTTTCTGAAAGCAGATGTAATCTTTCCTTCATAAAAACAACTCAAAGTTTATTCAAATGTATGAAATTTGCTGATTGATTTTATTATAAAACAATTTTTAATTCATGGTGCATGTTTTTATAAAACTGTGGAAGTTAACATTTCCATTTGGCATTCCCGATTTCGTTTTGACTATTGGGTTTTATTTTTTTTTAAAAAAACTATATTTAAACTTTTTATAATCATAGAGGGATAAAAACGAACAGCACAGATTTAGAAATCCAGATAAACGAGCTTTAAAATAAAATAAGGAAAAGAGTTGGAATTTTTGACGAAAGACTGCCTTATAAACGTAGATATTTTGTGTTATGATCCTAGTTTTCATTGGAAAAAAAATCTTAGATTTCTCTAATTAATTACACACTTGGAAAACATATGATCGGATAGATTTTTTAAATAAATCAATGATAGCAAGAACAGAATTTTGAAAGAACACTGTATTTTTAAAAAAAAAAGAATGCAGAAGATTTTTGATTCGCAGCCTTTTATAGCAATAATTTTGCTTAGAAAACTTAGAAATAAAAATTAAAGACGAAAGGGGTTTGAATTTCCTATCTCCATCGTATGCATCCTGCAATGTTTTTGAAAAGCCGGAAATTCTCAATTGATACATTCACATAATTAAAGATTTTGTAAATCCCTTTTAAGGCTGGAAGAAATAAGAGAAATTGAAATAATCAGTATCTGAACTGTTGACAGCCTAATTGGGCATAAATTGAATAGAAAGAATAAGAATAATTTAGAGATTTTTTTTTTTTTATCAAGTCGTTTTCCCTACTTTCATTTTGAAAATATTTGTAAAACAGTATAAAGTTTGTTATTTTGCAGCATACAGAATAATCCTTCTAAAAAGTAATTATATTTCAAGGTAGCAGCTATTAAATTATTTTATCGGTTCTAAATTATTCCAAACCATCTGTGCAGATTTTATAGAAGCTCTTCGTTAAAAATACCTCTTTATTATTAGCCGCATTCTATAAATTGTTTGTCAATTTCTCTTTATTTTGAATCCCATGTAATGTTTGTCATGACAATGAGCCGAATTTTTAGGAATCATGCTTCTGAAAATTTAAACTCAGTTGACTTGCTTTCCTGAATTGTTCAATTTGCACTTTGACGATATTCAAATCATCCAACTTGACTAAAAGATGTGAAAGATGTGACCTATAATTAATTTCTCATCTGAAAATTAATAAGCAGAATAGATATTTATTTTTCTAATTGTTATAAAGCACCGTCAAGAATACTTAGAAATATTTTCGTCTTTTGGGAAACTGGATTATTGACTAGAAACAGTAAGGGATGAAGCGGCAAAGGTTGTTATCCCTTAGGAACCAAAAAGTTACTGTTAGTGAAAGTCAAAATGTATGAGGACTTGAACAAAGATGCTATGATGTTGTTCGCTTGCTGGAGCTGGAGACAAAAGGAAGGCGAAATAAATGTTCAGCCGTTCGATGTTGAGTTTTTCCCAGAATGCTCTTCTGTCGCTTGTATATTTTGAGAATTTTTAACACGATGTGGGAAATATTGGTGTCTTCATTTTACATGATGCACAAGGGGCTGTCTGAGAGATTAAGTCTGTGAAGACTTGGGTTAATGATCATTTTACAAATCACCCGTGCAATAAGTTTACTTTGAATCCTACTTCTAGTACAACTAATGATTGTGCTTATGTCTGGAAAAATTCCCGATCAAAGCTAAATATTTGCTTCCGTGATTGTTATTTGAGGCAATTTCGGTGAAGATCTTACTCAGATTAGAGATCGTATCCTCCGGAGAGATCCACTGAATGCAAGGCGTATATTCCTTGACTTCTTTTGTAAGAGCGTCTGCTTTTTGGTTCTATGCGATATCAGAGTAGCCAGGTACCCATAGAAGAGAGATATTTTGGTTGAGATTTTTCCTTGTGTAAATTTTTGAGGCTAATCATTGAATAATTTAGGTTAAATACCATCAAAAAAATTTTGCACCATCATAGTTTTCCAAAAATTATCTTTTTAACTATATTAAAGATTTCATAGTATAAATACATTTTCTATGTTTAATCAATTTTAAAGGAAAGTATTTTTATTACATTTTCTAGCATTAAACTTGAGAATTCTGATCGAATATGAAACAAATTACGAAATACCACAAATTGTTTCTATCATTACCATTCTAAAAGAATACACAAATCTAATACATAAATATGAATATTTGTTTATAGAATAATAAAATAGAATAATAAAAATAGAATACTATTTGTGCTTCTCCTTTATGTATCCTTTTTTAATGAATGTATTCATTGCCAATAAGAAAATAAATACCATTCTTCCTATCATTCTTAAACAAGATATCAATTCAAACGATGTTTCCTAAATTATTTCTTCTGCGGCAGCAACGTGCCGAATACCAGCTATTTTTTTTAAATCTTTATTCTAATCTGAGAAGGATATGTTCCTCATGCATTTTTTGTTTTCTCCACATGCATTTTTTCAAGTGACTGAAGTTGTTACAAGCAGCATTCCTTCACAGTGGGTAAAATGTTTTTCGAAATATGCTTAGTTACAATTTGGGAAATTTTACTAGTAACCATTTCTGTTGTTGGTTTTTTAGTTGCTGTGAAAATTTCGTTTGTTTCTTGAATGATTGAATTCCACTTAATAGTTTTGAGCCATTTTTTTTAATACTGTGGTAATTCTATTGCAGAAATGCCGTTTAAGGAAAGCGAATGAAAGTGAGTGAAAACTTCTGTTGATAAACTAAGGCAAAAGAAGCAATGAAAAGCGAAGGAAAAGAAAAGAAATGAAAGGAAAATAGAGCAATGAAGAGTCAAATTCCAATTTGATGGATTGAAAAGAGGAAAAAACGATGACAAAAAAAAGTGTGAAAGGAAGATTAGCCAACTGCCGTAGTCTGTTGATCGTTACTTCCACCTGCGCCCTAATATATTTTGGTGTTAGACATTTGATTCAAATTCTACAGGATTTTCTTTTTGCGTGCAGGAAATGAACTGCAATCTACACTTTGTGAAATCACTTAGTACATATTTTGAATTATGCATCCAATGGATTTTTGAAGCATGTCTGCAAATAGGGTAGTTTGTTTCTCAAATCTTTCGTTTACTGATTGTAGAAAGGATTTGAATTTCCCGTTGAAAGAATTTTGTAAGTCGGTAATTGCCGGCGTGATTTTAACAGTATCAGAATATTTGATGCTTGGAAAGATTCAGAGAGCTTATCTAGTAGTTATATAATTATGGCACTTAAGGTCAAGTATCTTTTGTATTTACTAGACATGATTTATGTTTGGCATTATGGAAACCTTTGCATTTAATAGATCTTTCAAGTCCTTGGCAAGACCCAAGGCGCGTCACTCCGCAAAGATGGCAGATGGCAGTTTTCCCGCAAACATGGGTAGGATGGCCAAAAGAAAAGCAATTGTTGCATTGTCGCGGGCAGTCTATAATTAGCTCAATGCGCTGGTTTATAAACCAAATTTTGACAGAGGCAAATCTGGCAGACTTGTTCCCAGAACAGATATTAGTACTGATGATACACCTTTTGTAGCATTTTGCTTTAAAACTCTCCGCATTTCAATCACAGTAAGGTTATTTTTATCATGTATTTCTGCTGCTAATTCATCAATCGGGGTATTTGTTGTATGTCAAATAGTAAGAAGTTTGAAGTGATATTTTCCCATATACATCTGTTGCGATATCTTCATCCATAAATTTATTTAATGCCAGTAATTGCACATCGCAAATTGGGTCCTTTGTCGTAAATAATATTTTACCCTATCGGGTGTATTTCATGTTATTTGTTGAGTCGTGTCTATTAATACTGTTTTTGATGAAACCTTGCACTGGAAACCAATTTAATTGGGATAATTTCTGCAATTTGTCTACATTCGACAGATTAACATTAATTTTTTGTTATTCATTTGATCCGATTATTATTTCTATAGTAATTATTATTTTGCACTGTACCTATATTCAATCGTCTATTGGTTAAAAAAATGAATTACGAATTCGTTGTAAAAAGAACATTATCTTCTTAAATTAACAAAAAGTATAATGATAGACAGCCTTCTTTTTAGCAACACAAATTAAAGAGAGAATATTAGTATATTAGCTATGCTGAAAGTTTCAGAGCGATTTTTTCAACATTGGCTGATTGTCGCGTTTTAATGTTTTAATAAATGAATATCTGAAGGCATATTACCATTATACTAGACCTCATGCCGAATGCAATTTTCCACTGCTTGCCCACCTTTTATAAGATATTTAGTATGTTTTGAGCAAGTTAAATAAACTAATAAAGATTAACTGTCTATTAAAATTTGATGTTTAAAGCATTTTTTAAAGGGACATCAAGTTAACAAATTAAACGTAAGACATTTGATTGCAATTAATATTCTCACTGAAGCAGTTCTCCGAATACTGTTGCATGTATTTACAAAACATACACTTGCAGAATGCACTTTGATTTTTTCCAGGCGCATTTATTTATTCACATGTCATATTATATATTTACACTTTATTTTGTCGTATATGTAGTGCTATCATTCAGGTTAAACTGACCCGAAAGTTAGCAAAGCTTGGTAGAAAAATTTATTGTCCTGTAAGCACAAGGAGGAGAGCAGAATCCATAAAAACCATATTTATTGAAGTAAAAGTTCATTAACTCGTTCTTGGAGTAAAAAATATGTTGAATTTTAAATAAAGTTCAACATAAGTTAACATCTCCAAACTTTGGAGAACAACCTTTGAAACAGATTCGAACCCCAATGTTTCAATATAAAACGTGGGAAATCATCTTAAATTAGCTGCACAGCAGGTCAACTACATAGTCTGACATCTTTTCACTGCTCTCCTTAAACGTATTTATCCTACAAGTATTTATACGATTCGAGTACACCAAATTTGCATAGTAAACATTGCTAATAACAAATAATCACACTTTGAAAGGTTGGGTTCGAATCCTGTTTATGGGTTGAAGATTACGGGTTGGAAGTGGAAAAACAACACAAGGACTGAATCAATAGGTTCAGATCCAAATATTTTTTGTATGGATCTATCAAATGTCTAACATGTAGTATTGAGAAAGTATTTATATCGTCAAAAAAATTCGAAATTTTGATTTCGATGAATCTCTACGTTTTAGATCTCCCTCAGTTCCAAAACACAATTTTGGAAAAATAAACCTAGGTTTGCATGGGGGAAGTTGAGGAGGGATAAAAAACATTTCGAGTTAGGCGGTTGGAGTTTGGTTTATGGTCTCTATACCAAATTTGCAGATATCTATCAGAATTTCAGCAAAATTCATTTAGAGGAAATTTGTCTGTCGCTTTTCGAATATAAGTTAGCTGGATAGCTGCAAAACGAAGAGAGATAGATAAAATTTGGTTTTCAAATTTAGCATCAAGAGTGTAAACATCTATCAAATTTTGAGCTATATCTATCAAGGAGTTGATCTTTGTCTATAATTTCAAAAACTAGCAAACACTATATCAAAAACGAAATGATTTATATAAATGTGAAATTTGACATGCGATTTTGTCACTACAAGTGCAATTTTTTGTTAAACTTTTGTTCCCGTCGGTTGGAGAAAATGCGCTTAAAATGGAGTTTATTAATCGTATGCATTTGGTATTGATCGCCAAAACACTCTCCAAGGATAATGAGATAAATTCAGTAAAACTGCTAAATTCACGCTCAACGTTAATATTTAGTAACTATTGTTCTCTATGCAAGGCTTCTCTGGGTTAATAGTTTTATGAAAGAATATGCGAGGAAGTTATGGGTTATCACTCCTGCTGGTGTAATTTATTAATATCCATTATTATTTATTTATAAATAGTGTTCTCAATTTTAAGTTTGGTAGAAGTTAGAGAGAAAAAACTCCGCCCTTCCGTTGAAGCTGTCCTGTCAGTCGAGAGCAGTGAAGCTAATTATAATAAGACTTGAATAGTTGTAAATGAATTACGTATAATAAGATTACTTCTATTAAAAGATGCAACGCGCATAAATGGGATCACGGTTATTAAATTTCATATTTAAAGTGGGGAAGTGACTGAGGAAGTAAAATAGTTTTTGAGACTTTAATTCTTATGCCAATTTTGATTCAATGAGTTTCTTTTAACTCTTTTCCATAGACTGATGCCATTATCCACCACCTAGAAACCTGCAGCGACCTGACATGGCTATTTATAGGCACCGCCATGCAGCGATTAGTGCTTTACATCATATCTCGGATACTGTTCGGATTAGTGCTTTACAACGTCCATGTGCTTATATACTTTTAAAAAAAAATTCTGCATACTTTATCCCCTTCTATTCAATTACAATCAATTGTTTTTTATAATTATATTAGTTGTTTCTGTAATATATTCAGTTACTTTATCTACATTTTGTACGGCTTCATTTTACAGTAAATTGAAACATATTTTTCATGGAATATATTTATGAATTTAAACAGAACAAATTACGGAATTCTCACACAAGGGAGCAAACCATATTGGGTTTTTTCCCCTCCACCCCAACTGATGCAATAGATATGGGGCAAAAATGTTTTAAGTTGGGGTTAGTTTTTTTTTTTCGTAACGTCTATTATTACTTTACTTTTAATCCTATTCAGTGATTGGAGGTACATCAATTACTTATAGTGTTTTTTCGGAACGTCCACTATTACTTTAGTTTTAATCCTATTCAGATATCTAAAACTATTTTTCGGTTTTCTTTACAATATTACGAAGTACAAAACACTCATGTCTGAAAATCTGAAAACAACATTTGTGACGTTCACGGCCTTGCCTAAGGTTCTTAATTTTCATGCATGAGGGAAATGTGATAACACCTTTATTAGGAAATCTACGGAAAAGTTTTAGGAACCATTCCTGCTGATTAGA
>JAPMOQ010050474.1:219361-255237 GCA_026543055.1 Argiope trifasciata
ATGTTTTTATTTCATAATTACTAATAAAGTAAATAAAATATTGGAACTTTTGTTTAAAACTGTGCAAAGATATATTTTAGTTTTCATCCTCAAGCCTATTCAAGAAAATTACATATTACCTTTAGTTGCTGACTTCAGAGGCAAATTATTAGGGGAATATATATATATTTACTTTATGACAACTGCAATTCCTTAGAAGTTAGAGGCTTGAAAGATTTTTGACCATTCACTTTTATTGATTTAAGCATGATGATGCTTTAGTCAAAAATTCTCTTTAATCTATCATCATTAATCCAGCTAGATAATTGAGTAAAGAAGAAATTTTAAGTTGCTCATACAAAGGAAAACCCAAAATTATCCAACAAGAATTCATACATCTTTGTGAATTATAATAAATAAATACATACACTTTTATACATATGAATATATATTGCAATGTATTTTGTGCTTAAATGCAGTTTTCTTTTATATAAAGTATACTGCTTAAAATGCCAATATAGGTTTATTTTTTTAAAATTTATATTCTTCATATTTTTACAGCATTAACTGATTATGTTTATTATTTCATAGTAAATCGAAGAAAAACTAGGAATTTTATATGGAGACTTTTTCAAGACATTACAACTTTCACCTTCAAATTCAGTGAAGAAAATCAGCATGCATCTCTTATTTTCTGACTTTATTTAGAAACAATTTAAGAAAATTTATTTGATACAACTAAAATTTCAGTGACATGGGGTAAGAAAACTTTTTCTTGTTTCAAAATCTGTCTCACAGTTAAAACTCATAAATGATTACCATTTGCTTTTAAAATTTAATGAATTTATCCTTATTCTTTTAGAAAATATTCTATAAATTTTGAAGTTTCAATATTTAGTATTATATTTACACTATTATCCACATTAATTGATTGTACTAACTATGTGTTTATGAAATTTGATATTTTTATGTATATTAATGCATAGAAAATGTTTTCTTACTTTCAGATATGATAGTTGTAATTATATATACATATATTCTATTTATCAACTATGTAGAATTCTTGTATTTTAGATAAAAAGCTACTTATGAAAAAATTCGACCATAATTCTGTTTTACTTCTGAATACTTTTCTCACATAGTAACACAAAATCGTACTGATTGTTTATAGTAGATAATTTTTTTAAAGAATTATATTTTTAATCTCTGAAAGTACTTGAACATATTTATCATATTATATTAATGCCATTTATTGTTTCATTGCTTCAAAATCTGGGTTCAAGTAACAGGGGAAAGAAAGGTTAAAGTTCTAAATATTCCGCATAGCTTTGCACTAATTACTGACTACATATTGAAAACATAAAGCTCAGAATCTATAGGGTTACTTTTTATTTAGTTGCATTATAGAAGAAGCATATAATCAACTATTCCTATTCAATTCATAACTATGGATATTTGTTATACATGAGAAGAAATTTGGCTTACTGGATTAATATTCCGTTCGAAACTGCACGAAAACTTTCTGAAAAGCCGTTATGACAGTTCCTAAAGCTTTAATGATGCAAAAATAGTTTCTTTTGCTGCATTAATCGTGGTCTTGAATTTTTACTGGTAAAATAAAAATCATATCTGAATCGACGTTTTCACTCATCGTTTTTAATGTTTTGTCTTATTAAGGATAATGGAATCGAACAATCGAATTATTCAGTATCACCATACGGCAGATCCTCGGCCTAATCGAATTTTAAACTGACTTCACCCATTTGAGAACGATTTTACATGTTTGTTGTTGATATTTGATGCTTTAAGATTGATATAATTGAAGAAGAGGACGATTTTATATTATCTCAAAATTCGCAAGCCTAATGCCAGCCTTTTTTATAAATAAGGAATGACGAGTTAAGCGACAATGATTTGAATAAACAATTATTTATTTTGATAGAAACACAGTCAATTATAAAAATAATATTTTATCAAACTTTCAGATTTAATATTTAAACCTGATTCTGATAATTATATAATGGAAAAATGCTTAGGTTCCTGCGCATTTTTATCCCCGCATTGGTTTTATCTTCTTCCCTCCGTTATTTGAAATGTATTAGGAATAAGAAACATACTAGATCTGCCTCCACTATATCTGTATTCCATTGTATTAACATTTTATTTCGCTAAATTACTAAATGAATTATTTTAATTCAAATGTTCCTATTTGTATTTAGTTATGTTCTCTACAGTAGAAATATAATTTAATTATGAGGAGATTTTTTGTATCTCTAACTTCTTTTGTTAATCAATGAAATATATGTATCTGGTAGTTAGCAATACAATTTACACAGATTATTTTTTAAATAAAAATAAATTATTTTAATCAGAAAAAAGATGATATTTTTGTGTAAACACAAAAAAACACTATAGAAAATTTGATGTATAATAATTAAGTTTTAAAGGATAATTTTACGGCAGTTCCGAATCTCCGGTACTAGTAGTCGCTTGTTTATTTTAATTTTTATTTTTAAGAAACTACAAAAATCTATTTCTACACTCTGCTAAAAAGTTGCCAAACTTGCAAACATTTTTATCCCCTGGATTATTCAGTTGATCTACATTTTTGCAAAATAGTTGTAAAATGCAATGTTGGACGAAAAGTAAACTCTATATTTGTAGTAACGATATAGTTACAAGTTAAATATTGTAATGCATGTCATTTTGCATACAATTTCAAATTTTCTTTTGCCTTATTATCACATATTGTAAGCAACAAATGCAAAACGTACAGTTTATTTGAAAACTCTATTGGCACGGCGATTTGACCTGTATCACGTGATCATGGATTGACGCAAATGGAGACAGATGAATTTTAGAGCAAATGTCTAATATTTTCTTTTACGAGTTTTTACTATATGAAGACGAAATATGTAAAGATCTTAATGTTGATTTTGAAATCCGACTTGCCTATTTATGATCCAACAGTGATATATCACAAGTTAGAGGTCAACATTTGTTACTTTTTCGGAAGTTAGATTTTCTTTTATGTTAGGCTGGCATGGACATCTTGATAATGATGGGCTAATACATCATTGTCTTAATTGTGGTTCAAATTTAACAATTCCTGCGTTGTTCGCACTCTGATGTGTTATAATAAACTTTTCAAAAATGAACTGTATTACTTCAAAATGATGTACGATTTGCGTGTTTTTACACTTCTGCAAAGTTGAAAGATTCCACCTTTTATTACTATTTGATGAGAGATTAAAGATCTAAAGTTCGATCTGCAGAAATCGAATGTTAACTTACTAAAACGCTCCACGGCTGAAATTTCAGTTCTGTGGTCAATGGAAAGCTTAAAAAATGTGCATCTATTTGGCAGTCACCTTTTCCAAAAATATTTGAAATAATTTTCTTGGTGGCAACAGAAAATACTTCTTTGCGCACTTTTTCGAATAAGTTCTCGAAGTGTGCTCTCATTTCTGTGTTGGTTAACCTGTTAACACGTTGTCTTTTCGATTTTTTTTTGAATTATATCTTTGAATAAACTCTTCAATCATGGTTCTGTTTCAGGTATATTTGGATTATTATTTTTATTACCTAAATTTCTATTTAAATTTCTAAATTTTAATTCTTCATTTTTACTAATAAAAACTGGTTTTTAAGAAAAGATTGTGTTGAATCACGTGTTGAAATTAATTAGGTTGTATTTGCCGATTTTATTCTTATAATGCTCGGATTTTTAGGAAAGTCGCGTGTTGAAATTAATTAGGTTGTATTTGCCGATTTTATTCTTATAATGCTCGGATTTTTAGGAAAGTCACGTGTTGGAATTATTTTGTATTTGCCGATTTTATTCTTAAAATGCTTAGATTTTTAGGAAAAACACGTGTTGGAATTGGGTTGTATTTGCTTATTTTATACTTGTGCTTAGTCTTTTAAGAATCCTTTTCTATTTCCGATGATTTTATAAACTTTTTTTGATACAGGTTCTAATTATGCAGAAGCATTGTTTCTATCGCGATTTTTCTTGTATTTTTAGCCGTACTCTTATAATTTTTTTTCCTGTATGTTATTGTAATGTAGTTGTTCAATTGTATCTTTTCTATTGCAGTGAAGCTGCATTTTATTATATTTTAAAATTTACATCTATAAACTCTAATTACTTCGCTTCTATCGGCATTTGTCCGTAAAGTACATCCAAATCCATCTCTATCTAAATTCACGATTTCCTTCTTTAATTATGCATATTTTTGTTGAAAACGATGTACAGAAATAAACTAGCTCTTTATTTTCTCAATATTTAAATTCAAACAATTCTATCATTGCTTATGGGCTAATTTGTATATGCTGCAATTGCGCATAAAAATGCGCCTTTTTTTTATGGAGGTAATTCTTATTTGAGAAGTTAAATAATCTTTATATTGCATTCATTTTTACGCTTAACCTGAATATTCCAGAAATATATAAATCATTCTTTAATAATTTATCTTGGTGATAATGTTCCAAATTATTTTTGTTAAACATTAAAATTCAAAATGTCCTTACAATTTAAGCTTAACTTAAGCATTTTATTGCAACCCAACAAAATATTCTATATTTTAAAGTTTACTATGTAATAAAACTAAATTAAAGCTATATAATATTGGCAATGTAACGGTTATTAAAAATTCTGCTTTGTGTATTGGTGAATGCATGTATTCTTTTAATCCTTAAGAATGTACTTTTCCTTTTGAGAATAAAGATTCATCATAGTTTTTAAAGTAAATTATTTCATTTTGAATTTTCTAGATTCCCACCCCTGACGGCGGAGTTATTTACGATGCCTTGAGATATATTTCTCAAGGCTCATTTGGTGTGGTGAGTAGTTTTTCTTTTGCATTTTTCTTTCTTGAGGGACTAAGGACTCTTCTCAATTTGAAAGGAGTCTGTATGAAATTTTAATTTTAGGTTACCTGTATCTCATAAATACACATGTTTAATGTATGGTATAATAAAGCTAAACTCCTTTTTGATAAATTAAATAAAATTAGAAATGAGTGCAATATAATTATATTAAATTTTGGTACAACCTTTCATTGAACACATAACTATATAAAGTATTTTTGTAATAAAGCCTGGTTTCAAATCAGGTTTTTTATAAACTGTTATTCTGTAGTTTAAAAATATAAATTCTTATTACTGTTTATCTGAAGGTATTTATATTTAAGAATAGATCTATCAAAAGTTCAGATTAGTCGATTTTTCTCTCGGTGGGACTCGGTAAATTTATATTGAAGTCTAATAAGTTGTTCTTGCAGCTTTTAGAATTTTGAATGCAAGTTATAACAAATTCTAACTTGATCTCCAAAGTCTAAGAAAAATTCTCTTCTATTAAATTGTTTTTAATGAATGTTGTAATAGCTTTTTTTATGTTATGGAGTTTCTAGATCAAAGTAGATATAGCTTTAAAATTGGTTAATCTAATTGGATTGGATTTTGCCAGCTAGATTCATATACATATATAATTTTTTTATAATAAACGAATTGAAATATTTGGATTTTGAAACAAAAATTCCTACTTATTTAGAAAGTTTAAAATTTATTTAATCAGTTTATTAGATATTAGTTCATTTTATCATTTAAAAGCAAAATTATCAACAAAGGATAAAAAATTGTTGAAAAACCCTCTTTACAGAAAACAATATTTATTAATCTTCATTATAACTGTAGGAAATGAAATTTAAAATAACATGTTGGTGAAGAAATAAGAAAATTCTAATAGTTTTTTGGAAGATTTGACTATTAAAATGGTTCACTGTCTCTTAATCATAGCACATAGTTTTAAAATTGAAAATAGCAATGTTATATAGAATAAAGTATGAAAAGTAAAGATTCCTGCTCTTGATTATTTAAATTTCCCATGTCAGAAGTACAAGCTTTATACCACTTTCTGACAACGGAGAACATGGTTGTAGAGAGTTAATGAATTAAGATAAGCCTGTGTAATAGTGTTTGTAAATTGAATGCTCTAATGTTTTGTAATAAGTTATCAATTAGAATTTATTTAAATATATAATAAATTAGGAAAGTTATGATTATCATCAATATTTTAATATTGATTTTACTACTTATACAAGCTTTAGGCTATATATATTCTTTAAAATTATTTCTAGGTTCTCGAGGTGGAGGCAGCTGGGACCACATATGTGGCCAAAGTCCTGTTGGACCCAGGTACCGAGGAGGCCATTATCCGCAGAGAGAAAGCCATTCTTGACATACTTGGAGAGTCGCCAAATAGGGTATTAAAGAAATCTTCCACATTCTAATACCTTTATAAAATGGCTTAAATTAATCATACCTATTTAATCCTGGATATCTATAAAATTTATTAACTGAACTTATTTCTGACCTGCTTTATTTTTAATTAGCATCCTGTTAATTTGTATTTTATTTTGTTGGAAAAACTGAAGAAATCACATTAAAGTAATTTAACATCAGTGTTTCCAGCAACTTTTATCAATCATAATCTAAATATACCTGTCATAAAAGTAGTGAGTGGAGGTAAAATATATTTTGCAAATAATTGGGACTTCTTGTAGTAAGTGTATAAAAGAAAAGACTGATATTTTTTATGACTTGTAATAAAAAATGGCATTATTTGCTAATTTTAAATTCTACACATTTCAAACTGCTTATACATTTTTAACTCTAATTGAAATCTAAAAGGTATTTTTGTTTTATATATTTTTACAAGATTGGTTTAATCCACAATTTCAACTATAATGATGTACAAATATCTTATAAATTACAGTGAAATATTTTGTTGATATGATAGTTTTAAAGATAATTAACTAATCTTTCATCTAACATATAATATACTATCACTTAGGATGTTATATTGCTTTGGCATTTGTTATTTTAATGTTTACAAGCAATATTTGTAAATTACTATTATCAATTGTATTAGGATGCATGATTAAAAAAATTATTCAAAATGCTTCGAGATTGATGAATTTGATACATAGTCATTTATTTGAAATGTGTTCATTAAGAATTTTCAAAATTCTATGTGAATTATTAAAATTTATTAACTTTTTAATTATTATAAATTCTCATCAACTTTAGATATTCAATAAAAATCATTCTTGCATCCATTTAAGAATTAAACAAATTAATATTAGCAGGAGTGTATTATTTTTCTGTAGTTTTAAAACTACTTTAAATGCATTTTACTATAAGTAGTTTTAGATCTTAGATTTTCTCATGCAAGTATCAATATTCTTGTTATGTATATATTTCTATGCATAATTTAAGAGTAAATTGTGGAAGTAAGTTCTAAACAAACATGCTATAGACTAAGTTTGAATCTCGTTTGCAATTTTCCCTAAATATTTTGTATTTAATTTATAAAAAATATGTACATATGAAAGATTCCAATTTATCTGCAATCTAAATATTTTCTGGTCACATAAACTCGGTCTTCACTTTAATTTTTGGCTAGCATGAGCTTTTAATTTTCCTCGAATTTCTTAATACAAAAAACAGTGTGCATTTATGTCCTTTCAAAATACTTTCTTATTTTACTACATTTAACTTTTTCAAACTGCATCTTTACACTTTTGACCACAGAAATTCAAATAATGTACAAAAATTGTTTTCATAATATCATGAATAAAAATCAAGAAATAATATTAAATTCTACTTATCTTGCTTCTCTTGATATTAAAAAATGTTTTGTATACAGGTAAATGTTAATTTTTCTCCTAAGAAATTACAAAAACACTAATGTGCATGTACATTAGATAATAAAATTTCTTTTAAATGTAACTATAAGCTTTTTAGTACTAATTTTGTATATACAAATCACTAATTATCATGATCTAAAATGGTGAAGAAATGACTGTTACAAGATCAATACATATATTATAATTTGATTCTTTTTTTTTTTAATTCATGAAAGAAAAATGTAAAATCATCTCATGGGTATTTTTTCTTACTTGCAGCAACTCTTCATCCACATGCATGATTGGTTTCTCTCTGGGATCTCATATATTCAGATATATGAATATATGCCAATGGATCTCCGAAAGTATCTGTGGCAGTTCGAGATCTTCTCAATGACAGATGCGAAAAAGATCCTTCGCCAACTTCTCCAGGCTTTGTGTCAACTGCAGGTAAAATATTAAGACTGAAAAAAAAATTAATGTTTGAAATAAAATTTTAATTTTACAACTAATATTAATAGTATCAAATTTTTTTCTAGTAAACCTCAGATTTTAGAAATTATCTATCAGTGGCATATAGTTAAGGGAGAGTAAAAGGAATTTGTCGATGCCTCTAGTTCTGGCATTCAGTGTACCATGAATAGAGCTGTTACATCTTAAATTTACAAATAAGGAATCAAAATATAAACTTCGAATGGTATTCAATTTTAATAAATCAATTGATAATGATAGGGAATAAAAACATATGCCCGTAACTTTACTAGCTATTGCTGCACCATCGTTTATATTTTTGCAATTTTTCTTATAATTTGAGTATTGCCTATTTCATCTTCATTTTTTAACAAATGTTTTGTTTTTTTCCCTTTATTTTGAATCTTAGAATATTTAATGTGTATAGTAGAACAGCTTGTAATTTTTTTAAATAGTGGATTTTTTCAAGTCTAGCAAATAACATTTTAATATAAATCAGTTATTCATTGCTCTTTCATGTAACAGAAGAAAATTCATTGATCAGATAATTTCATCTATTTTTAATATACTATATTGAACACAAATAGATCATTATTAAAATGGAAAAACAGTTTGCAGTAAACAAATCCAAAAACTTTGTATGAATAATGAAATGGTATTTTTTAATTAAATTTACATTGTTTTACTTTGTAGTTTTCATCCTTTCAATTTGTATAATGAATGTCTGATAGTGAAAGTAACTTTAATTTTTTGTAGTTTGTTCCCTTCAAGCTACTGATTCTTTTATAATTTATGGACAAAACATGAAACATGCAAGAATTTTGCAATTTGCCTTCATTTTATCGATAAGTTATATTAAATGAATATGTTGGAAGTGTAAAGTTTTGAGTTTTAACTTAGAGAAGGTCAAAGATAACTGAAATTTTCAATTGAAGTAATTGAAGTTAAGAAATTTCTATAGATGTGAGCTTTTTCATGGATAATTTGTTTTTAAGGTTTACTTTCAATTTAAGATCTGTCCTTTATGACAGCATGGTTTAATTGTTAGTATTCATTGCAGTTAATGTATACTTTATTTCAAATGATGTTTTTTTTTTGCTTGATTTTTTATTCTTTACTATTCCTTTCAACTTGCTTTTATTTTATTGTAAAGTGATGCTTTTCTTAACGCATTAAAGGCGGTGGATCTTGACGAAAGTATGCTAATTAACGCTCCGATAAATCGTCGTACGACTCCCACCTTTAGTGTGTTAATTGGATCCTAGGTTATTTTAAATATTTTTGTATATTTAAAGGACATTATATGTGCAAGGTCATGGTGTCCTGCCTCTAATCAAAATATTTAACTGCTAATTAAATATTTCTTTAATTTGTTTTTATACAAAAAAAAGTTTTGTTTTAAGCCTGAATATATTGATCAATTAAAGAATGTGACCAAAAATTTTTTAGCAAAATAAATTTTATTATATAATATTTCAGCATGAATTGAAAATTGAATTGTTCACTATAGCTTAATGAGAAAAAATAAGTTGCATATTTATTGATTACAAAATTTTTTGAAAGATGATTAATTAGATATCAATGTTTCCATTAGAATTTGGAACAACTTTAGGCAAATTCAAACTGTAGATTTTTAAAGTCTGTATATTTAGAGATATTAGATATTAAGAATTTCTCCTTTTCAGGATGAATCATTACTTAGTTACTGCTTTCTGAAAATCTAATTTTTTAATGAGAAATATATGGTACTAAATATTATTGAAATAAGTGACTTTTAGAGATTAAATCATTTTTTTTTATTGGTTCTTTATTCGGTTTTTAAGTAGCACATTCACCAAAAAAACTGAATTTTCTATCAAGTGTAATGGCCTGGATTTGGTCTTGTGTCAGTTTGGAATAGTATTTCTTTTTTGTTATTTTATTTACTCCTTTTCTAATTTTTGTTATTTGTACAATTAATGAAATTTTGATTAATCACAAGTCATTGAAAAAGATTATCCATAGACTAATGTATTCATTGATTGTCGATTTCAATAAATGATGTCCTTCCTATTTTCTTCTTTGGATTCTGTTTATTGCTGACATGGGGTTTATATAAAAATATACTATTTGGAACCATAGTATCTCTTACTATGTTACTAAATTTAAACTTGACTTTAAAGAGTTAGTGGATTGACAAATAGTAAATATTTTTTTCTCTAAGTTTATATATGTTACATGTCATAAATAGTGTGTACTTTTTACTAAAATTAACACAACTTAAATGCTGTTTTATAGGAGTGTTCAATCATCCATGCAGACATAAAGCCGGAGAATCTTGTCATTGATGATAGGACTTTGGCCCTGAAAGTGATTGATTTTGGTGCGAGTCATTTCACTTCCCAGCTTGAAAACCACACCAAAATAGCCACCCGCTGTTACAGGTTAGTTTAATTGTAATTTATAAGGAAAAGAAATGCTAAATATTATAAAATAGCAAGAACAAAAATTGTACATAATTCCATTGATAGAAGGTATTGTGAAATATACATTAGAATAGCTGGAGTACTAATTGTAACTACAATTCTAAATTAACTTGAATTCTTGCTTTTGTAGATATTTGCTTGAGCAATGACATTTTTTAAAAATTTTTGCTTTGTTCCAAAGACAGCTCAATCAGCCCTATAGACAAACATTTTTTAAATGTAGGAAATCATTAAATCATTGCAGATAATCGCAATTTAAAAATTTTAGTTGCTTTTACCTTTGCCCAATATAAATTAAATGTAATGTTAAATGTGTTAATTTCTCATTTTAGATTTTTCTTTATTCAATTTATTTCATCTGATAGAATTTTCTTGACTAATTTTCACTTGGCAACTGTACCAAAAGATCGAAATTTTATACTGTTGTATATTTTTGAGGCAAGCTATTTTAATATTTTCAGAATCAATAATCTTGGGATCTTTGAATTATCAATTTAATTTTAAAACAGACTTAAAGTAAATTAAAATTAATGTACTATATAATTAAAAACTTTTTTTCAGAAAAATGCCTATAGTTCCAAAACATTTTACTTCTAACCTCATTCTTTAAATCGTATTTGATTGGATTGGAAATTATGTAAATCAAAATATTTAAATAATGTACTAAATTTCTCAATTTTAAGTTCATCATAAACATTACTACCTTGTTACAACAAGGTATTTGATGGATAACGCCTTATTTCTTTACAAAATTTTTTATGGATTTTGAGAATAAGTTGTCTTGACTCATTAGGTGTGCATCTTTTTTCAGTTTTTTTTTCTTTCCAGTTATACTGATTTGAATATTAGGTTGCTTTTGTATCTTAAATTTAATCCCATTCCTGTATAAATACTTCCTTTAATATTACATATCATTTTGCATTTAGCATTGTTAATTTGATTTCTCTTGTTACTTGTTATAAATCATTCCATTTATCTCTTAAATCAATTGAAATTGTCTTGTATTTTTCCTATTTCATTTGAAAATATTGTTTGGATGTTTTTATTGTATTATCAAAAAACCATCTTAGAATTTGAGTGGTACATTTGCATTGTTTGGATAATCGAAATCTTCTATTTTTTTCATGGTTTGTTCTACTTTAAGATATATAGCAATAATGAAATTGTCTATCAACATTTCTTTATAGTTAATCAATTTTCTAATAAATTTATGTATATATAAAATTGGTTTTATGAAATGTGGTTCTGTCTTTATTAGAAATGCTAATGGTTCTTCTAGGATGTTTTTCTGAAACTGACTTTATTGTTATGCCAATAAAACAAGCAATTTAGTCATTTTTTTTTACCGCTTTTTTCTCATTTAAAAATTCGTGAATATCTAAATATTAATTATAGCTGATTATTTCTAAGGCTCCTTAAGATGTGAAGTTATGTATTATTGTTTGAAGCTAATTTGCTGTGGGTTTCAAGGAAATTTGTTTTAAAGTTGAAAATGTGAAATTTTCGAAAATTGGAATGATTTTGTTGCATTTCTTACTTTTTAATTTACTCCATGTAGAAATATTGCACTTCCTAGTTGTAAAATGGATTTTGTAATTTTTTTGTTTTTGAATTTATCATGAATAAAATTTTAATTCATTGCATTTTTCTTTATTAGAGCTCCTGAAGTTATATTAGGGGCTCCATATGGGATGCCTATCGACATGTGGGCATTTGGTTGTATTGCTGGTGAAATGCTCACCAACAGAATCCTATACCCTGGAGAGAAGGACTCTGAAATGGTAAATACTTATTTTGACCTTTATTTCTATAAAGTCATGCTGAAAAATGTTATAGAAAGACAATTTTAGCGTGAAAGGTTTGAATTCTTATGAATTTTAATAAAATATATAAGGATGTCTCCTTTCCCTCCTATTTATTAGAATATAATTTTAATGCTGTCAATTTTCAACGGTTATAGATATTTTTCTAGTTTCTCATTCAAAAGTATGTATTTATAAAATCTGAATTGTTATATATGAAATTTGTAAGCACATACACAAAATTTCATAACTAGATTTATATTAAGACAGTTAGTATCTTTGCCTAGTTGATTTATCAGGCATTAACTAGAATAAAAATATTTTCATAAAATTTAATATGACATGCAGACGGTCCAAAATTCTTCAGATCTGAATTCACTCTTCTTCACTGTTGTATCAGAATTTAACTTTTGCTTGTGTTCCAATGTTAGTTTTTGTAGTAATAAGGAATTTCAGTCTTATCCCCCTCCTAGATTTTCCAGCTATCTTACTTGCCTAGTAAAATCTCTGCCTGATTATATTGTATCTTATAGGATCAAGCGATTTTAGCCAACATTAGTTACAATCACCTGTTTAGTGTTCTTTGTATTGGAAAGTATTCTATTCAAAACCTAATGAGATTATTCTTGCTTAATACGAGTTGATTTAATCAAATTTGTAATAAAATTAAAGGAGAAAATGTTTTTAGTGTTTTATATTACTGTTTAATGGTGAATTTATCTAGAATTTTTTCTCCAGATCTTTCAGAAATAAAGTTTACTTTTTAATGTCATTGTAATTTTAACTCCAGCATATTATAAACAAATCGTTCTTGTGCTATTTGAATTAACATTAAAGTAATTCCTGGCACTTGTTTATCATATTCTTAATGGCCTATATTTAATTTTACTTTGGTTGAAGTATTCTCTTTAAATCTATTTAGTTACATTTTTCATGGCAATATAATTTGTCTTATACAGAACTCTAAGTATATATTTCAAATATGACGTATTCAATGAAGAAAAATTAACAGCAAAATATTGTTTAATGTATATATTCTAAATATTGGTAACATAATAGGAAACTGTTAATTATTAAATTATAGAAAGTTTGCACTACGTTAAGTAAAATATAATTTTTTCTTTATTATATTAATATTAAAACATTTAAATCTGCCTTCAATTTGTTGCCAGTAGAAGTATGTATTCTATGTGATATATAAATTGAGAAGCGAGTATTTTTTAAAAATATAAACAACTAGAATCCGAAAATATTATTGGCAAATCATCTCATTTCATTGTTTAATCTGTAAAAAAAAAATCTAAATTCATAGTTTTAGTAATCTTTCATTGTTTTTAGAAATTTTTTAAATTTTCATAATATATACAATAATAGTTATAAAATTGAAACTTATTTAATGTGCCACATAATTATGTAGCAGAAAAACTTAATTTATTCAACACTGGAATATTTAATTTTTCCTACAAAAGCATTTTTTTGGCAGGGAATGAAAATTGACACATAGCCCCATCTAGGGTTCAGAAACAACAAATCTATGAAAAAGCAATTGGCATATTATAGGATGGCCAGATTATGGCAGAATGGGTTAATTTTAACAAGTCGGGGAAAAAATGGGGAAAATGGGATTTTATCATTGAGAGCTCTTGCGTAGAAAAACTTTCCAGAGCTAAGTTTCTGAAAACTGAATACTTATGCTCTCAAACCTAACTACCCTTTCTATTATCTTTAAAACTAACTTTAATTAATTAAATTGGCTAAATTAAATAATCTGATTTTATAGATGTTATATTTATTGAAACTGTTAAATTCATATTAAGTATATTTATCACTTTTCATTTCAGCTGGCCATGTTTCAAAAGTCTCACAGGGTATGGGATACTGACTTGTTGAATTCTGGAAGATTAACTTTGAAATTTTTCTCTAAAATTGGTGACGAGTTTATTCTTCAGGTATTTGTTCAAGTACCTTGAAGTTTTTTAATTATATTTTTACTTTATTTAAATCATATTTTTATTTAATTGCATTTGTATGTAACAATTTAATTACAAGATAAAGATAAAATGTTATTAGCATGTGGCTTTACAATAGGGGAATAATGCCAAAAGGGAATTAAATAAGAACAGACCAAATTCTTATGCCTACATATCTTGTATTATCTTATGAGATTTGAGCCTTGGAGACTAAATTTCTTGATGGGCAAAATGAGGCATTCTGTACTTTGATTCTCTGAGGTGCAGTGAATTGATGTAACTTAATGTTGCACATGGCATTTACTTTCTCATGTTGAATTATAGCTGATTTTGAAAAATACACTATGTTTATTATATTGTCACTCGTGTTTCAAAAAAGTTAAATATCAAATTTGATTAAAATGAAATTAAAATCTATTTGTTAGCATTGTTTCATATTATCAATGATAATGTAAATATAAAATGACATTGGTTACATAAGGGGCACTAATAGATTTTGATTGAATGTATTTTGTAATACAACCTTTTGTTCTATAAGCAAAGTTTACTTGGGCTATAGGCATTGCAGATTTCTAGTAACTTTTCCCCTAATTTACATTATAATCATTAATTTTGTACTCAATTTCTGTATCTATTAAGGTATGGAAATTCTTTTAACACAGTGAACTGCATTAAATTTTATTATGTAGAAATGTGCTATGGCTCTGAATAATACAAATGTCTACTATTGCTCTAGGGCAACAAAGGCATATTTATTTTGTTATTAAAGGAATACAGTAGCTTTTTATCAGACGTCTTCCCCCAGAGTGGAAACGAGGTTTTAAAATGTTTTACTGCTGCATTTTTAAAAACTTGTAATTTTAAGATAAAGATTATTCATGATGAATGATAAACTGGCCAAAATATTTTATATGGTATTTTCACATTTATGAATAAAATACAACTTTAACCTTAAGTTTTCATAATTTTGTTTGTAGAAACCGAGTCAATTTTTATACATGAGGAAGAATACTAGGGAAAATTATTCCCGAAATTTACATTAGTTATTGCCGAGTTATAATTTGTCTTTAGCAGCATGAAATTAAAATTCAGATTTATTTCATGGTTATTAAATATTAGAAGTGTGAATAGGAGTTGTGTTAAAAGATGGTATAAGTATATACTGAGCGTTATATTATGCCTTACAGTGATTGAGTCATTATGGTACGCAGCCATTCTAGTAATTATTTCCAACTTTTAGCATTAATCTCATTTTATAATTTTTTAACTCTTAATCCAAATCATACTTGTGAAGTTTTCACTTTCTCTTAAACATTTATTTTACTGAATAAATAAAATATAAATTGTCAGTATAAATAAAATAGATTTTATTTATGCTGACGTATTGAAATATTTATGCAAATTCATTTTTATGAACTTCTTTCCTCGTAATTTTATATTTAGCTTTTAGAAAGGTTAAAGCATGGAAGTTGTTTCATGTAAGCTATTTGATCTTCATAACAATAAGTTATACGAAATTAGAAATGGATTCATCTTGGTGTGATATAATCTTTTCTTTATAGATAAAATCTAAGGTAGATTTTTGAATTTTCTTGTTGTATTGAAAACCTTTTGGTTGAAGAGTACCTTTTAATCTTTTGCCACAATAAATTGGGGCAAATTTTTTTAATTTGGCAACTTTATGTGACTTCTTGATCTTAAGATATTAATTGTATTTATGAATTATCATATTGTGGAAATATTGAAATATACTTGAATAATAAAGTATTAAATTATATTTTTCATTTTACTGCTAGGATTCACAAGTAGATGAGGACCTTGTGGGACCTTTAAATCGAATTGCCTTCAGTGTAAGTGAAATTGAATTCTTGTTGGATTATAATTTTTGAAGTTTTATCAGTGCGTACTAAATGATTTTTCATGTATTTTTTAATGTATGAACAACTTTGTAGCAGGTAAATTTTATTTATAATAATTAAGCTGAATTGTTTGAAGTTGGATATAAGCAATCGGATGTATGAATTTCGAATTCTTTGTGTATGGATTTAAATCTGCTTATCATGTAGTGTCATCAAAGAATGAATAATTCAGTCCTTTCAATAAATGAAACATAATATTTAATGTCTTTTATAAGTGACTTTTTATATAAGATTGAAACTGCAGTTTTTAGCTTTTTACAATAATCTAACTAATCTTTTTACAAATTGAAATCATTTAGTTACTGGAAGTTTCAAACTTTTTTTTGGTAAACATGGCAAATTTCATTTAAATGAGTCTTTTAAAATACAATTATACAAGCAATTGTTGAATTTTTTCGTACATTTGTTAGCTGATGTTTGATGTATTAATAATTTTCATTTTATCTTTTAGGTCCCAGAGCACGAATTCACCAGCAAGGAAATGTTGGAAAGAATTCATCTGAGTGAAGTGGTCAAGGGCTGCTTAGCACTTCATCCCAATTCACGGATGAAGCCAGACGTAGCTCTTGGTGCAAATTTTTTTAAAGCAGATAAAAGGTATATTTTTTAGAATTTTTTTTTCTGTAACTCATTTAATACCAAATATATCCAGTTTATAAATAGGCTGCTATTAAAGGCAACAAAATTGAAAAGGAGATTGCAGGTAGATCAATTAAAAAAAATTAACTTGAATGTTGAAGCTGGAGCTTGTTTTTAAATTGTTCAATATTTATGAGAAATATTCTTTTTAAATTTTACTGTATTATTTGATAATATTGAAAAATGAATTTAATTATTTAAATAAAAATTTGATTAATCAACAAAAAAAATGTGTACTATTAAATGAAAGCAACTGACAAATATACACAATTGAATGTTTTAATAATTGAACTTCAATTTCCAAAAAAAAAAAACTCTTAAAATTGTGCATTATATTTTTAAAAAACTTAATTTTTTTAAAAAAATTATCACAGAAGTAAAGATTTTTTGAGTTTTAAGATAATAAATTTTAAGAGAGAATAGTTGGAAGAAATGGTCCAATTTCTAGAAGTCATAATTACCAGTTTGGCAATTGTTATTTATGCTTAATTGAATTTTGCTTCATGCCTGTTTTTAATTTCAGCATTCCCTCCATAATGAGCCTTGTACAGAATACTAATAATTTGATAGCTTCATTTATAAGCGAAATGTTAACATGAGTGCAGTAGTAAGAATTCAATAAAGTAGTTAATAATTTGTTTACATTTTGCTGTTGTTCAGTATTATATAAGAGCAATTTCTGCACTATTTTAATTTAGATTTTATATATATTTTTAAATAGTTTTCATGAATAATAAAATTATAAATTGCAATTTACATAATATCAAGTAATTGGAATACCAGAAAGAAAAGATTTCTATCTACTGAATCTGTTTGAATTTTATCCGTAAGTGGGATTTCTGTATGAATCAAAACAAAAGCATGAAAACATTTTTTTAAAATGATGTCTTAGAGTTGCAAAATATTTAAATCTGCTTAATGCAAAATCTTTTGGATTTAAAGTATTTGTTTGCATATCATTTTCTCATTTAATATTAGTGTGTTATGCAAGGGGTTGAAAAAACTGCATTCATATTTTCAATAATTTATATAAATATAAAGATTTTGCAGTAGTATACTTTCTAGAGAATTAAACATTTTCAGTTTTTAAACTAAAAAGCTCTAAATTCTCATCAACCTAAAAATGTAGGGTTTTTTTCTGCTTCATTTTACTTCATGTTTCATATATTAATTTTTGTGTTTTTGTAGATAGATCACTTGCAAAGAAATTTAAACGTGTAGCTATTTTTTCTGATTTTAATCTGATTTAAAAAAAATTTATTTGATGTAATTTAATAATTTTGATATTTTTGTTTATAGTGATCTGCATTTCTCTGGAAACCAAGAGGTAGGTTCTTTCAAAGTAATTTACTAAAAATTACTTAAAATAAATATCAAGCTTATAAAAAAATCTTATTTAAATAAAATCATTAAATATATATAAAGTTAAATATTTAATGACTAATAAAATTTCATTGAATATTGATTTATACGATTACAAAATATATTAATAACAATATTATTAAAGTTGAGATCTATTCCAAAAACTTGAGAATCAGCTGTTTTAAATTTGAAAATGAAAATCTGTCAGTATTAGTTTGAAATGAATTTGACATAAATTTTTAAAATTTTGTACAGGAAAGGAGATATGCAGCTAGGGGACCGAGGACTCCTTCCAGATCCAGAACACCTGCCAAACACAGGAGCAGAAGCCCTATAAATATCCCTTCCAATAGTTAAATTTCTTTTAATGTGTATTAAGAAAAAAATTACGCTAAAAAATTGAAACCATAACAAATGTAAAATTAGTGGGAGATTTTTTTTTATAAAATCTTTGTAAAATCATTTTTGTCTATGCCTGTAAGGATTTACCAAAATTTTTACAGCATCTTAAGGATCTAGCATCTTAAAATTTTAAACTTCTCAAAATTTCAGATTAAATTTACATATTAGTTGCATGCTTGTTTGTACATATAAGAATGAATTTGTAAATTAATTTAATTATGCAAGTTTTGTTTTATTTTCATTTTTGTTTATTGGAACTCCTACTGATATTTGATTCAACCACTTCAATTGTAAATTACTTGTATTCAAATGCAATACTACCTAATATTTACACAATATATTGATAAATTTGTTTTTGTCCTTAGTTTGTAAACATTCGTGATTTTTAAAACATTTCTATTTTTAGGTATGTATATAATATGTATACATGTTGCACATAAGAGCGTGCTGTTAATTTTGATGTGGGAAGAAAAATCTGTCCTTGTCCGTGACAATTTCATCCGGAAAAAAAAGTTAGCAATTCATTTTATTGGAAAATTAATAAGTGTGACTGACCATCTCTCTGCATCAAAAGGTGCTGATCTTGCTATTCTGAAATAAACATCTAGTCATGTTGTTAATTTGATTTAATATAATGCTGATTTGTTTTGTAACAAAGATATGCTGCTTTTTTTAAATTTAAAATGAGCCACAAAAAATTTAAATAGTGTACAACATATTTCAAAATATGTAGTTAATTGTAAAAAGTACCAATTATCAGAATTCAATTTGCGAGACTTCTATTAGCCTGTGCCATGTTATTTTTATTGACTTCGTTGACCTGAGGATGTTTTATAAGGAATTAACTGGTACTCAGCGTGTTGCTGCCACAGAAGAAATAATTTTGAACATATTGGTTGAAATTTAAAGCAACTGTAGTCTTTAATTAGGAATGATGGAAAGAATATTTTTGTATTGGAAATAAATACATTAATAGGATTTGAGTGAACGTAAATAATATATTTTTAAACCTTATTATTCAACACTAGGACATATGATTACTGGCCATCTAAATTATGTATATAGTTGCTTCCTTTTAATAATCTGATTTGACTTCTGTAAGAAAATTATGTGTAGCTTTATTATTTTTACAGTCTTTGAACTTTGTTGTCAGGCTCTTCTAAACTTAAATGGAAGTTTAGATTGGAGACCCCCCCCCACTAAAAAAAACTATGACTTGTGATAAATTAATTCAGGAGAGAAAAATATACTTTACAATGGCAAAACGTGAAAATAAATTTCATTGAGGTATTTACACAAAATACTAACTTTTTAAATATTTTAGTTGTTCTTGCTTGCATGCACATTTTAGCCAAACTAAAATTTGTTTTATTTGCTAATTCTGTCATTTAAGCTGAAATGAAGAAATACAATCCCCACTAATCTATAGAAAGTTTTTATATGTTTAATAATGCAAATAATTAGGAATTTTGTGTAATTAGCTGCTTGAAATAGGAAAATTGTTCCCATTACATAGCTTAAAATATGAAATAGTACCTATGTTGTTGTGGCTTATCCTGCAGTTGTCTAATGATATCAGACTAGGTCCATTAAACCATTGACCAAGTGAAAGTTGAGGACCCGAAAGGAGGAAAAGATGTGTTTTCTCTGGAAAGTCCCCAACGGTTCAGGGTATGTTCGGCAGAGGCTTGGTGAGCTTGGCATTTAGAGCAGATATTGAAAGCCTTTCTGCCCTCTAAAAACCAGACTTTTAGTGTGATCCCTTGCCAATCTGGATATTGTTGTTCAAGAGGCTTTTTTGCAATTGAGAGCAAATGAAGAGTTCGATTCTTCTAAAATAAGCCTGAGTTTGAGACGGATAAAATATTCGTTTTATCTTCAACTGAGTTGTATCTATAAAATTGGGATATGAATTCTGTACTTAGAAATCGAATCGTACAGATTAGCTCCAAAAATCAGAGTAGGGTAATAATTTAAGATTATAGAAGAGTAAAATATAAAATTATCATTATGTACAATGCAAAAAGAATGGCCCTCAGACAGAAAATGTGAATGATACAGAAATAAATGTCTTCATTTCTGTTACCTTATTGTTTTATATTTAAAAAATTTATTTTGTGTGTCCTTGAAAGTAAATAGCTAATTCAGAAACAATTTATCACCGAAATAAACAATTAAAGTAATTTATTGTTTGGAATCCTTGTAAATTTTGGCACAACAATTTTTCTTGGGTATAATTCATTGTTGTAACTTTTTTCCATGATAGAAAAGCTTTGTTAGCTCTCATCAGCGCTGCTGCAGTTATTTCAATAATTTCATAATTTGTTTGAAAAATTGTATTTATGATGTATACTTACTATTTTTAATTCCATGCTATGAACTCCTTTTTAATCATGAATTTGTTTAAATTTCCAATTAATCTTGTATTGTGATTCTACCTGTCAAACTGTGATATATATATTTTGTGCTGTTACATACTTACAATTTTTTGTTCGATGGTTTAAACATGAACATGTTTAAATTTCCAATCAGTTTTGTATCTTGTGATTATATCTGTCAGACTGTGATATATACTTTTACTTTGTGAACTGGCCTCTTTTGTTGCTAGTATTTTTACACTATAGCAAAAACTATTTTTATTTTAACGTGATGTTTTATATGTGTAATTAATATAAAGTACAAATCTATACATTTTAGTTGAACCTGAATAAAATATTTTTCTGTTATTTGTTTTCTTTCATTTTTATGTATGTATTTAAACCAGAACATTAGGAAACCATCTTGACAATTTTTTTACATATAACTATATGCTAATAAACGACTTAATCATTAAAATAATAAATAGTTATAAAATGTTTTATTTTGCATTTATTAAAATTGTTTTAATACATATTCATTAAATTCCTTCGATTTTCTTAAAATTTTGTATTTAATACGTAGCGAATTAAGTTTGCAAAACTTAAATTTCTTATTTTATTTTATTTAACATTTTATATTGATCTTTTTAGATCTATTTCAATCTCTAGGTCTTGTTGAATGCAATTAGGTTTGGACATTTTATTTACATATATATTTGTAAATAACTTGATAGTCTGAGTGCTATGATAGAAATAAAACTATTAATAAAAATGTGCTTTAATAATAAAACTTATGCCATGAAGAATTAAATTATACAATAAAAACTTATATGCACTATGAAAGTATTTTCTAATACCTTCTCTTTCATAATTCAGCATGTCAGAATCGGAAAAAATTCGCATTATGTAGTCATTCAAGGACGAATAAAATTATCCAATTATAATGTTGTCAGAACTGTTGTAAACTTGAATGCCATTAGGTGGGGAAAATTTTATCCCTGTGAATATATACTGCGATTTTAATTGCGATTTCCAACATGCGTCAATCACAGGCAAGTGAATCGTAGCGATCTTTTAATTCTGCAATATTTTATTTCTTCATTCAGTGTGGGAACTTTTTGGCTTTTAGCCGATTCAGCAATTTTGGAATTCGTTTTGAATTAAACAGAAAAAGTGGAATGAGATCAGGAAATACGAGAATATTTTAGAATGAAATTTACACATGCCAAATTGAGCTAAGAATTGGGAAATTCAGTTTATACGACATTTTAAAATTTAATTTAAAGACAGCATCGTAAGAGAATTGGGAACAATATCAGATTGGTTTGATCCATCTTTTACTAAAAAAAAAAAAAAAAAAAAAAATGTTACCCGAATCTAATTTTTTTTTCTTTTTTATAAACCCATAGAATATTTTAAAATTTTTGAAATTAAAAAAAGAGGTATAAAAATCTATTGCATTTCAATTGGACCAGAAAGTTTAATATATTTTCTTTAACGTGGTATGAAAAATAAATTTTTAAAATATTTTGATTTAATAAATTTGATTGTATGAACAATCAAAATTATTTGAGTTTAAGTCACAACTGATACTTTTAATTTTAAAGTACTCCCTAAAGGCGAGATATTCCTCTGAATTTGTTTCTGAACTGTTAGTAAGGAAAACGGGTGATGTTCTTGAAATATGATCAATAACGAAATAATCAGTTTTAAATAATTGAGTATTAAATAATATTTATGAATACAAAACTATAAAAGAAAGCACAAAATATTGCTGTTTTTTTTTTTTTTTCAAATTATAAAGTTTATTTCAAATTCATAATATATTTTTTTTTATTCACAAGGATTTTTTAACGCATTTTTCTTTGAAACATTTTACTTATGTAAATAAATAACTATTACAAATGAAAACTAGTACGTCGCTATTCACTTAATCACTCTCATTATTACATTTTTCTTTTATCCTAATTTATTCATTTCAATTCTCATTCTTATAAATCATTATAACATCACATTTATGTGATCGTGAGTTGTATCTCTGAATCGCTAATGCATCATTTTCTTTTTCTTCAACTGTTATGTTTGTTTTTTTAATCCAACTAAGTCAAAGGACAAGCTCTTGCATCAAATCACTAGCACTCTTCTTAGTTTTGTATAGAGAATTATTGCCGATTGATAAACAAGTAGAAAATTATTATAACAAGTATAGAAGCCGCGTTGCCTTGGTGGTAAGGTCTCCGCTTCCAAACCGGAGGACTGCAGGTTCGAGGACCGATTCCAGCGAAGAACCCACGTGTAAGCGGGTCTGGTGCACGTTAAATCGGTCACTGCCGAACGTCCTCCTGCTGGTGTTGTTTGGAGATGGGGGGTGTCAACTCAAATGTCGTTCTCGTCATCTGACCGCGGTTCAAAATTATGAGGACTATCCCGAAAAAGTCCTAGTGTTGTTTCAAAACGGGATGTTAATATAACTAAATTAAAAACAGGTATTGAAATAGATTTCAATGTATCCTTTCTCATTGGTACGACAGCCTCGAGTGGACCCTGGCCTCTCTTTCCTTGGCCCTGGTTTTTCAATTAATCACTTTTAACCTGACAAAGTCCCCATCTGAAGTTGGGGCGGTCCCTAGTTCTTGTTCCAGGTGGGCTTGACCAGAAAAATTTTCTGCATTGTAATCCATTTTTCATTCTAGTAATGTGACCAACCTATTTAATCTTTTGGATTTTTATGTAATTCACGACCTCAGGTTTTTTGTAGGCATGCTAAAGTTTAAAATTTGAGCGTCTGTGCCAAACACCATTAACTTGTATTCCTTCTAAGATAGCTCTTAGTATCTGCCATTCCAAGATACCAAGGGCAATTTTATATTTTTGTATCATTGCTCAGATTTCTGAAGAGTATCTGAATGTAGGTCTGATTAGACATTTATGAATTAATAACTTTTTTTTCTTTAATTAAATGTGATTTTGAGTATTTCTCTGATGTTAATGTAGACAGTGTCAATATATACAGAGCAAATATTGAGAGTTATCACTTCCTTGTTTTTCATAAAAATGACCCATTGAAAATCATTGGAGGAAATCATTACGCTAGGAAGCTGATTTTTAAACGTTGATAGAGTGATCTTACATAAAGTGAGATTAAAACAGTACTGTTGTCATAAAAAGAAAACTCATGTCGAGATTTTAATGAATTTTTATATTTCAAATGTCCAGATTGTAAAACAGAGTAGCAACTATCTAAGGGCAACAGCAGATTGGTAAACTTTCCCGATTGCAAATAGACTTTCTTTCATATAAGACAATATGGGATTATTGTTTGGTGTATGAAGTCAGAAAAGAAAGATACTATGCTTTAACAGAGAATTTCCTTTGCCTTTAAAAATTAACAAAATAGTTAGAAATTTTTGGTACGCAATCTCTTTTGAGGTTTGGTGTCAGTGTCTTCATAGACTTTTACAAACTGTCGATGTCTTGCGGTGATGTATAAAGGATCTTTATATATCACCTCAAGATTATATATATGTTTCATTGTTGGAAATGTGTGGTCTTAGCGAGTGATTAAACGGCGAGTTATTATTGTTTTCTTTTTTTACAATTGCATTTTACTGTTTCAAAACTAATGAAGAGTCAAACTGACCTTCTAAAGGGCAGAAGAATGACGTATTTTATCACAAAAGACACATTTGAGGAAAAGAAAATTAGCGCCTTTTTTAGATTTTTGTGTTTAATGCCTTTTATTTGATCATGTTTACAGTGTCATCGGGAAGCGAAAGGGTCTAAACTTTATTGAACATAATTCTGAATATTCTAACGGGGCAAAAATTTGGTATTTCTGCTTTTAGAGAGCAGAAATCAAAATAAGTGTATTTTGCAAAGGAAAAATTTGGTGAGCTGAAATTTGTATCGATATTTTTCTTCTATTTTTTGTATTAAATATTGGTCACCTTTGACAATTAGCCAAGGCGTGCATCTTATAATTGCATTAATTTAATTACATCCATCCCATTACATTGGCGAATTTAAAGTTCAGAGATTTAATTATTAGAAAATACCAAGAAATGAATTATATCTCCCACATACAATGAGAAATTAATTGAAAATATATTTACACCTGAATTATATTTTCAGATAAAATAAAACCTGCTAAAAATCATATGTTTAATGACGATTATTTTTCTCCCAGTTATGCATAAAACTAATTTAAAGTATGAAGCGTATGTAGCAAATATTATATCTACTACTTATAAAGGCAGGGCTTCGAACCGTAATTTTTTTTGTTCCGGTTTTCGTTCCGGTTCAACTAAAAAATTAATATCGGTTCAGTTCCGGTTTCCGCTCAGCAAAAAATAACGGTTTTCGGTTCAGTTCCGGTTTTCGCTCCGCCAAAAATAACGGTTTTCGGTTCAGTTCCAAATGAATAATTTCATTTTATGTATATTCTTATTTGTACTAAAAATATAATTCTATCATAAACAAAAAATGTAATTCTATCAAAATTTAGAAGATTTTATTCTTTTTTTAATTGGTACACTATGTGAATTGATACAAACAGCAGGTACGATAAGAGCGGTGAGCAGAGGACGGCGAGCATTGGCATTGTTATCCATTATCAAAATCGCATTTGACAACTAGGTTCATGATTACCCACATTCGTCGTTTGACTTTCACATCGTGCACTTGGCCTTGCAATAATTATGTAAAAAATATATTATTTATTTAACATATGAAAATTGCCTCTAATTATTAATATATCTTCTAACGTTGTTTCACTGAGATTACTTCTGTTGTCTCGGAGAACAAATTTCAAACCTGAAAACGCTCTTTCAACACTAACTTGTGTAGCTGGAGCTTCCAAAACCACCATTGCAATCTTATACAAGTGCGGATATGTAATTTTATTCTCTTCCCAGAAATCTAAAATATTATGCTTTATATCAAGCCTTCGTACATTGTCAAAATTATTTAAAATGAATTCAATGCCAATCTCGATAGAAATAGAGGTTCTATGTGTTTTTATTACTGCCAATTCTTTACTTTTTAAAAAAGTCTCTAAATCGTCTTCATTTTCATCACTTTCAGAAGAAGATTTTGTTTCCTCGTTTACTATTGAAATGGACTTTTCAAAAAATTGTAATTTGTTCCAAATATTCTTTAAATGTTGCACAGCCTGTACCTTTTGTGACGTGGAAAGCAAAATTTGATAACGCGGGTCCAAATAAACTGGTCCTACTAAACTATCAATTTCTATTAACAATGCTTCCCTGTTAGATAACTGATTATATAAAATATCTGCAAAGAAATTTTTTAAATTTCGTAACTTTATTTTGCAATGTGTCCAAATTCCGTAAAAATCGCTTAAAGTTAATTCTTCACTTTGTAGTTTCAAAGTTGCTTCCGTTAGGGGTTGTAGAGTATCAACAATTAATTTTAACTTCACCCATTTACTGTCTCCAAAATAGTAATCTAAATTATGTTCCGCTAAAGATGAGCTAAAATCTTTGCATTCCAATAAAGATTTTAACATATTATATGTACTATTCCATCTAGTTGGACAATCCAAAATTGGTCTTTTAGTATTAACGTCTTTAAATTTTAACATAAGAGATGGAATGCGCAGCTTTTTCACCAACCCCCTAGCATCAGAAATAAATTCATTGAAATCGGCATTTTTTATAGAGTTTTTAATTGCTAGTTGCAATGTATGTGCAGCACATCTTATTCCGATTAGTTTATTAAAAGAAAAGTTGTGATCAAAAAATACTCCATCTTCAAAGTGATCCCTAGTTTCGAAATTTTCATTTTCCATTTCGATAACTTCGTCTTCAATTTCGGATCCTAATAACTGAATTAAATATGTCTTCTACAAGTAATTTCATGCGAAACTGAAAAATACTAGTGAATATCAAAATAGGAGAAGCAGTATACATGTAATGATAATTATAAAGTTGACGTTAAATTAGAAAATATTGATAAGTTGGTAACAGTAACAAAATGACTGAAAGATATATCGAACCGAAATAAACCGATATTTTTTTCGGTTCAGTTCCGGTTTTCGTTCAGACCAAAATAACGGTTTTTTCCGGTTTTCGGTTTTCGGTTCAGTTCCGGTTCGAAACCCTGTATAAAGGTAATGTATGTGGTCTTTTTACATAGCTAGAACAGAGGTTCTCAAAATTAGGCTCGGGAATCTTCTATAGACAACAATGTTTTAATATTTGGTATGATTAACTAATTTAGAAAGAGCGTTGAAATATTTATCGCGTTGTTAAAGAGATAGTAGTCTAGAAAAGGATGGAAACTTCTGCGTTAGACCGAAATCTGCAAATTTGGCACAAATATGCATTAAAAAGTGACAATGCCTATTTTAGACCTGTTTTTTAAAATTTTAATTAGAATTTCAATTGATTAAAAATTAAATGAAATTCTGATATTTCTTTCCTACACTGCTGAAGGTGTTCAAGAAAGAAGTATTATATCTTCCAAAATAAAAAAATATAAAACTATTTTCTCAAAAATACAAATAATATACGGGTACAATTATTTACCTATTTTTAATTAATTTTTAAAAACATTTTAAATTTTGTTATAACATTTTAAACACATTTAACGATATGTTTCATTGTTCTGAAATAACTGGAATTGTTGTCACTGCTGCTACAAATGTTACATCCAGAATTTTCCATCCATTATTGATGGTGAAGATTACCTTATGAATTTTTCCATGATGAATAAACTTCTGTTTTAAGTATGCCTTTAAGAAATAGTAGTAGTTCTGTTTTGAGTATGGTTTGTTGTAGTAGTACTTTTAAAAAAAGTTGTATGAAAGTAGTAGTACTTTAAAAATTCCATTGCTTTTATTTTTAAATAGCATTTACAAAGTGATTTTTGTATTAGTCGCAATTTAATCATTTTCACTTCAGACTCAAATTTTAGGCAAGTTGGTAGAAAATTAATGAGATTCATTTGTTTCATATATAAAACGATAATAATATATAAACGATAATCTAAAATAATAAGAGTTACATATCAAACTCTTTTGAACACTCCATCTTAATTTTTAAGCTCGTGTTTTTATCAAGAATCGTCCCCCTTCCCCCGCAGAGCTATTTTCAGCTAATATTTCCGAAAAGATGAGTTTTTTTTTAAATCGATTTCTTCATGTGTTACATATAAATATTTTTAATTTTTCTAGTCTCTCTTAGTGTATTATATGTAAATATTTCATGAATAAATTTTTAATTATCATTTTATTTATATTCCCTTATCCAAAATCTATCAAAAGTTTAGAAGCATTTGGAATTATGTAGTTTTTGACGTGAAGAGTAAGTGGAGAAAGAAAAAAATAATAATTCCCCAATTGCTTAGTTCTAATACTGAATGTAGAATAAGAGACATTTTTAATTTATTGAACAAGTTAAGTGCATTTAACAATGAAAAAACTACAGTTTTTCTGTTATTTACTAGATCATTAGCATCATATTTTTGAAACAAACAATGCAAGTAATTTTAAACAGCAGTACTTGGTTCTAATAATTTTTCATTGACTTACATATTTAGCACAATAATTTGTGGAGAGAAATGGATGCAAGGGCTGTATAGATGTCTTGGGCACTTGTCTTAAGAACCGCCATAAAGACAAAATGTTGTTAAAGAAAACCTTGGCGAAAATATGAAATTGTCACGCTAATTCATTTTCCTTCTAAGAGAAGATACCATCTTTAGATAAACAGTAATTGTTTTTCATTTAATTTGAAACCATAGTTTTTATCAACAATTTTTTTGGATAGCAAATAAATTTTTAGTCACTTTGGGAAACAAATCATATTACTCAAATGTTATTTTCGTACTTCCCAAATACAAACTTTGTACAATAAGTGGACAAAATGATAGAGGCAGATAAAACATTCTGTATTAATGTTTTGGGTTTGATTACTGTTGTCAATCTGGGAGTAGTCACTGCTTCAATGGAACATCAGAAGAATTTCTTATCAATATTTCTTATCTTAATCTCCTTTAGTTTTATAACTGAAATGAACTCAACTTAATGATGTATGATTTAAATTGAGAAATCAATCCCTGCGTATCTACTATTTTGTCTGAATTGTTAGAGCAAATAACAATTATTTTGTAAAGAATATAAATATCTTTTATTCTTTTGCAATCTATATTCAGCATAGAGATTTGACATGTCAATCTTGTGTCAGAAATGGATTTTAGAACGATTATTTTCATTTTATTAAGAGGTTGAATTTCTACCCATTGTGGTAAAATGATTCTGCAACTCAAAAATGAATATAATTTTTGTAAAATCGATATGCAGTCTGAAGCACATTGGATCAATTTTACAACATCTACTATTACTAAATTTAATTCGTGATTAAAACAATAATTATAATTTACTAAAGCAAATAAATAAAGCTTTTATTCCAGCATTTTTGCCAGAAATATCGAAGTACCGTCACACGCTTGACCGACGCATTTTCCCAAGCTAATATAGTTCCCTCTAAAAACTTGGATGATTTTATCTGTTGAAGAAGCAGCATTTAAGCTTAATTTCCCCACAGAAATAAATTTTTCATATATGCTATCGTTAATAATGTGCAGCAAGGGATAACTGCTGTCAATTTTCTGAATCTTTAGATTCGTTTGCAAGAATGCAAAAATATTCTGCTTTTTTACTTCATTTGAAATTTGATTTTTTTCCCTCCTTTGCCATAATGTCCAACAATGCGTTTTGTAAAAAATGATGAGAATATTTAAAATTGAATGGCCTATTCTTGATTTGACGAGCAATGATATCATACTTGAAAACTAAAGCCAGCAAACTTAAAGAATAGCCATATTGTCGCCGCCCATAACTGTATTACCCCACAGAACCAAACAACCACACTCTCATAAAGGAAATCAAAGCCACAGGATCCAAACAGAAGAACAAACAACATATAAACAATATTTTTTTATATGTTTATACATGTCATATAGATGCTTACAATATTATTCATCATTTTTTTTCTATCTTCAATTAGTAATCTTTACATAGTTTGCCCGCAGTTAATTATCTTAAAGAGATTGCGGCTGTAAATACCAACATTTTAAAGTAAGTTCAACACATTGTCAGCACTTGTTTTTTTTTTTAAAGATATTCTTGTTCCTCCAATTAAATTACTACTCCACCAAAACATTAAGTAAAACTACGCAGCATTAAGTAAATCCATGACACTGATGGGATTTTCTGTGGTAATGTCTGGATGGTTTGGCGTCTCTTGCTTTTTTCCTTTTCTTCTCCTTCCACTTTATGCTCATGTAAATGTTTAGATTACTCAGTGATATAAGCACCTAGGACATAAGATGGCAATATGTTAAGTTATATGGTTCATAATCAATTACGTCCGAATGATAAAATTCATCAAATTCTCTAATGCCAATTTTTTGCTGGGCAATTAAGAGAAGAATTTCGATTAAAGTGTGCATATAATGTCTGTACTCAATTATGATGCCTTCCTCAATTACATCAGTCCATTCCCATTATTTTGAAGTTCTTTAAATGAATTGCAGATAACAATTGCTTTACTATGGGCAAAACTTAATTGGTGCTTCAGCAAATGGGTTTCTTTGCTATCTTTTCCCACTTTTTTAACATTTCATCGAATGTCTAAGCCATCGATTCTAAATGCTTAATTGAATGAATCATCGGCATTATTATGAAAAAAAAAATGCCTACAATAATAGCAAAATATTGCATCCTTGCAGACAGAATCATCAAGCCATTCATACTTATAATTTTTTTTTCTTCTGTAAATGACCGGTAGAATTTGCCATCGCTGTACATGGGGCATGATTCCAAATGTGGTTTTGTCGGGATGCAAATTTTAGTCCTTGAAATATCAGTGATGCATATTTATTTTCTAGAACTGAAATTTAGTTCTGTTTGGCTCCATGAATCTCTGCTTCTTCGCACTCAAAATTATTTGCTTAGCTATTTATTTCACCGTCACTAGCCATTGAATCAGCATCGACATCCTTACGCCATGGTCTTTAGACGTATTTGAATTTTCATCAAAATTTAAAGGCCGGCGTCCTGGAACAGGGGTAGCGTGTCTTCCCCTTGATCTGGGCGTCCCGGGTTCGGGAATGGTTCGAGTCCCAGTTCGGGAATGGTTGCTACTCTGTGTTCTGTCTGTGAGGCGTGTGAATGTGCCCCCTGTAAAAAGGGGTTGTGCAAGCGAATATGTGTGTGTCACCTTCATTTGAGCTACAAGTCAGACTTCTGCCCTCTGGGTGCTCAGGGTTCTTTACCCTCAGAAGCTACTGCACCCCCTTTCCGTGGAAACACGGACACGACAAAAAAAAATCAAAATTTAAAAAAGAAAGAAATATTTCAATAACATATTTTTAAAAGTAACTCTCATTACATTCTACTTAAAATAATTACATTGTTTGCTGTAAAAAAATTCAGAAAATTCTCAATTATCTACAATTGCTAATTATTTGAAACCGTCAGAATTTAACACTCAAATTCAATTATAGTTCAACTTAAGAAAGTTTTTGATACATTTTTTTTTCTTTTAGAAATTGTTTCGAATTTGTATTTTAAATAAATGAATCTCGGAAGTTTTTAAAACATTTTCCAAATGAAATTGGTTTATTTTAGTTTAGTTATATTAACGTTCCGTTTTTTCGTTAATATAACTAAACGACAAAACGGGAAGTTTTTAAAACATTTTCGAAATCAAATTGGTTTAATTTAGTTTAGCTAAATTAACCGTTTTGAAGCAACACTAGGGATATTTTGGAATGGACTTCGTGTTTGAACCGCGGTCAGATGAAGAGGACGACAATTGAACTGGCAACTCCCTCCAAACTTCCACACCACACCAGCGGGTCAAATGAAGTTAATTTTTAAATATGTAGAATATCTGGAAAAAAATGAAAACATTTTATTCTAAAGCAATCAGATATTTATTTTCATTTTAACCAGGCTGCATTGTTAAATGCTTCCCCCCCCCTTCACAGCTATTGCAAACTAATGTTCTCAAAAATAATTAGAATTCGACTTGTTTATTTCATTAATTTTTCTCATTGTGCTATATATCAATATTTTGAGAACAACTTTAATCATTATTATGTTAAAACACTTCAAGGTATGTCCTAAGAATATGCTGCAAAAATTAAGTACTTTTTAAACACCTTAGCCAAAATTAATTAAGCACCTTTATACATGTGCACACATATAAACCTGCGTATTTTCTAGACATATGATACTTTCTGTTTTATGATAATGTATAGTTTTTATTGAATTTTTTAAATTAATTTTAAATATATATTTTTTATATAAATTTGCAGTTTGTATTTAATTTTTATATATGTTACAACAAATAAATTTCGACATAACTGGGATTTAAAGTGTAAATCTCCTCTTGTACTAATCTTCTATATTTAGAAATTTTAATTTCAGACTTATAAAGCTAAGATTTACAAATTTCAGAATGGTTACCATCATAAGACTGGCAAAAGTGTCATGAAATAAATGACAGTACAGTGCCACGTTCTAAATGAATTGCCCAAATCAATTTTTTAAAAGAAAAGAATAACAGCGTTCAGAAATAATCAAACAATAAAAAAATGTCCCATCCCTTCTTATTTCTGATGTTTAGTAAAGATTTGTTTTAAACTTTTTTGCATTCCAAAATTTTGATAAAAATTTCCTTTTTAATGGATACAAATATTTACTTTAGCTTTAAAAAATTCAGGAAAATGTGATTTATAATTTACGAAGAAATAAAAATGCTTTAATTACTTCTACTTTCCATACATAAAGAAAAAATTCGAAAAGATAATAAAGAATCACTTCTGCAATTAGAAGCAAAATGAAAATGAAAGAAGATTAATTGAAGAACTTTTTAAAAGTATTTTTTGAAGTCTGCACGAGACAATATAAGGTATTGCTTCAAAATTTAACAAAACTCGTCAAATGAAGAATTTTATTCAATAAACTGCTTTAATTTTTTTTTAGTATAAAAGCAGAGAAAGCATTATTATTTTTTTTAAATCATGAGTTATTTATTTTATCGTGCGACATGACGATTCAAAGAAGCAATGACATTGCTTTGAACTTCATCATAATAAAAATCATTATTATAAATTATATCCAAAACCTATTAAAACAAAAGAAAAAAAGTGCATTCATTGAAACAAATTTTTTATCAATGCAAAGCTATTCTTCAGGCCTTTAATTTGGAGTTAAAATCATTTTTGTGCGATGATACACTTTGATGTTATAGAGAAAACACATTAAAATACTATTTTTAGTCTTTTTAACTAAAATGTTGCAAAATCTGCGTTTAATCGGCCTCTAATATTGCAAAAATAACTTCCCAAATTTCATGCGCATTGCTCTGTCAATCTGGACAAATCTTTATAAGTAAAAAGAGGTTTCTTTGAGAATAAAATTTCTATAAGAGTTATTTTTTTTAAAAAAAATTATCATTATGGAATTCAGACCTTGAAAATAAGTTTTGAATTTAAAATTGAATAATATTATTCAATAAATTGTTCAAAAATTTTAATTAAGTTCAAATTAAAGCAAAGAAAGCATTTGCCCCTTTTTATCCCAATTTTAACACATGTAAAATAACTAAATTAATCAAAGAAGTAATATTGTTTTGAGTTTGATTATAATAAAAATCATTGTTATACATTTTGCTCAGAACTTATTTTTCAAAAATTTCTAAAATGTATTCGTTCAAACAAAAGTTGGTATAATAAAATATTTTTTTAAACTTTAAAAATGATGCACAAATAATTTTTATATCAAATTTCTAAAATTTTGAAAGATTTATTCTTAGTGTTCTCTCTAATATACAAGAAGTAACTTTCCAATTTGCATGTTCTTAATTTCAGTGGTTTATGTTGTACACTGCTTTCTCGATCAGGTCAAACTTTTATGTATAAAGGGAGATTTTATTGGGGTGGGTATCTGTGCAGTGAAATGAAAATATTTATAAAATTATAGCGTCTAAGCCCTAAAAAATAAGTTTTGAAATTTTTTTTATTTCGTTAGAAAATTTCAAATACCAGATACCAGAATTAGCAGTTTTTTTTCCCTTTGTAAAAACTAAAATTTGGCGAGAAACGTTGTAACAAATGATAATTTTCAAATATATGGGATCATTTAAAAAGCAAACAGTGAAAGAATACATGATAGTTTAAAACATATGATTTTAAGTTAAAATCTCATCATACTAGATCGCGCAATGGATTAACGTAATTACCTACCGAAATTGATTACATTTTAGTATAATACAGTAAAATCGATCTAATAAGTCGTTTAAGGGATGGTTCAAAAGCATATTGAAGGAAATGATGATGGAATGTTATGTTCTACAGAGGATTAACTTCGTTTTCACGCAGCTTCTACTATATTCGATACATCTCTCTGAAGCACCAAATTCATCTCGTTGATCGTACCAATCTTCTTTAACAATACATAAAAGGCACCCAAGCATAACTTAAATACTTCAACATCTCAAACTTTAAAACATTTTTTAGTGTTTGAGAAAAGTTTAAAAAACTTTTTTGTGCCTTAACAAGTATGGTACATATTTCGGATTGTCCTTTCCGGATAACTATTCCAGTATTTCAATAAACGGCAATGCATATTGCCCAAGATTATATATATATATATTATATATATATAATTCTGTAAGTTACATTAATACGTGTTGACATCCTGTATCTATTTCATTCTTAATTTCTTGTCCCTTTTCTTGCCTTGATACATCTGATATGCAAGCGTTTACGACTTTGCTTTCAAATTATCGTATTCAACGTGTGGGAAACAAAATGAATAAAATGCTGCCTTGGGCTTTTCAAGAAAATTAAGCACTTTTCGTGACGTTACGCATTTTGCATTTTATCAAAGGACATTAAATATTCATTTCAAATTACATAGTTTTTAATGCAATTTAATTGGCAGAATAAATAAAGAAATTACTTTCGATTTGCATGGTTGCAATGCTAAATATAGAATCTGGAAAAATGGAGGTATTAATTCATTGAATAAGTACCCATATTAGGATAAGCTATTTTAGTATATTCATCGCCCATCTTATGGCTTGTAATGCCAAGTTCAAAGGCTGTTGGTGTCCATCGCCTTGATTTCTTATCCTGACAAAACAAACGTTTGCAAATGCGATTTTCATTCCATCAGCTTTTCAGCCAAATGTGCTACAAACTGTAGGCTGAATGTCCGATAATTAAATTAATTGCCTGATTACCTCTAATTTTAATGTCGTCGACATTCGTCACTTCCATTTCTTAGTGGGCCAATAAAGAATACTCGGCAAAATAAGATATTTTTCACCTCTTATGCTTCAGGTAGTTATTAAAATAATGGAAACAATTTATATTTATAAAGAATTATATTAGTAAGATGTAGGACCGACTTTGGTATATAATACAACTTGGATTCGCCAAGGAATCGATTTATACAAACGTTGAATACTGTTTAGAGGAATATTGTACAATTCTTCCTGGAGATATTGTGAAAGTTCTGGGAGAGATGCCGGTGGTGGATATCGATTTCGTATTGAACGCTCTAAAATAGACCATAACAATTCAATTATATTGAAGTCGGGTGACTGTACGGCCCAAGGCAGATGCTCAACTTCATCCTTGTATTCATCAAACCATGATTGGACTAGTCTTGCTGCATGGATAAGTGCATTATTTTCCTGGAAAATTCTGTCCCTTGCAGGAAAGTTTGCATCATATTAGGTTGTTCGGAAAGTAATTTCGTTTTTTCCTGACAAAGGATT
>JAPMOQ010050474.1:260237-283018 GCA_026543055.1 Argiope trifasciata
AATTGGAAGGAGACAATCACGATTAAACGCTTGTTCAGATGTTTCCCTAATGTGCACCCGCCCTGTTGTAGGAAAAAGTGTGAAACAAGATTTGTCAGACCATATTACTTTCTTCCACTTATCATTCGACCAGTGACACTACTGAAGACGACGTTTATCATTATCGTGCGATTTTATTATTTGTTATTTTTGTTTTCATGTAATTATTTTATTAGTATTTTTTATTCTTTGCATACTTATTCATGTAGTTAAAATTAATACTGAACATAGATGGGGAAATATGCTCTAAACCATGTGCATGTTTGGAATAAGGGGAGAGCATTCTTTACTGTAAATACTTCAACCAGAGTGTTGATGTGAAACTGGTGGAAGCAGATACCGCGCGTTCTCTGTTAGCGACAAAAAGGCATTATTCGTTCGCTCTTTGTTAGCGGCATTTTCTACATTAATGTATATATTATGTGTTTCCTTACATATGAGATCGTCGTCCATGTGTGTTATTATATGTGTGTTTGAAAATAAATAAGGAAAGACAAGAACGTATTTTTCCTTGGATTAAGCACATATACCCAGCTAAAATTTGTGAGAAATGGCTTGGGAATTGCTGCTGTGCCATAAATATTCTGTTTATGAAGTACCTTCCAAACTGTAATCATTCATACTGAAGAATCCAGATAGATATTAAACTCTGCGTTACTTTTGTGCAATTGTTCGATTTTTAGACATTACAATCTGCTTTAATACTCGTCGGTCTCTTTCGCTGAGCTTCTCTTTCAACCCACTGTTTTGCTTTGCGAGTTTGTCTTGTCGCTTTGTGTGTGTGCTGTAATGACTTTAGATACCATACTCATAGAAACGCCAAAAAGTTGGGATGTTTTAGTCACACTTGCCCCAGCTGTGAGGGCTTCTATAATTTAGCGTCTTTGAACATCTGAGGTCCACCATTTTACACTTTAGAAAAAAATCCAAGAATTACAGAACTTCAATAAAGTTAATGTTGTGACGCCTGGCCACTATCCAAAAAATGGCGCTGCGGTCGCCACGGGGAACCAGAGATGAGAACGCCATAAGCGTCGAGAGAGTGTGTTTGTGAATAAATATGGAGATACAGTCCAAAAGTATGTGTGTGATCGTTAATTTTAATCGAATAATTTTTTATACCAATGAGCTATCGAGGGCCAAAACAGTTAATACCTTTATTATACATATATAAACTGGCAGCTATTATTACATTTTAATGCTTATGAAGCACATTTAAAAATGACACTTTTATTCACAGGTGTTATTATTATTTTGATAACCACCTGTATGATACCAAATGTATTATAAATTATAGATTGAATGGCTAACAATTAAATCATGTCTGACAATATGTTAATCTAACGTTGCATTGATTCTTTTAGTCAACCTGCCGTGAATAGTAAGGAAAATGCGATACTTTATCATTTGTTGCCTTGTCGACTATTTGATGAACTTTCTCATTCTGCCTATTTAACTTATTTATGGGATATTACGATAGTTTATAATACATTAACTCTAAGACGGGTTTTAAATTATTGTATTCGTTAATACCCAACTCGCCGCCCCTATGGTTCAAAGGAATAAAGATTTTTATCCACGGGAGAGGGCAAGTGATCACTGATGGAAGAACATTTGCTGGTCCCTGTCACCCCACTGTTGCCATCTCTGACAAGAAATCTGAAAACAAGTCACACAGAGATACTTTTGAATATTAAATTAATTAATCAAAATATGATAAAGAAACGTATTTAAATATTTGAATCCTTAAATGCATGATAATTTGTTTTGATTTAAAAAAAACTTGGTTTATTATGGGAAAAAATTTATAGGTTACATAAAAACCAAATTTAAAAAAAACAGGTAGTAATATGGTATATTTATTTTGAAAAAAGTAGTATGTTGACTTTGGCAAACATAGAGCATTCCTCAAAAATCTTGTTTATATCTAATATAATTTTCAAATATAACATCGAACATTTATAGCTAACGTGACAACAGATAAGTCATTTTTTAACAGTTATATAGAACATTCCTTTGTAGGAAACTCAACAGTAGAAACTATCTCTTCAGCTAACACACTGAGCTTTATCACCCATCACATTTTAAAGTAAAGAGAACGTACTTTCGGAAACGGACGCACTCAGATTTTTAAATAAAATTAAGTGAAACTGGATGTAGACATGTATATTTAAGGGCTAAATTCAATATAATAAACAGTTGTTTGATGTTGGAATGGTTTATCTTTTGTTGTTACAACGCACTATAATTACAATAGAAGTTTTTTAAAAAATTAAAACCATCAGGGACCCTCATTAAAATCTTCCCAATACTTAACAGTATTTGTCATCACAATTCGATGAAAGCCTTTTCAACAGTTTAGATTTATTTAGCATACAAAAATTTAAATGTTTCATTTTATTTACATAAATAATCGATATATATATATTTCAGCATTGGGTGCAAATATCTGCACGAATATCAGATGTAACAACTCGGTCAAATCAAAAGCGATTGTTTGATAAAATTATAGGCCAAATTTGCTGTAATTTAAGTAATTGAAGTGCCAGGCAGCTGCGATTGGAGTTTCTTTTCCATGCTTCTGATTTGAGATAACAATTTTAATGCTGGTCCAAGCTTCATGCATAAATCTGTCCTTAGATGACATTCGTTCAAAAGTAACAACACTTGGCCATCGATTTCCTGAGATCTGAAATTTTCAGCATATTCAGAGCAGTCAGGGAAGTTTTGAACAAATTCAAATACTTCAGGCACCTAGAAGTATGAAAATGAAAATAAAATCATGTTATTATAAATTACATAAAAAAACACTATAAATTCGTTTTTACTTTCTCGTATATGTAGTATAGAAAAAGCATAACAATCATAAAAAAATTCGAACTCGGAGATTTTGTCAAATCTCTACGTTTTAGACCCCTCTGAGTTCGAAAAAAACATTTTAAGAGAATGTCCCTCGGTCTGTCTGGAACAAAAATATAAACACTAGGATAAGACGAATGAAATTTGTTATACGGTTTTTACACCATATTTACAGAGTCCTATTAAATTTTGAATAAAATTTATTCAGATGAAGTCCATCTCTCTGAGTGTTCAAATATAAGTTATTACAATCGTTATAAAAGAAAGAGCTAGATGGATACAATTTGCTATAATATCCTTGAATCTGAATTTAACCCATTTGCATCATTAGCTTATCTATATGCTCAATTTTCCTGGTCAATATCACTGGAGCTTATATATACGCTACAAGTATACTATGCATATAATATAATATATATTATAATCATATTATATACTATATACCTATATGCAACCCACATTTCAAATATTACCACACAAAACAAAATTATTAACAAATAATGTTCAAAAATGATTTTTTTGTCTATTTTTATACAATTTTACATCAAAATATTAAATAATTTTTCCGTGATATGGGCCTTTTTCATATTTTCATATGATTCAAATGGGTTAAGGTTCTTGTGATAGCAAAACCTATGCAAACATCTAAGAAGAGTCTACTAAAATATGAGTGTATTAATCTATAATAATTATAATAAAGCTCAATGTGTGTGTTTGTGTGTGCTGGCGCTCTACAGGTCAGACCTTTGGACCTACAGCTACCAAATTTGGTACATGTATACTTTGGAAGCTGAGAATGTGCACCTCGAAGCCCTTTTTTCGAATTTTTAATTTTAATTTGAATTAATTAAAATTTAAGAGAAATTTCGACGGTTTTCCGCTATAACTGCCGAAAATATTATTGCACAAATATGATTTTTGCATCAATTTAAAGATTAAAAAATTAGCTTTCTAATGGTATAAGTGTTTTAATGTATAACTTAAGCCTCTATTTTTAACGAATTTTTAAAGAAATATTTTGACCATGTTTTTTTGTGTGCACCTGACTGGATAAAATAAAAGAAAACAATGACGGAAGTTCAAATAGTAAAAAAAAAAAAAAAATAATAATAATAATAATAATAATAATAAAACTATCATTGTAAATCAAGTCTAAAGAAATGATACTTTTAGCACGTGACTGGATAAAATAAAAGAAATATAAAATGTGATATTTTCTAAAAAAATAAATGCAATGCAAAGGTTTCTATAATCGCTTGCAATATCTAAATCATTAATTCAACAAATCTTCTTTATTTATGGTAAACCTGATAGAATTTAGACAGGATATGCATTGAAATCCCGACTTAATGGCATATTTCTATAATCTTTTGCAATATCTGTATCAATTCAATATTTTTTTCCCATTATAAAATGAGATAGTTTCTAAAAAAATAAATGCAATGTCAAGGTTTCTATAATCGTTTGCAACATCTAAATCATTTATTCAATTTTTTTTTTTCCTTTTTCGCTTTCTTTAAAAAAACATGTTTAATATAAAACACTTTTAATTTCAGGCCAATCAATGCCCGGAATTATTTCAAGGCTAATGAATATGTGACTCAATTGGAAATTTTAGAACGCATTACTCATGGCGAACCAGCTGGTCACCAAAGATGGCTAGTCTTTAATAAAGCTGATATTGTCAAAAAAAAAACAGCAGATTGTTCTGAATTGTCGCACCTCAATTATGGGCAATTTTTTTTTTTGTTTTTTTTTTTTTTGCTACAGTATTCCACAGCAAGAAATGAGTGTTGTCCTTTAGTTATTGGAAGATATCCAGGCTCTAATGGCATTCACTGATACATGATCAGTACTTTCAGTCTTCTAAGAAAATAATTTCTGGAGCTCTAAAACCGCTTAAAGAATCTGAGTCGTCTACTTTAGGAAAAAACAGCCTTAAGGATAAGAATCCTTATACAGAAGACTGGGAAAGATTCACGTTCTACAGAAGACAAAATTGCATTGACTTCCTTTATTTGTAAGCTCGTGGATAAATTTATTCTGGCAAAGATAAAATTCTACTTGTCTGCAAATAGCTTATTCCCTAAGAAGCAATGTAGCTTAAAAAGATTTTTTAGTACTATCGACCCTTTTTTTTTGTCAGTATGTTCAGATTCATAGAATCCAAGCCAACTACATTACTGTCCTCTTGGACATATTTAGGAGGTTTGATAGAATTTGAAGAGAAAAGTTTAACCTTTTGAAGTACTTGGGATTAAGAAAAGAGCCCTACCTTAGATGGTGGATTTTTATTGTCCATAAGAATTAAATATAAACTCACTGGCTGATCCCTTTAATTTTAAATCTAGTGTCATATATATGTCGGTTTCAAACCCTATTCTGTTTTCATTTTACACTGCTGATATTGAAAAGGTAAGTATCAATTACAATAAAGTAGGATTTTTTGCTAATGACATTATTTAATGGCATTCTAGCTGCGATATTAGGAAAATTAAATCTACTTTCAATTCCCTTCTAATTGATTTCGATATATTTGTTGAGAAGCAGAAACTGATAATTTACCAATAACGAATACTTTATAATAATAAGATAATACTTCAAAATCCTTACTAAGTTTTTCACAATCATCTTTATAATTACTAGCCAGTGATATACATGAATAGCAACCAAATAAAATATACTATACACATGTGCTAAAAAAGAATTTTATGAAATTATCAAAAGAAAAAAAATTGTATTTATATTTTTTATACTAAATTACTCACCGTCCATTTACTAGGTAACTTTTGAGATAAATCTGTTTTTGTCATTTCCATTTCATTATTTGATTCATGTTCTTTTATTGAAAATTGATGAGGACTATTCGCTAGAGATACAGAATTATCTTCATCTGTGTTGCAACGTACGATTATTCTCTTTTCAGGTTTTGAAGTTGTTTCCAAGGCTATTGTGGTCTTTGTGTTCTCATCTTCAGCAAGTGGCTGAATAAAGAATTGTCATAAAATATTATCAAATATATGAATTGCAATAATAATTTAAAATTTAGTTTCTAAATCTCCTGTTTTTAAAGAAATCCTTCACACAAGATGGTTAGTTTAATTATGATTTAATTACATATTTTTTTAACTGCTAGGTATATGACTATTTTTCCAATTGGAAAAAGGCTCTAAAAATATTTTTTTTTTTTTAAATTATAACTCATGTCATTTAAGCAAATAAATGTATTTCTTTCACAAAAATAAATAATAAATTTTTAAAAATATATAATTGTTCCAATTCTAGTAATCACATTTAGTAAAATATTTTGGAGAAATATTAGCTCTTTTTAAAAAAATAAACATATCTTTCAAGACCAAGACTGATTGAGCTATGAAGACTATGAGCTATTTTAAGCAATTTAATGGAGTGTGGAGAAAGATCTCCAATCGACGAATAGCATTTCCACTTAGCCACCACCGATTGGTCTAAAATGAACCATGCTTCGAAAATTATGTTCAATCGCTATAGTCACTAAAGAAAGAAACACACACACACACGTGTGTGTGTTGAGTACCAGGAAAAATACAGACTAATCTTGATCCTTTAAAAATATTTTAATAAGCCCTTTATTGTCTCTCCACCCTCCATATTGCAGTCATGTATTTCAGACAAATCACACTTAATATGTCTCATATAATCAATTACATTACAGACATTAAGCTATTATTACATTGCATAGACTAATTGATATGAAAATTTTAATGCGCATTAAAACCTGGCAAACCAGCAAGTTGACAATAGCATCTAGTATTTATGTACTTGTTTAATTTTCTGCACTAGATACATTGCTTCCTGAAATTTAAATTATTTTTGATGCATCAAATATTTTATTGTGTTTTGTTCAATAATTATTAAAAGTCAAAAAAGAAGAATATTGCTTAATACGTATATGTGTAGCTTACAAGATGAATTTAAAAAAAAAAATTCCAACTCCAATGCAAAATTTAGAACCCAGCTTTTACGTTTTTAATACCAATATGATGTCACGGGACTGGCCTGCATTAGAAAGTTTCATGTACACAACAAACAGAGCAAGAGACAAATAAAATAACATGGATTCAATTCCTGACAATTTCAGGGTGTCGCTGACACCTAGTTATATCTAAACTCGACTGATAGAATTGAAACTCATTGAATGACTAAGGATTTGATTGAAATTAAATGTAATTAATACTTCCGGGGTACCATTTGGTCGCTAAAGGCAATTAGTTATGACAAAACATTTGAAATCTAAATGTTTTTATGAATAAGTCAAATTAAATGGAAATTTATGTATACATTTAAAGTAAAGTACTCACCACCCATTCGTTATTTAACTTTTGAAACAAATCTTTTTTTGGCATTTCTGTTTCATTATCTGATTCATCTTTTTCCATCGAAAATTCATAAGGGCCATCCAATGAAGGTATAGAATTATTTTCTTCTGTATTAAAACATTCTGCTATTTCATTTTCAGGTATCAAAGTTGTTTCCATTCCTACTTCATTATTTGATTCGTTTTGTAGCACCGAAAATTGATAAAGGGTATCCAATGGATGCGCAGATTTATCTTCTGTGTTATAACATACTGTTGTTTCATTTTCAGGCACTGAAGTTGTTTCCACTCCCACTTCTTTATTTGATCCATCTTCTTTCATCAAAAACTGACAGCGACTATCCAATGGAGGTACAGAATTATCTTCATTTGCGTTGCAACACACCGTTGTTTCATTTTCCGTTATGGAAGTTGATTCCAAGTCCATGTTGGCTTTTGTTTTTTCTTCTTCAATAAGTAACTGAATAAACAATTTTTATAAAACATTAATTTTTAAGAATTGCAATAATAATTTTAAATGTAAAGCTTATGATTTTCTGTTTTTAAAGCAATTTTTCACATGGAACAAATACTTTAATCACAATATAATAGCTAATTTTGAACTGTTAAAGATATGGATATTCTTTCAACAGGAAAAGAGCTCAAAAAATCTGAAAAATTATATTTTATGATGTTTAAGTAAATATAAATGTATTTCTTTAAGAAATCCAATGTCTAAAATTTTTTAGCCATATTTAATAAAATATTTAAGATCTATTAGCATTAAAAAATAATAAACAACTCTCTCAAAACTGATTGAGGCATGAAATTCTTTTTTAGGCAATTCAATGGCGTCTCAAGGAAGATTTGTTAGTCAATGAATAGCATTCCTATAGGCGACCATTGTTTGAGCCATGTTAAGAACAGTATATTCAATTACTAGAATCCTTTAAGTGCTTTTTTTAATAATAAAAAAGTGTGTTTGATGAATATTTGGGGAAATACAGACACTTTTTAAAAAAATCAATAATTACTTTTTTTTCTGATGCTCCATATTACAGTTATCTATTTTAGAAAATCACTTTTAATGTGTTATATAATCAAAAATTAATATTTAATTCTAAAGGTGAATATTATGCCTTCTCCTTGCATTTGAAATAGTAACGATTTTAGATTTGTCAACAGTCAAGAACAGCTGCTGAAATACTTTGGAATAATGCTATAATACAAAGTTATTCTATAGTTATTGATTGCTCTTCCATTTTAACTGTAAAATAATCATAAATGAGAAATAGTTTTCAATGATGACAGTTTCCTGTTTATTTGAAATATATATTTACCTGTATTGGTTTAAATCTTCTCCCTCTGAACCTTTTTTTTCTACGACCCCGTCTACCTGCGAAAGAATCTAATTTCAAAACATAATGGACTGAAAACTACCACCGTTACTTTAAATATAAACAAGTTGCAGAATAAACAACCTGACTATGTTTTGTACTTACTTGATAGCATTATGAAAAAGTGAAGCAAAATAGAACTCACGAACTTTATATTTAAAAAACAAAAATGCAGTAAACAATTTTATAAATTTAAATCTTTGTAAATCACATTTAGCTGCATTTTCTTGCATAAAAACATGCAAAAGCTTGCCATATATCATTTTTTTCACTCTCTAAGCAATCGGAATTTTTATTTTTGTCTACAATTTTAAAACTGATTATTAATGTTGATGCATTTATAACCTTAAAACAAAGATAAAATATTTTTACAACTTCAGGAATTTAATTAAATACAGCAAAGGTTTAATTCACTTTAAGTGCTAATTTATCAAATATGTTAAGTAAAAATTCTTGGTTGCTCAGAGGATTAAATGCAGAAGTAAGCAAGATTAAACAACAAATAATTAAAATAAATGTTAAAGGCAAAAAAAATCAGTTATCAATCAAAAGTCTGATAAATAAAAAAATTCTGATAAATAAATAAATAAAATAAAAAAGTCTAATAAATAAATAAATAAAATGATAATAATAATAAAAATAAATAAATAAAATAATAAATAAAATAAAATAAAAAAAGTCTGATAAATAAAAAATAAAAATGTTAAGTAAAAATTCTTGGTTGCTCAGAGGATTAATGCAGAAGTAAGCAAGATTAAACAACAAATAATTAAAATAAATGTTAAAAGCAAAAAAAGTAGTTATCAATCAAAAGTCTGATAAATAAAAAATGGTGTTGATGTTGTTGTTACTTATGGCACTTTACAGGCCCACTGACAGTTTTCTGTCAGCGATTTAAGCCTAAATTAGCATCCCTTGTTTTTTAGTAGTGCCAACTAGAGCTAACAATACAACTTAGCTACTTCATGCTTCACATTCACTTGCACAACCCCTTTTAGTAGGGAGGCACATTCACACTACTCGCAGAAAGAACAGAGTATGACAACCAAGCCCAACCCGGGATGCTGAGATTACGGGGAAGACATGCTATCCCTATGCCTGGACGCTGGCATAGGGTAAAAAAAAGTCTCCGTACGCAGATATGAATGCAAATCAAAGCTTAATTTTTCACACAAAATTCATAATGATAAAAATGAAAACTTAAAAATGAGCTAAAACTAACATTATTTAATATTTATTCACATTAAAAGGATGATAAAACTGACAAAATTAAATAATAAATCTTGAAAAACTCAAAAAATGCCGTAAACAGGGAACAAAAAAGTTTCCGTACGGTGCCCTAGCACACGAAAAAAGTTTACAAAAATGCAAAATACATTTAAAAAATATACATTTAATGATCAGTGGGCCCTCCTTTGGCCTTTATCACCTCTTTTAGACGTTGAGGCATTGCCCCTACAATTTTTTTTTGTGGTTTCTGGAGAAAATTACACCAAATACTACTAAGGGCACTTTTGAGCTCAATTTTGTCTTTTATGTCATATTTTTTAAGTTGTTGGCCAATTTCTCCCCACAAATTTCAATGGGGTTTAAATCGGGTGACTGGGGAGGGATATGAATGTGTTGCTTAACATGGTAAAGACACTACTCTTGGCAAATCTTAGAGGTGTGTTTAGGATCGTCGTTCTGCTGAAAAGTAAATCCAGCTCCAAGTGATAGTTTCTCTGCACTGGATAACACATTTTGTTTAAGAATATCCAGATATCCATATTTCCCTCGATGAACTGCAAATTTCCTACTCCAGAAGCACTCATACACCCCCACACCATTGCACCGCCACCACTGTGCTTCACAGTTCTGCATAAATTTTTATTTAGCATTTGTTCGTTTGGTTTTCTCCACACCATAACTCGGCCATCTGACCCATGAATGTTAAATTTTGATTCATCGCTAAAAAGAATGGATTCTCAAAAAGATAATGGCTTGTTTACATGCTTCTTTGCAAACTCGAGGCGCGTTTTCCTGTTGTACAAACTTACATAGGGTTTCTTCAGGGCCGCACGTCCATGATAACCACTTTTTTTATTGACATTTCTCCCTGTTTAAGTTGAGACTTTCATGTTGTAACTAACCATTAAATCAGTTGCCAACTTCGGTGCACTAATTCGGGGATTTTCTTGAAGTTGACGTAAGATGTTTCTTTTATGCACGCGATTTAATTTTGAAGGCCTCTCAGATCGATCTCCATTCTCAAGTGAATGAAGTTTACGATATCTTTCAATGATATATTGCACAATAGAGTTCGATTTTTTAATCCTTTCACTAATCCCTTTCATGGATAATCCATTATTACGCAATTTAATCACTAATTCCCGAATAGCTCTAGGAACTTGCATTTTGAGACGATCAAGAACAAATTTAACTCAACAACTGTCGAAATGTTGTTTTCTTATCAGTGATTAACTTTCTGACGACAAAGTTTTACTGCGGGCCTGTTTTAAACACTTCAGAAAGAATTTGCATAAAGCGTACGGAAACTTTTTTTGCTCTGCAATTTTCAATTTACCTTAGATATTGCAAATAATATGCTTTTCTCGTTTTTTAAAAATGAAAATTTACAAAAATCTCTTTCTATAGACTTATACTAAACACATATAGACAGTATTCAAAGAAAAAATGCAATATTTTACAAATTATGCTCATTTATTCTTAAATTTAGTGACCGTACGGAAACTTTTTTTACCCACTGTATATAAAATTTTTGTTGACATAATAGATCATGCAGAGTCGAAGATAGGTGTTTTAAAATAAATAATTAAGAGAGCTCCTATAAAAATGAAGGGAAAAAAATATAAATAAATCTTTTCTCCCTTTCTTGATCAATCGAAATGCATCTAAAGGAGGACACAGAATTTAAAGACTAAAGAAGAAATTTAAAGAATGTGTAATATTTATGCCTTTCAACTGTAAAAATATATTGCTTTAGACAAATATAAACAAATTTTGGTTTCAAATTTAAAATAGTAGCTTCTTAATTAAAATAAAACTGTAGAGAGACTAATATTGAAATAATTTACTATACCTGAATTCATGTGCCTTGGAACTGCTAAAGATGGCATTCCTGCAGGTTTAGTAGTATCCTTACTAAATAGTTTAACACAATATTTGGAGCAAAAATATTTTGAATGTTTGTATCTGAATTCGGGCGCCAAATTTCCACAAAATTCACAATTAATCAATTCCAAAATACCTCGTGGCCTCAGAGTTCTCTTATTTTCTAAATTGAAAATTACATACCAAAGGGAAACAAATGAAACATAAACCACGAAACAGAAAAAAAAATACGTCTATACAAGTCATTCAAAAGAGAAAAATAGTTATTTCCTTTTAAGCAAAAATTGAATATTCAAACTGAAAAGTGACTAAATGTCCTATTACAAAAAGTATCATAAAAATAGTATTTAAATATATGGCTCTTCAGTGATGCAGTTTGCTTATTTTTATGAGCATCACGAATATTTTAATAAGGTATATTTAGTTGTTGATTGATCAGAAACTACTTTACAAGCTACTTTATTTGAATTATAACTCTACAGCTAATACCTTTTAAAAATGATTGAAATTTCTTGGTAGGTAATTGCATTTCACCCTCTCTTCTCAATAATCGTAAAAGAGTTGAAATCTAATAAATATGCATACACAATTAACTGCCAAAGGAGTTGTGTTGCTATCTGGAAAATAAGGTAATCTTTGTATTTCAGTGACAACAATGCTCATTCTAAGAATAATTTTATTTCTAACTTTGAACATATCTTGCATTGGTATGCCTAAACGACAATCATAAATATTTATGATAACAATAGTGAGATTATAATTCCTATCCGCCTCAAATATAATTGTATAAGTAAGATCAATAACCTCATTATTTTAAAGTAAAATAAATAAATACCCAAATTTTGAAATTTCAAAAATATTAGAAAATATAACGGGGAAAAAATTCAAATTTCAAAAGAAATTAAAGTATTTTTATCTGGAATCTCAATATTAATTTTTTAAAAAATAGATTATTAAATCAAAAAGATATGCCCTTACTTTTTAAATGCTAATTAAATACCTCATTTCATGGTTATTTTTAATAGATGAAATTAAAAAAAAAAAAACATCACATATCTGGAAAAAAAACTAAAGAATTTTAAACAACAAAATACCTTGAACACATTATTTCTTTACTTAGAACAAGTGAAAATATTTACGATTTAAAAATAAAAACATTTTTTAGTGTTTCATCAAAAAAGATTTATTAACTGGCTATTTTTATATTGCTATAAAAAAAAAATTATCAATTTATGCATTGTTTTGATTTCAAAGAGACAAAAGTACTTCTAATATTTTTTTAGCTAAGCATCCGACTTCTCTAAATGTGGTGTATATATCTGAAATTATATATGAATATATATCTGAAATTCACAAACTTTTTGCCTCAATCATTATATTACCATTCTCATAAAGCAACCATTTTTTTTTTTTTTTTCATGGCTTAAGCGTGGAAAATGAGTAATATAAAGGATCTTTCACTAGATTGATTTAATTGACCAATGATGATTTGTCATCAACAATGGAAAAGATATTGATTGAAGACCATTATAAATTGAAGATTAAACTCTCCTGAGAGCACTTTTGTGAAAATCATGAGAAATAACACTTAATAAACAATTGCACTTTAGGACAATAAAGAATTATAGAAAAATGCTGATGCTTAAAAACTTTTAAAATTGTAATTTTTAAATAAATGTACACTAATTTTATTTAATTTATGAAAATTTCATCATCAATTATACATAATTTACTTTGGCCCATAGAAGGACACATAAACACTGCTTATTACATTTATTTTTAATGTAATCTACTCTTTCATTCAAGCAATAATTTTAAATGTATAATTTCCTTTATTTCAAAACATAAATGACAAAAAAAAAAAGTTTAAACTTTCATACGCATAACTATAATGTGTATATATAAACAGAAAAGAAGCATTAAAGCAAATGATAATTTCTTATGTTTAGTAAATGATAAGAACTAAAAATTAAAATCCAACACAAATAGTACTTGGACACAAATATACTTAGGTATTTTGAAATGTATAAGTAATGTGGCCACCAAAGTCAAATAATCCATTTAAAAACTTTCTACAATTAAAAAAAAAAAACTTTTTTTTTCCATTGACTTTTATATTATTGAGCTGACATTTTGAACAATTTTACAGAAATAAATGGAAACTTAGCAGCTTTTTTTTTTTTTTCTTTTTTCATACATGGGGATTTTTTTATATGTGAATCTACTAAAGGTAGTACTCAGTTACATAAGAAGGAAAAATAAATTGAAAAAAATATAAATTAAGGCAAAATTCTATGATACAGATCTATGTTTCATGCTTTTCCTAATATTTTAAGAAAATAGTATCAATTTGTTGAAATATAACATGTATTTTTCAGAGTAAACATAAAAAGTGAAATTATTATATATTATACAACTGATCAGTAACTTGTATTTTAAGTATATATTTGAATTTAATAAAATATAAATCTCATGAAATAATAGTACTCTTGTAGATAAAAAATAATCAATTTTGACAGTTTTAAATATTTATGTGCCAAATAATTCCAAATATTTTTACAGATTCAGCACAGAATTTTTTTTTAATAAAGCAGATTGATCTTCAAGCATTCAATAACTATTTAAAATTCTTCATGGCAAATGAAAATTTAAGACTAAAATGAAAAGAACCAAAAATTTAGAAAAAATTTATCGAAATTAAAAATCTGAGCTATAAAACCTTCATTATGATGAAACTCTCATTAAACCAAGGCACATTCAAAATAAAAGATATAGTGATTGCTATACCTATTGGTGAAGCTTCCTTTTCTTTTGGGGATTCAAATTTCTTGGTAAGCAATGTGTTGTAGGGTAAATCTAATAATGGAGGTTTACTGACCTGTTAAAGAAAACAAAAACATCTAAGTTCATCAACACTGATTGATGCCATATACTATTATAAGAATAAAATGTAACTAATTTGTGCATAACTTTGAATCAAAGTTTATTTGACAAAAGGATTTATTGAAAAAATTTAAGACTTATAAAAAAATTAAATGATATCTAAAATACATTCCAATAATATTTATCTAAAACATCTATAATTCAAATATTTACTACTCTTGAGGATTTTCTAGCTCAGATGTTTACACAGGTTTATTGACTGGACCAATTAGGAATAAAGTGAAAGTTAATGCTGGTAGTGACAAAAACATGAAGAATTTAAATTATATATAAAATTATAGAATTTTTTTTACTTCATATTCATATAAAAGTCTAAAAGTCTATCAGATAATAGAGAAAGAAAAGTATAAAGACTGTATTCAATGTTAAAGCAACAAAATAGCTAATAACTTTCACCAAAACAGATGTTGTGGAAAGAACTTAGCTGTCTTAAGTTTATATTTCTCACAAAATAGCATAAAGAATTTAGTATTGCCTCAAATATAAGATTATATCTTTCTACCATTCAAGCCAATTTTATAAAATTCAAATCTGTGAAACAAACTCAAAGATGGCATTGAATAAATTATAATCAAGAAAATTGTTAATTTTATTTCAATATTTTTTATTTTTATTTATTAGGATATGCAGTTAAGCTATTTGTCTTTCAGTAAATCCAAGATCTTAATAACATTAATAAACAATTCTTTGCACCAAGAGGGAGGAAGCCATGATAGTTATGAGACAAATCATGAGTATGATTTGGACAAATCACAAATCATTATATGACAAATCATGAGTATGTAAAGGAATAAAGATCAGGGACATTTTCTTTAGATTATTATGGGCCACTTTCCTTAGAAAATATCAACAATTGCACCGTCTTACCTTATCTAAATGTAAAATATTGTAATTTCTTACTTTAGATTCCAAATACATTTCTTCCCATTTGATTTTTAAGTGTCAAATTAAAAAATCTCATTACATAAATGGTTTGAATTTCTTCTAATCTAAAACAGATAATAGCAATGATTTTAAGATTACTGAAGTTTTCTTATTGGAAAGGTAAGCTTGTTTTTATTTCTGCCTCTTGAAAGAATATATTTTTAACCAATAAATTACAAAAGCTCACAAAAATTCATAGACCAGAAATTTATATTGTACTTAGTATTAGTAAGGATGCTTATTTATTTATAGTTAAAATTTTTGAAATAGAATTTAAATTTTAACAAACAAACATTGTTAAATAATTATTTTCTAAAGCATTTTTATTCTTTTGCCAGACTTTAAAACAGTAAGAGATAGAGCTTGATAGAAAAGATCTTTGATAAATAAAATCAATCCATATATTTTCAATTTAAGATAATACAATCAACAACAAAGAATATTCATAAAATGAATATTTACTGGAAATGGTTCCAAGCCTTCTTGAAAAATAAATCCATTAATGACATGAGTGAGAAGTCGTGGCTTAGCAATAGCTTTCTGAGGTTGTTTATCTTGCTTCAAAGATGGCTCCTGCATTGCCTGCTGAGATTTCATATGTTCAGAAGTAATCATAGTTTGCATTGTTTTTATTTGGTGTGAAATGTTTAAAGCTTCTGTATGTGATTTAGGCAATGATTGTAAGTTAAAATCTGATACTCCTTCCTTTGTCAAACATGGAACTGGAGGAATAGTTGATACATTAGAAGTAATAGTATTAATAGCTGAAAAGTACGTATCCGTTTGAACCAAAGACCCAGCCATGACAGACATAGATGAAACAGTGGTCGATTCAGAAGATGCAGCAGTTACAGCATCTATTGTTGATGTAACACATGCTTGCAGAGTATTAGTAAAAGGAGTGATCATTGTTTGTGATTTTTGCGGAGTTTCAACACATACTGCCTTACTTTCTATCTTAGAAGAATTTATTTGATCATTGACGATTTGAACCAGATTTGGGTCAATTTGATGCTTTTTCTTAAATTTCTCTGGTGCCATAAATGTGGATGATACTTGGTTCATTTGAGTATGTGCACTAACAGTTTGAGAAGCAACATCAGTAGATTCAATTTTTGAATTAGAAGATGCTCCAGAAGCCATTGGAGATGTTGGTGAAATGATTGTTTGTGGAATTTGAGAAAAAGGAGTGACTGCTGCTCGTGATTCCTGAGGTGAGGGAATTTTAGTTTCAATAGACATTGATTTACTTTCTATTCCATTTATTGTTTGATAATTAATGCCTTGTCCTGGAATTTTGTAGGTTGGATAGTCTGCCTTAAATTGCTGTTCTATAGGAATGGATGTTACCTGGTTCATCTCAGCATATGTAACACCCGTTTGAGTGTTTGTAAAAGGACTTGCAACAGTAGGTGATCTAAATGGAAAAACAGAATATGTCACTGGTACATCAGTAATTATTGTAGATGTTGGTGCACTGGTTGTTTGCAAAATTTCAGGGAAAGAAGCGACTGTTGCTTCAGATTTCTGCATTGATGATACAGCCTTGTTTTCTATCCCAGCAGATTTTATCTGATCGTGGTTGAATTTTACTGGATTAGAATAAATATGATCGATTGCAGTTATCTGTTGTCCCACAGGAATGGACTGTACTTCATTCATTTGAGAAGATACAGAAGCAGTTGAAAGGTTTGATGGAAATGGAGTCACAATAGTTCTTGGTGCAATTTTCTTTTTTGGCAACTAGACAAAATAGAATAAAAATTTCAGTTAACATGAATAAAATAATAAAAATGCAACCAACATTTTTTTAAAACTGAAAGTGTTGTTTTTGTATAAAAATAAAATTGAATTTATATGCTCTTTAAAAAAATTATTATTATACTCTTCACTATGGAAAACCACTAGCTATTCTAAACATTATCGTTGCAATTTTTTTTCAACAAATAATTTTTTTAATGAACCCTAAAAACTTTATTTAATCACAAGCTAGTTATTTTAAAATGGTTTTAAAAATCAGAAATTTAAAATTTCATAGCTTCTTCATGCAAATAAACTTTACGACAAAAAAAAGCACACCAAATTAATATACTAATACCAATATTTTTTGAACAGCTTTTTATTCTATATTTTATTTTTATTTTACTTACAAACACTTTGTTTTGTTTGCAATAATAATAATAATTTGTACAAAAATGAGAGGTCTAATATTTTTTGTGATTAAAAAGTATTTGGAAGTTGAGAATTTAAAAATATGTATTGTTCCCTAAAAGAAAACCACATGATATCAAAAAATATGGTCGGAGCTAGTCTCCCCCATGCCTTGCTGTAACAACCAGAATAACTTAATGACAGTTGTCACAACAGCACTGTGATAAGAGCAATGATAAAATCATGATGATCATCCTCCACTGCAGTTTAATCTCTTTAATAGGAAAGAATTTCTTTTTTTAATAGCTATTTTTGTCCAATTTCCAATACTAAATTACATTGCTTACTTTGAAATTCAAATTATTTTCATTAACTTAGTAAATATTGAACTGTGCAAATTTCTTTAAGTTCAAAATTAGAAAGAATTCTATTTGATATCTACAAGATAAATAAAAGTTTATAAGATCAATCAAAAACTCAAGTTACAATAAGATAAAATTTAAAACAGACAAACTGCACATTTATGTCTATGAGGCAATATAATTGGTTTCCGTTCGAAACATTCATGCATACAATGAATAAGACATATACAAGACAAAAACAACAACAACATAGGTTTAATGTCTGACTATGCGACAAAATCATGAGCTTGAGGTTATATTTAAATAATTTAACTGAGATTCCGGTTGATCTAACTGGTCCCGAAAGTAACTAGTACAGAATAATTATTTTCTTGTTTCAATTTTTTAATGCATATTTTCATTGTTTTGCTGTCAAAATACATTCTCATTATAACTGAGCTATTATAATCATCATTAAAATATTTTGTTTGCTCATTTATCATTTAAAGAAATCCTTGCTTTCTGTGACTTTTTTTCCCTTCTCTTACATTTCTATAAACAGATAAAACATATTTATGAAAAATATCAGAATTGATTGTTGCAATATTTAATAATCACTTACTGCAATGGTCTGAAATCTAGAATGCACTGAGCAAAAATGCAAAAGAACTATTTTTTTTGTAGTTTCAGGAGGCAAAAATGTTTTCTTTAATTATACTACTTCAATATACTTCACATGATTCAGTTCTGATTGTCTCAAATTCAAGAGAAAATCACATTTGCTTTCATATGTGAAATGAACTGGATTATTATTCCTTTCAGTAATTTTTTATCTTTCTATGATATTAACTCTATGAAAACATTGTTTCAAACTTATATCAATAAATGAAAAAGCATGAAACTTATAAATAACAAAATAAAACAACATTGAAAAACAACATCCAGAAAGCTTTTTATCCAGCATGTATTAAAGCATCCAAAATTTAGTGGAAAGAGAAATCAAATGTTGAAATAAACAAATTTACTTTTTTAAAGTTGTCAAAACTTTTTTGTGGAATGTATCTGAAAATTAAAAGGAAAAAATTCCAAAGGATTTATCTCCCCCTCCCCAAAGTAATGATAATAAATGAGATATCCACTAGTTCTATGCAGAAAGAATCTATATCTGATCAGAAGTCAGTGAATCTTCACTGATGAAAAATTGATCCTCCGATCCCAAAGCTGTAACTCAGTTACCAAACTATAATGTATGCCATGAATATATAAAGCAGGAAATAATAATAAAACATTTGTTCTGGAAACAATATTTTTATAATGTCTTTTTTTGAAAAAGATTAACAGTTCATGGTCTTCTTGATTAATATGGCTAGTTTTATTTATTTTATCAATCAGTAATTTTTCAGGAAACCATGGTAAATTGGTATTTTGCAATAAAAATTATTACTTAATGCAACAATTTTTAATGAATAAGTTTATTCAAGGAAAAAAAAAATATTGATATTTTTCAGAATTTTCTTTTAAACCACTCAATGCCATGATTAAGACTTTAAAACATCAATGAAAAAATGTTTCATAGTGCATAAAATTTAAATAAAAGAAAAAATAAAATAAGACTTCATTACTAAAGAAATTTCAAAAACAAAACAAAAACTTTTCACATTTTAAAAAGTAAACTTATTAAAAAAGAAGAGGAGAGGTGATGTTCTTAAGCTTTGCTTACAAAAGCTAATGACAGTTGCATATTATCAGCTTTTTATCTGAATTTATGTAGAACTTAGAATTTATTTTTCAGATGTTTAACTTAATAATAGATGGCATCGAAGATATATTTATTACATAAAGTAAATTCTCAAAACATGAACATTGAAAAAAAAAAAAAAAGGTAAAAGTAATGTATATAAAATGCACTTTAAAACTTAATTTTTAATCAAATTATTTTATTTTACATGTTGTAAAAGTAATCTAAACTTTTGAAAAAACATTATTTATAGTTGTTTTAATGAAATTTAAATTATTTCCGCAAAATTTAAATTATACAAGACTGGTCATTTGTATTTGTTAATGAAATTAATAATGGTAATTTATGCTTTATATATATACCATGAAGAAATGCACATTGAAAATAAATATGTTGGAAACCTATACTTTAATACATAAACAATGTACTAAAAAAATAAGAAAAAGGAGCAAAATAAAAATACTTTATGCCATATTTGTTTATGAGGAGCTACCATTGCTAGATGTGCTGTAAAAGGCAGCATAGAAGAGTTTACAGGCAAATGCATTGCCATTTGGGGCTGAAACTGCTGAGCAGCCATATGTGACTGCTGGTTGTAAATGATAAATGGATTCTGATTAGGACGAAGGTTTGTCCAGGAAAACCCAGGTGGTAAAGGACTTATTGCTTGCAAACCTATTTCAAAATAAAAAATTATTAATCCACTAAATCAAAATATAAGTAAATTACTAACAAAAAGGATAATTACTTGAGAAGTAATAATATATTACCTCAGTAAAAAACGATCCATAAGAACAGAAATTAATGAATGGAAAACTGAAAATCAAAGCACTTTGCACTAAAAAATATCCATGCAACTTTAAATATTAATCAGATTTCCAATAAATTATTTGCATAATTTTTTATATTTTCCTTTAGAAATAAGAAATAAAATAATTTCAAATAACTGTTTTCATACTTTTTATTATTTATTATTTTTTTAGTGCCTAAAGGCATTCTAAGGAAGGGAGGGGGAATAGATTTAATCCTTCTATCAAAAATAATGTGGTTTAAAAATGTCTTAGACTTACACTAGACTTTTTGTACCTCTAAATTTTAAGACATATATCTGTAACATGAGCTTGCAGTTGCATGGTTGAAAAGGTAAATTTTTAATTAACTTCAATTTATTTTTCCATAGGAAGGCATAATAATAAGGCATAGGGATCAGGGCATAATGGGAAGGCATAGGGTGTATTGATGTTATGTGTCTGTTTGCACTGCAATACAAGAGCAAAGTCTAATCTTTTTTCATTTAATGTGCAATACTAAGAGATTTTTTTTAGGGATTTCTTTGACATATTTAGATTCAGAAAAGAGGATCTGTCTATTTGTAAGAATGCCACAAAGAATTTTTATCCCTTCACTCAAGGTAAAGAAATTAAATGGTCATCACTTTTTTAGAGCATGTCTGTGGTACTTGGATTATGAAATTGGATTATTTGGGCATAAAGAGTTAATTTAAGGTTTTAAAAAAGAAATTAGGATTTAAATTAAGATACATTTATATAGTATGATTTATGATAATACTTTTCTTTGTTGCAATGAAATTCAAACAGTTTTCACTGTTCTATCCTATATTTAGTGGTATGATTTTTTTTTTAAAGCTGAAAAAAGATTCTTCTTATTATTTTACAGTAAGAAAAATATTGAAATAAGAAAATTAAATTATAAAATAATGGTAAAAAGACAATTAAAAGAAAGATTTCCTAGATAAGGATTTGACATAATGGGACTTGAATCTATTAATAATATTAAGGTTACCAAGATAACGAGGTTCTACATACATATAAAGAAAATGAAAGTTATGCAATAATGATAAGTTATGATTGAAATTAAACATAACTGCAACAATTGATCACAAGTGAAAATATTTCAGTTTGTTGCAGTAAATTTAAGAAATCTAATAACTTCCAGAAATTTATTCAAAAAAGCATAAAGAAAATACCTAGTAACTGAGCTTGATTTAACATAGTCCCAGAATCTTGAGCAGTTATGACTTGAGATTGTGGTGATATTTCCCCAGCATTGTTCCCATTAAAATTTTGAGTAGAAGACTGAACGGGCATAGTGGAAACATAAACTGAATTAGGTTTCAGAGGTATTAGCTGATTTTGAAACATCTAAGGAAAAATAATTTAAATCATTATTTATATCTATATAAATAAAAATGTTTTAATATAAATATTTCATTTGCATTAGCAACATTTCAATAGGATGATGAAAACACTTAAAAAAAAAATAAATTGGAAGGAAGTAGAAATTGTGCCATTCATTTTTATCTAGACTTTTCAAGTTAATTCTTTTTATAATATTATGAAATCAATTTCTTTCTTCAAAATTAACTGAAATATGATTGAAAAAAAAGTATAGGGAAAAAAAGGAAATAAAAAAAAATATATGGCACATTTAGATTAAAAATATTAATAAAAAGATTTTTTATAAATTATAATACATGCATGAGGTGGGTAATAAAGAATTTGTTTTAGTGAAACATTCAATAACAAATTAAAGTGGAAAATTACAAATTGGTTCTTTTATTGCCATTCCAAAGGTAATGGACCATTATATATATATATATATATATATATATATATATATATACAATCATAAAACTATTAAAATCCATTTCCTTGTCAACAAAAATTAAAACGAAACCAACTTATTTTGTTTATGTATATATGTATATTACAATGAAAAAATTTTCTAAAATAGTCAAAAGAAAATAAAATTTTTGATAAGACTGCAATACTGCAAGTCATTTTTTAAAGTTAAATTTAGAAACTTATATGCATTTTTCCTCTTTGACTGCCTGCTACTGCTTTCGGACTAGAAACAGACTGCTGATTTGTAACTATTCTATACTATCCAAGCATGAGAGCCTGATTAGCATGAATGGG
>JAPMOQ010050474.1:283028-390818 GCA_026543055.1 Argiope trifasciata
GAAACAAATCTCCATCCTTCCACCTAAAAGAATTTTTTTTTTTTTTTTACTCTTCAGAAAATATTCAAGTGTTGCAGGGAGAGAAAAAATGAATATTCACTCATTTTATAGCTGAAGAAAAAAATCATGAAAAAATAATTAAACAAGGTTTCAATATGATCCTGTTGTCCATTATTATGACAGAAATCACCTGCTTAACAAACAGGAATAGTCAAAAATGACAAAATATATATCTCTAAAAATATAACACATATTTGAGATGTAAAAGACTAAAATAATCTACCCAAGTAATCACAGTTGATTCCAAATAAAAAAGATTTTTGTGATGCACAAAATATTGCTGTTGCATTTACAAAAGAAAAAAATTACATTGAAAATAATATGAAAAACAAAGATCAACAAACTTTGGATGTACCAAGACAAATAAATACATTTTGCAGTTATACAAAATAGACATATCACAAAATCCTTCTCTTAAAAATTAAGAACAATAAGGAATATTATTTTAGATTTTTACAACATTTTAAATTCATCAATATGCTAATGATAGTATATTAATTTTTATTTACTGATAGTTTACTTTTAATAACTTGGTAAGAATATATGATTTTATTTATTATTAATAAAAATCTAATGGGGAGAAAATGACTGAAATAATAAAGCTTTTGTAACATTTTCTCTAACTATCAGCTATTAATTTGCATAATTACTGCGTTTTCTGAATTTTGCTAGCAAAAATGTGTTATAGCATTTGTATATAAATAGCATTTCATATGCATATATTGAACATTCGTGCTTACGGAATCATGTGCAGGGTGCATTAATTGCCAGTTTTTAAAAATCTTATGCCTGGATATTTATTCGACTAGATTTCATGACTAGAATTCCACTGGCTTGCTATGCCAACAAAGTACGAATTTCGCGGTTTGCAGTCGCACACTGCGCAGCGCACTTTTGCGAAAATTCACTTAGAACGAGTTCGTGTCGACGATTACTTAAGCGATTCTATAAAACGAATCCATAGCGTTTGAATGGATAAAAATGAAACTGATATTGCTGATTAATATTGATTTTTAATAGTTTATAATATTATTTGTATTAAGCAAGTAAAATTCTTGTACAGTACTATTTTTATAATACTACTTTATGTTGTACATTAATAGCTTTATCGGTTGTCTAATCTAATCGGAAAATTTCTGAGGTTAATTTTAAGGGTAAATCAGATATTTTCAGACGAATCATTTGATTTATGCAAGAGCATATGTCCACAAGAATGAAGTATGGAGTGTTGAAGATTATCGAAACAGAACAGTGCCCCCCCCCCAAAAAAAAAGAACAAAAAGAAAATCATTTTAAGCAGTAAAGCGCTGATAGAATGTAATACAAGATTCGTACTGTTACTGTTTTCGATTGAATCCAGGGTATACTTGAGGTGGTGCAAGGGCCTATAAAAAAGTAATAGTCAAAAATTTAATGCGAATTTTTTTAAATTTAAGGATCAGCACTTTTTAAAACTCTAAGTATTAAAGCAGCTAAGAATGACAGCGTTTTCTTCTGCTTGACTTCTTGACACATTTAAACGATATCATGCTAAATGTGTTTCGTGATATAGAGAAGACAGCTATCTATGTAGCTTGGACGTTTTTTGTTTTTCCACTAAGTGTGGTTCTCTGGAACCATACTTGAAATAGATCTATAACTTTAGTGATAAGATCATATATTAAATTTCATTTCCCCAAGTCCTAACGGTTTTCACTTACATTTAGACCCCCTAAACAAACAGACACTGAAATTTCTGATGAGTTTGGTTCAAAATATGAACAAGTATATATATTTCTAATGATAAGACCATATGCTAGATTTAATCCTTATAATTCGTTGCAACTTTTGGTTATCTTATTCACATGTGTGCACAGACAGACAAACAAGCTTTTCTAATAGATGGTCTCCGTCTATAATCTCTGGTAGAAGCGTCGAAAGCAAGTACCGTGATTATATTTTCATGGTTAGTTAGTATTTTGGAGAGAAATTCCATACATGTGGGATCCAATGGAAAGGAATTAATCGTTTCTGTTAAATGCCAATTCGGCTTTGACTGCTGAATATTTTCGAAGTTTACAGGCTATGCACGAATTCAAAGAATGGAACGACTCTCCAGTCGCATCGTTTAACTAGAAATATCATGAAAAGTTTTAAGTAAAAGTTGCAGAAGTTGAATGCTCTAAATTCGATGTTTAAGTTTGACAGGCTGATTTTTTAATTTTCACAAAATCACTTAATATAATTCTATGTCAATTATTTTGTCAAACATTAAAGTTGACATTATTTTAATACTTACATCTGTTCTATTCTTCGTATGTATAAACTATTCTAATACAATCAAGTTCCGTGATATCATAGTGCTATTAGGAACGCAAGTTCCTGTTCCTTTGTCACATCTTTTGCTATACTGCTACTTTACTTTCTTATTACTTCATCATATACGAAGCATAGAGAAAGTATTATAATCAGTACAAAAAAAAAAAAAAAATATCGAACTTGAGATTGTGACAAATCTCAATTTTCAAACTTCCCCCAATTTTTTTTTTTTTTTTTTTTTTTTTTTTGCATTATATCTGTTTGTATGTCTGTTACAAAGATAACTGAGAAAAAGCTTTGAATTGTACGAAGCAACTTTGATAAATAATGTTAACACTAAATTTTAAGTTATGGACTTATTAGGAGATTTTAAGACGGGCATGGACTTTGATAGATCTTCAGAAATTTCTCACAACATTAATAGTCGAAGTGACGAGGAGCTCTAACGCCTGTGCAAACGAATATGCATTATTAAAGAGTTTATTACTTTGTTTTAGATAGACAGAAAACTCATGCACTCAACATTACTGAATTTTTATTCTTTTTTTCGCCATTTCTTTATAGCAGCAACAAAACTGTTGCAAGACTTAATTGTCTAGGGATGAAACATAAATATATATGTGCGACGGCATAGATTCTTCATTTGTATTCCTGTTCACTAGAAGACTTGAAAAACAGAGGGATAGTAAACAACGCTCAATAAAACCAACCATAACGATTAATACTTTTTAGAATGTCAAAATTTGCCCTTAAAATGGATTCGTTTTCCCTTTGAGCTTTCCCGCGACCTCCGTAAATATTTGTTTAAAGATAAGCGAACTTTTTTCAACTAGGCTACTGAGCTTTCCTTTCTCTAGTTCATGCCATTGCATATATTTCAATTAAATCCTTAGTTTTAATTAATATCAGTTAGTATTATATTTTATCCTCTAATCTTAAAAGTGATTAAAAACATTTAAATTTATTTGAACTTCTCTAAGCCCTTATCTTTATCATCTATATTCAAATTTTGGCATTTTACTATTCGTCACGATTTGTTTTAATTGAAATGTGATATTTTATATACAATTGATGTAGTTCACATAGACATTACTTTTAATCATAGTCATTCGACCATTTTTGTTTTTGGCATAGCTTGTATTCCACTTGTCCTTATACAGAAAAAAAAAAAAAAACTCAATCATGTTTATCTTTCATACTGAGTAATGGTCGCTGCGAAAGTATTAAAATTTTCCCCTGAAATAAATTTAATTGTACGTTTATCTAATCGAAGTTTGAAAATTCCCATTAAACTGAACTTTTAAATATTGCCTTCCCAAATGAGTCTTTTTTTTATGTTTTGTTATGATTCACTTGTTAAAGTATGCTGAATACTTCTTGTTAAAAAATCTAGATAAGTTTTTACATGATTGAGATTACATGATTGTTTTTTTTGTTTGAACCTAACTAGTTCCTGATCTCACTATTTTCAAAGATGAATGCTGCCTTTTTTCTGCGGGGGGGGGGATGTAAGTAAGAGTAGATATGTGCGCATGATATGAAATGCATTGTTGTGCATTTCTTTCCATGCAAGTGTATATTTTCTTAAGGACTGAGTATTGTTTGTTAAAATGATTAATGCCACTAGCTGGCAGATTCAAAAGGTCCTAGTAGCAAGGGCTAGAAAAATGTCCAATAAGCACATTCTATTTTAAGATCCCTGCGTTGTTTCCCATTACTTGTGATTGACGTTTGGAAATCGCTGTCCAACTCTTACTGATATATTGGCACTGTATACAAGATTTTCCCTATCAAAATAACTATTTAAGACCCGGGATAAAAAGTTCTAGAGCTTGCCCTCATTCCTTTGCCAGCCGTTCCGTTTCTTGTATGTGATCGTCGTTCTTGCTATATCTAAGCATGCTTGCTTCTGCATGATGAAATAAACGAAGTAAAAGCATCAAAAGTTTCTTCAGTGTCTACAAACTGTAATCTACTTCCAAAATTTTAAATCTTCACATTAAATTTAGTCGACAAGGATAGTTTCCTGTGCAAAATTATCAAATTAAGTAAAAGAATTAAATTAAATCCGCGGGAAACGAAATGAATGACGTAATTACTGCTTCCGACACATGCTTTTCGCCGATTGTTTCTCACCCAGCTGCAGTGTTTCTGTGGTGAAGCTCTTTCGTTGCCCTTCTATTTCGGCCTCGTCGTCTTCCATGCAGCCGATACAATATCTACCGTTTGGGCCACGACATTCCTCATCGCATTGCTCATAGCTACTCTTACCGCAATCTGAGACTTCATTCGACGTTCCAGCTCATCATGTGTTGTGCTCTATATTTTCATGTGCTTACTCCTTATCTGCAAGATAATCACTGCTCCCCTCCTTTGCCAAATTAAATCAAATTTTGAAAATATCACTTGTGTGTTACATTATCACCACAAGAAAAAAATCAGCTTCCGTCACCTGCTTTATTCTCTAGTGTTTCCGGTCCAGTTCAGTTCAGGGTTTGAAATTGCCTTTTATAACGCAGCAAAAAATAATGCTTTACTCTAAAGATCAGTGCTCAAAATTAGTTTTTTTGAATCATCATTCTTCAAAAAGTGATTATTCATTAAAAAAAAGGGGGTTAGTTAAAGAAAAAAAAGTCTCTGTCCCCATCTGACTCAACTGGTGAAAGTTAATAAGTAAATTTGAGTAAAATATTATTATTCCTAACAAAATTGCAATGCTTATATTTTGTATTCTTGATTTTATTTGAAATTGCATTTTTTAATAATCATACAACTGCAAATGATATTTTCATACTATTATTCAAGATATTATGAATTTTAATTTAAAATATTTAGTTTTTTAATTTTTTCAAATATGTTATTTTTAATTTATGCGTATTATAATTTGTTGAATTTGAAATTTATTTATATGATATTAAAATCAAAAAATATGATTTTCCTAAATAAATTAAAAATTTAAAAAAATGAATAAAAGTCAAGACATAATAACAGAGAAATTTAGTGAGTACTTCAGAAGAAATTTTTCACATCTCTGATTGTAAATAAACTAAATCTGATATTTATTGTGTCAGAATGCCTTTATGTTCTAATATGAATATAGACCTTATGAATGATGAAAAATTACACGCCAAGATTCTTATATACTTAAAAATTAATGGCACATCATAATAACAATGTAGTAAATGCCTCAGGGGAAATTGTTACAACTCTGACTGTCCTTAAGCCACCCTTTATTATCACTGTGTCAAAATGCACGTTTACAAGTACAAATATTTTTTCAATTACTCAACTATTTCTTATATTATAAATTTTATTTCAAAAATACTTATCCCTATAATATTTTGTAATCTTGTGTTTGTTACATTCATTCACAAGTATTTTGTTTGAAATCTTTAAATCTCTTGCATCAATTATTTTTAGTTCTAAGTATTACATATGAAACCATTCAATGTTATAATTATTTTTATTTCAAAGTTTTGTATTTAATATTTACGAAACTTACAATTAATTATTTACATTTCCAAGTTTTTAATTTTGAAGTTTGAAAATATTGTTACGGATTTCCTATACTAATCCGTTGAGTTCGTTCACCTGTATAGAGGGTGTGTACGGTGTGAGAAGGGATGAATACACAAAGATCAGTCCGTTAGCAGACGACACAACACCGACGTTTATTTATAAGACGAAGACAGAACAGCACACAGACAACAAATATTTACATCACTACTATGTACAGAAAACAGCTATATGCAGCCGAGACGAACACACAGGACATCACACAGCAGTACTCTTCTGCAGATAGTAGCCCACAATACCTGCAGTAGTCCACAGGCAGAAATTTCGTAGTGACAACGTCCACAGTCCACAGCTCACAAAGTGGCCAGACAGGATTCAGCAGGAGAGGATATAAGTATATATATATATAAAGTATATCTTCACTTATAAAGTATATCTTCAAACAACGCAACTAGTTTATCAGCATATTAATTCAAATAGCAAACAATCGTTGGGTATTTATTTTTGATCAATTAATCTTGCACCACAAAAAATCGCGAGAATATGGGTTTTGAACTCATTTTACAGTTTAATTTTCGCACTTTTGAATAATATATATATTTTTTGACGATGTTTTGCATATTTTTAAATATTTTTTTAAGTCGGTAAATTTGTTACAAATATTAGAATATAAATGCTAAAATTAAGCTGTCTTATATTCACAGAATTTTATCACATGCGTAATAGTTTACAAAATTTTCTAGTAATAGCGAACTTATAATTGAAGCAGTTGATACTACTAATTTGTTATTTTCTATTATAGCAATGCATCATTAACGACAGTATGAAAGAAAGAATTCTACATAAATGTCTGCCAATATATACAGAAGAATGCCATGAAAGAGATATGACACAAGTACTTATTTACATTTAGTAAATGAAACAAATCCATAACTGCTGATTTTTATCCTACTTCTAATATTTACACTTAAAAAGGAAAAACTGTTGAAAGTGAGGTAAGAAAAATAATTTTTACTGTTCTAGTTATTCTTTTTCAATGCATACTTTTATAAATAAATAAATAATAATGAAATGTAGAAATATAAATTTTTCCGTGCAATGGAATGTACAGAAACTTTCATATCTGATCTAAAATCACTCTGCATTAGGTATTTTAGCTTCGATATTCAAATTCTTTATTTCTTACATACATTTAGATATAACATCTATCAGTGATTAGTTTCCGCCATTTAATACTAAACATAAATATACAATGGATTTTAAAACCTACAGAATACTTACTATCATTTATTAAATCACAAGAAAAAATGGAAAATATTAAATTCTCTAATGCTTATTTCAATATAAATAAGTCAATAATTGTGAATATCTAATCATAAATGAAAAATCTAGTAACCATTAATGGAAAAAACAGAAATTTCTTTGCAGCTTAAATTTTCAATGACGACTTCCATAATTACTATTAAAAAGGTATTGTTATTATTATTATGTTTATGTAAAAGACGCCACATGAAATTCCATATTGAATTTCTGCCACATAGGATGCCTGTATTTCAACAATTGCATATTTTTATTGAAAATATAACTGTTGGAAGTACTTTTATAGGACAGGTGTAGGATAGATACTTTTATATTTAATTGTTGTCTCATTGCTCTTTATGGTGTTTTTTAGAAATTTTAAATTACCAAATCAACGTGTTTTTTTTCACTTTCAATATAATTCGGATGTTACATACAGTGAATTTTTCATTTAATAAATCAAATTAATGAAAATAAACAAATGGATCTATTATGAATTCGACATTTTATGTAAATGAGATGAAATTAATGACTAAAATTAAAAGAAACATTGTTAAAGTTAGAGGATTATTATAAGAATTCATATGACTTGAAGTTATGTTAAGAAAAGTCATTGATTAATTTGCTGAAATACAACTTTCACTCATTTAACCATTCTTTGAGCAAATCAGTTCCTTCCAATTTTTTCTTTTCTGTGTCTTGGAGGAGTTCCAACTGATCTGGTTTCAGTGCTTGATTTCCATCTCCAATTGCTCCTTTCCTTAAAAATTCCACTTTGCTTTCTGCGCTCTGTACTCCTGGCTGTGTTAGGAAAGATTCTTCTTCGTGTAATCAAAACTCGTATTTTCTAGAACTTTACTCATTATAGATTCATTTTTAGCTTGAGTTTGAAAATACTCATCACCAAAATACTTCGCTATTCTCAAGATCTCTTCCTGTCTATTAAGTAAAAGTTTTTAAAATAACACAAGGAATACATTCTCATCGTCTTTATGATCAAAGTAGGACAACATATGATCAAAATAACGGCCATATGCTATATTTCCAGACATGAAATCTTCGAAGAATTCATCTAGTTCAGGTATCTCTAACCCTAAATTACGGGCAAAATAATTATAAAAAATGATAGTGTTTTCTGGTTTTCTATAAATGTAGATGCATTTAGCTGCCTTATTTTTTTGCACCAAATTATAAGGACGATGATGTTGTATATTCTGCGCTTTTCAAAATTCTCTAAAAAAGCTAGCTGTTCCTGAAATTTCTTGAGGAGGAACATGTTTGAGGGTGCATTCATTAAAGTTGGGAAAGAATTCGCTATTTGAGATTATTTGCACCCAATTGGTTCTTGTTTTGGGGTAGGATGAGATAATAATATCACCATCACGAAGAACATAATCTTGGGTATCTTCGATGTTTCTCGCAGAAAACCAAGGTGCTTTCGGAAATGGTAATCATTTGATAATTTGAGTCGGAGCCATGACTGACTGCTCGGTTTCTGAAAAAGATATAAAACTATTACTGCATTTAGCATTGTTACAAAAGTCACTAATTAATCACAGTGAGTATAAATTTGCAGTATAAACACATTTTTACTCATAAATTAAAGGTCAACTAAATTTTGTATAAAAATAATCTCTAGTTTTATATTAATAGATGTATGAATATAATATTGAACGATCGATATTGATAAATATTCTAAAAGTAAATTTTCAATTATATTATACTGCAGACATGCATTTCAAGTTATGCTAAATATTCTTCCCAATAAATGAACATAATTTAAATTGTGATAAAACAAACATCATAAATAACAATATACTTTTTTATTATACTTCTCACATTATTTGATCGAACATTAGGGCTGGTATATTTTGCAACTTATTATAGCATAATTCTTTGTAGCCTTCATTTGACTACATATAGGTAGGTATCATCCATTTATTTATTCAATTTACCATTTCGGTTTGGCGTATTAAAATTTATTTCTTTTAATACACAATAAGCAGTCAATGTGTTTTTCTTTAAAAATTGCTTCTACAAAAGATTTAGAAGTGCCACTGATTTCTCAGTATTGCATTGGGCGTGTTTTTTGTTTTGTATGTTTAAACAGACGGCAACTTCAATAAAAGATAATAGCAGATAGTTGGAATTATAAAGCACTTTAGTTCTGTCAAATTCGCTATCTTATTTTAAAGATAAATGATCAAATTCATTTTTTTTGTAAAAAATAGATGTGAAAGGTCTTTATGATAATCTAGACTGTCAATTCTGATAAATGAATCGATATCTTTGACAATCATTGCCTTGAACTATCGCAACAAGAGATAATTTTTAATGAAACAAAATGTGAATTTGTTCAAAGAATCCATTCAGAGCTTATCTGTCATTTTCAAAATAACAAAAAGTTGTGTGTATATATATAAACACTACACAATTTGGTATATTGTAGAATTATATGGGAAATTCGTGGGATAAGATGAACAATCATGATTCTTAATTTCGTTTTTAATTTGTGTGTTAGGCATGCTAAATCATTGAAAACATTCCTTAGGGAATATCAATATAATCTAACATTGTGAACTTCACGGAGTTACTAAATAATTTTACTGTTATTCCCCTGCAGGGAATAACAATAAGTAAAATAACAGATTGCATAAATTAAAACATGTAGACACGGTATTTCATGATCACTTTATAAACTACACAATGCACGATTAAGGGGGGGGAACATTCTCTTGAATAAGTTTATTTTCCCATTTTTTATCTGAAATCAATTTGTCTTACGGTAATTGAATTTGGCTCTTTTTAAATTGACAGAATATTTATAATATCTTTTATTATGTCTATTGAAATTTTATTTTGTTTACAAATATGAGTTGTTTGAATCCTTTGATGTTAGCTAAACTAGCAATAGACAAAATTAATACAATTGATTTGATAACTTTTTCGAAGTTGGAAATTGTGTAAGAAACAATTTTGTTTAATGTTTTAAAACGCTATCATGGGAAAACACTTAGCTTCTATTTAATCTTATTTAAGATTAAATGGAAGTTATGAATATTATAAGTCCAAGTTAAGTAAAATTATAATTAATAATTTTAAAAATTGTCTTGTAAGTGTACAGTTATATTTTACTAAGTATATATTTTCCTAATTTGATAGCTCTAGATTAAATAGTCTGGTTCATTGAGTCAGACTATATCGCAACACTACAGGCATGCAATTTACTATTAATAAAGATTAAACTATTATATATTTAAAAAATACCAACATTTTTCTTGTCTCCCGTTCCAAAGTTGATCAAATCGTATTTACTTATAACTGAATTTTTAATTATGGTCTCAGCAGTTCAAATCAGTCAAATTCCATTATAATAAAATGTTTCTGGGTTAACATACATATAAACACTTTTTATAAATGTTTTTACCAAATAAAAATATTTTTTGTTAGCTCATAGAATGTTAATATATTAGGGATTAAGGTCTTTAATTGTATTTTCATGTCTTTTATTTTAATGCCGCACTTTTTAGAATGAAAGATAAAATTATTTTATAGATTTAAATTTAATTTCTAAAATTGCAAAGAGAGTTACTGAAATCGAATTTAAAGAATCCATTACATTTCAATGAATATAAAAAACCTACTAGATCTTATTTTAAAAACTATTAGATTTTATCTCGTATAAATCCATATCTTGGGTGAATATTATAAAGTGCTCACCCTTTATCTGATACGCACAGTGAAATGTATCCTTCCTTTTAGTTCAATGAGTGGATAGAATCTGAAAGGAAAAAATGTGTTGATGCTTTTTGATCTTTTTTATTTTTGTGCATGAAATGTTACGCCGTCGGTCAGCTTCCAAGGTCATTTTTATTCTTGGAAGTTCTATACACATTCATTCTTATGTTGAAATATTCGAAATGCATGCAATCGCATTTTTCAATCTCTAATACTTTGTCTTGTTTTTGACCAGATAACGGATCAGATTTTTATTTTGGGTGATATTGGGAGCGATAAAAAAGAAATATATTAAAAAATAATAAAAAGGAAATCTACTGTCACAAATTTCAAATTATCATGTGAGAACATAATTATTTTTAAGCTGTTATTTTTCTTAATTAAGTCACTAACCAGTTTAAACTATTTGAAAAATCACAAGACTTCTCAATCGATCTCAATCCCACCCTAATGTAATTTTTAAAAGCTTCCATTTTCAATTTTTCTAGCTAGCAAAGTTTTGGAGTTCTACCGATTTTGAGATGGGGGAAAAAAAAAAAAAAAACCACCCATCGTTTTTACAAATATCGGCGTATACTTAATCTGATACCTCGGGATTGTTTCAAACCGGTTTAAATTGGTTAATGACAAAATAAGTAAGACAATTCGGAAGAATTCAGAGAATGTATAATTTGGAAATCAAGTTGTAACTTTAATTGGCGATAAATGGCCAAATGTGACAACCTTTTGCATTATTTTATACTAACTCTATTTTAATTAGTTGAAATTATCCCTGAAATCCAAATAAATTATCCAATTAAAATACCACAACAGCAGACGATAGATAATTCAAAATCTGTGCAGTGAAAGACGACTACAAAATAAAATAAATAAGTGATAAATAACCAATTTGTTGCATGCGCATTTTGAGGATTCAAAAACCTCAAATCAGAACAATATCATGTTCTCATATAATAAAAATGAAACAACGAGTTTTTGGCTGATTATTTAAAATCAGAGTTCACTTGAAAATAATGCTTATATTTTTGTTCAGAAAAAATATTTTAAAGAATTTTTTTCTAATTAAAATATGTCTTTTCTTATTAAAATAATTTTTAATTAAATTCATAGAAATTTCGCTTAAAAATCCCTTTTGTTTTCTAAAATTGTATCAGAATTTCTCAGAAAATAAAGTAGAGGCTTAAAGGAAATTGATAAAATGAAATTGATAAAAAACATTCCCTAATTTTTTTCAATTATATGTTTATTTATTGTATAAAAATGTCGATTTAAATTCTGAGTTTTTTCAAGAAAATATTAATTGTAAAAATTAATCTGAAATTCAAATTAAATTGTGTAATATATTTTTTTGTTAAATAGCTAGAATAAAAAATGTTAGAAAAAAAACCTCAATATCATAAATTGTAAATTTGAAGCGGATTATATTATTGAAATTTCGGGATGAAATGTGCTGTGAAACTTCAAAATGAAAATGTCATTTTTCTAGTGTCTTCCCAAAACTGTTAAGTTATGTAGAATTAATCCATTTAACATATTACCGTTCAGTGCAGTGAAGAAGAATTTATATTTTCAAAGTGGCAACTGATAAAAATTCCTTAAGGAAGTTTTTTTTTTTTTTTTTTTTTTTTTTTTTTTAAAAAAAAAAGGAAAAACTTAATTTATTTTCATGAATTTTATGAAAAACTCATTTCCAGACATAAGAACTAAATTAATTGATTTTTATTATACTTGATAGCATTTTTTTTGCCATTCTACAATAATTGTTTATATGAAATCAACATTTCTTTTTTTCATCTTGCCAAAGAAAACCGGCAGAAACGTTTTGGATTATTTGATGCTATTCATTTTGTTATATTGCCATTAAATTTATTTCGAAAACGTTTATTAAAATTTTCACGAGTAAAAGAAAATTTGTCTTAAGTATAATTTTATAAATAGTAACCGCCGTTGACCAAAAGCTGGTTGGCTGGAAATATTGATTTCATAGTTTGATGTTGATGATTATTTTCAATCAAGTATTTTTAGTCATCAATTATACACATTAAAGATTTGTTATTTAAATGGCTTTGCACATCTTATATTTATTATCGCCTATTATTTGCATATCTTCTATTTATTACCTTTCTAATAGAACCAAGTTACATGAAATAATGCTGCCATTAAAATTAAAACTATCGGGTAATTTGTCTCCTAATTACACGATGTCTTTCAGTCTTTTGTAATTTCACTTAATTATTCTTAATATAAAATATGCGAATAAACGTGCAGAATATTTTTTTCCTTAGCTTTCAATAGTATAAAATAGCCAAGGGATTAAATATTTGATGAAAAAATGAAAATAGTTCGAATTTTAGAGAAACAGTGAAAATTATTTATTGAAAATTTATTAAAAAGAAATTTTTGAAAAATTGCAAAAATTCATCAAAAAATTACGCGATGCAACATTTTTATCATTGAAAAGATGATATAGTTTTAATTTTAAAATGGTGTAACAAGCAATTTTATAACATCATTTTCGGAAATTATTGTGGAAGTAAAACACAATCTAGTTTAATTTTTAATTTAATTACTAGTTCCCTTTGGTGACTAACTAGACGGTCGGAAATATTAGTTGAGTTTGTTTTCAATTTAGTTAATTTACATAACTGAACATTCCCATTCTTAAATATGTTTTGATAGTCAAATTTAGGCAGGTATGAAATTCTTATTACTTTAGTAGCCTTAAACCTGTCCTGTTCATTGCATATCTGATTATCCAATTAGAGTCAAATTCCATGACTTCAAAATCCCATTAAAATGTAAATGTTTACATAATTTATCGTATAACTTTTGATGTTACTTTAATTTCACTTGCTTGAATCTGAACTCCTCATGTAAAATATACAGATATCTATATCTATACTTATAATAAAGTTCAATGTATGTGTGTGTTGACGCTTTATAGGCCAGACCGTTGGATCTACGGCTACCAAATTTGGTACAGGTATAATTTTGGGGTCGAGAATGTGCACCTCTAAGCCCTTTTTTCGATATTTTAATTAAAATTTGAATTAATTAAAAATTCAGCGAAATTTCAACGTCTTCCCACTATAACTTCCATAAACATTACCGCACAAAGATGATTTTTACATCAAATTAAAGATTAAAAAAATTAGCTTTTCTAATGGTATCAGTATTTTAACATATAACGTAATCTTCTATTTTTAGCGAATTTTTAAAGAAATATTTCAACTACATTTTGCAACAATATATTTCTGGCAAAACAATAAAATTTAATCTACACGAGCACGCTACGAGTGAAAGGGGAAAAAAATTCTCTTCTATCAATATGTTGCCATCAGATTGACAGAAACTCAAATTAAAAGGTAAATAATTATGGCGAATTAAACATATAAAAATGTAATTTTCAGCACGTGTCTGCATTAAATTAAATAAATATGAAATATGTTTTTTTTTTCTAAAAAGAAAATGTAAAGAAAACATTTTGTGACTTTTACAATATTATTAATTAAATAAATCAGCTTTATTTAAGGCAGACATGGTTTAACATACATCTTTTCATTTCAAAGCCCAGTGGCTAATTTTTAAAATTTTAATAATAGATATACATCTATAAAGAGAGTCTAAATGAAGTAAATAATTATATATTATGTAACATGAGCCTATAAATGCTTTAATGGATGAGGAATGCTTAGCTTTAATCTTAATTCTCTGCTCTGTGAATCATATTTAGCAAGATATTTTTCAGACATTAATATTTTAAACAAAAAGAGATAAACTTCAATCAACTAAGTCAGTCTCTAAAACTGACTGATTTATAGAATATTTGAATATCACTATACAATAAAAGAGGGTAATTTTAAACCACTTCATCAACCGTTCCAAGGGGATACCTAAGATTATAAAATTGCTGATTGTTATATTCAAAATTCATGTCATACAAATTTGATGGCAAAATATAGAAACCTTCACTTATTTGTTTGAAAGTTGAATGCCAAAAATATTTCTTAGAATATAATCCCTTAGAATTAAAAGATGTATAAAATTTAGACAATATTTTTTTAATTATATTTATAGACCGTAGTAAAATAATATATTGTTATTCGCATCATTTTAAATCCTTTCGTAAGTAAAACTAAAATCTGAATTTTACTGATAACAAATTTTTGTTGAATAATCCTTGAAATATTATATAAATTATTTAATTTATTCTGTAGTTCACATAAAGATTCCCTTTTTACTACTTATATTTTTAAAAAAAATTCTTGGTTTCAGTTAAAAAAACGTTTTAATATTAATTTGTAGTTTAATCATTTCCACTTTAATTTAAATTTGAAATCTTTAAATTATGGTTGTTGAATGGAGAGCTGACAGATAATTACAGAGACATATAGAGAATTATGGACTTAAGCCTTTATCAATGTATGTATGAATTATATGATTAAAGAAATTTGAACCTTAAAAATATGTTGATGAAGTAGGTATTAAAAGACCTCACACAAATTTAAACAGCATTAAGAATGGCGAACCGGCTGCTCGCCAAAGGTGGTTAGATAAAAATAATCCTTCTTTCTTACTTTACAACAGTGAAAGAAAATTACAGGATTAAATATTAGAAGGCACAACGAAAATGTTTCGAATTTAGGTTCAACAATAAAATCTGTTGTTGAAAAGTATGCAAAAAAAAAAAAAAAAATGTTAAAAGGGTTGCCAAAATTTTTGCAAACAGTGAGGCAATTAAATATGTACCATTAGAAACATATATATTTTTTAATTTTAAAATTAATTTTAAACAATTACATTTTTTTGGAATTTCGCCAAAAAGTATCAAAACTTGTCTTATTTTTAATTAATTAATATTCCTCCCAAAAATAATACTTAAATAAAAATTCCTTTTTACCCAAAATTATTTGTTTCATGTTGATTGTTCTAGATCATGTTATTTGTCTATAGAGGTCAACACGCATGCACATACTTTTCATTATTATTACTAGAGAAAATTCAAGACAGCACCAAGCGCACGTTGTCTTTCTAAAATAAATTTATTTATAATCTAAGAGTTATAAATTAATCATAGAGAACCCAAAATTCTCTAGAGAATATATAGATTGTAGGCCTATCCTTTAATCTTAAAGAGAATAAACCTATAAAGAACCAACGAACGCACATAGTCCCATGCAAGCTTTGATAAATCGGTGAATATAAGAATCGACAGTGCTAAAGATAGCAGTCGGCCACAATAATCATGTCGCTGTGCATACTACAATGTTCCGTGGTGGCAGGGTAATCAGCCGTACAGAATGTCAGAAGAATTAGTCCCGCATAAGTAAAGTAAGTACGCAAAACCAAAAAACAAAAATATTTACGCTCCTATGTTATGGATTGTAAGAATGCATATATATTTGATGCACAATTCAGATGACAGAAAATATTTTAGTTTCAATATCGAAATACTTTATTTCTTTTTTTATACATATAGTAACTTTTGGCAATTAGCGTTTAAAATATAACACTAAATAACACAATTCAAAAAATTACCATTAATTTTGGAACTAGTAAATAATATAATTCCAAAAATACATTAGCAATTTTAGAATCACAAAATGATATAATTTCAAAAACATTCTATGAATTTTGGAACAAATGGAAGCAGAATTGGACAATTTCAAACATTTAGAATTAGGTATTTTGTGTTTATAAGATGGAATTAATTTCAATTTTGTGTTTAAAAAACGGGAAATCGAAAGATAACCTACTAAAGTCAGAGGATAAGTGGAAGGAAAGAAATAACTGCAAGATGTAATTGAAAATCCCCCGATTAACTTAGCAGTTTTCTTTTAGATTCATTCCACGTAGTTTTACTCATCATACCATTCTTTGAGTAAATCAGATCCATCTAATTTTTTCTTTGCTAAATCTTTCAGGCGTTTCAAATGATCTGGTTTCAGTGACTGCTTCCCATCACCAATGGTTCCTTTTCTAAAAAAATCCACTTTCTTTTTGGTACCTTCTTCACCCGGATGCGTTAAAGAAAGATTCTTCTTCATGTAATCAAAACTCGTGTGCTCTAAAACTTTATCCATGATGGAATCATTTTCAGAGAGGGTTTGAAAGTATTCTTCACCAAGATACTTCGCTATTCTTAGGATTTCCTCTCGTTTATTGAGTAAAAGTTTTTCGTATGATACGAGCAGCACATTCTTGTCATCTTTATGAACAAAGTAGGATAGCACGTGGTCGAAATAATGACCATATCCTATATTTCCAGACATGAACTCTTCGAAAAATTCATCCAGTTCAGGTGTCTCGAATCCTAAATTAAGGACAAAATGATAGTAAGAAATGATAGTGTCTTCTGGCTTCCGATAAATGTAGATGTATTTAGCTTTGTCATTTTTCTGCACCATATTATAAGGGCAATGATGTTTGTATACTCTTGGCTTCTCCATATTTTCCAAAACGGCTGTTCCTGACATTTCGAGAAATGGAGCATATTTGTACAAGCAGTCATCAAAGTCAGGGAACAACTCGCCCTTAGAGATGATTTGGAACACTATGTATTGAAGCCAATTGGTTCCCGTTTTAGGATAGGAAGCAATAATGATGTCCCCATCATGAGGAACGTAGTCTAAAGTGTCTTCGATATTTTTTTCTATAAACCAAGAGGCTTTCGGAAAAGGTAATCCTCTGATAATCTGAGTTGGGGCCATGTTCACTTGGTTTCTGAAAAAAAAATATTATTATATTTAACGATTATTATTAAAACTTTAAGCTAACCTTGCCAATTAAGCAAACTAGCAACAAAGGAATTATAGAGATTTTCAATACGGAAATGCATTGGGGTGTCAAAAATTAAAAGACAGCATTATTTCGAGAGAAAAAATTAGCTATAATAATTTCATATTAATATATATATATATATATATGTACACACACACAGGGTGTTTCATAAATGATGGGAGTAACTTTAAGGGGTGATAGTACACATCAAGACGAGTAATAAAAAATAGAAAACCAAGTGTCCCAAACGTCTTCCGAAGGAGATAGGCGCCATCAAAGTTTAGGGTCCTAAATTTCAAATGATGATAAAAAAAAAAAAGGAAAAATGGACCAATTCACTTGCAGTTTTCACTAAAATCATTCTTTAAATTAGTATTTTCTTTAAAAACAAGTTTTAAACACAAAGTTAATAAAATGCCGATAAAAGGCACTCTAGACTTTGGAGTACCGAACAATTACTTTTTACACACATTTTTTTTTATTTTGTTAGATGTTTACTAAAGTTTAGACTTTAACTTAAATTTTGAGCTCAAAATTGAAACTATCGGGAGCGGTTAAGTGGCACAAATTTAATCACGTTCAGGGGGTTGAATTTTAAACGCTTGTATCTAATGAGAAAAATAATAAATGAGGAAGAAAACTTTAATAGGTGATAGCACAACACCAAATCAAACAACATTCATCAAATAATTCATAGTCGTAATTTTAACCTGAAGGTGATAGAGGGCACTTAAAGAGATTTCGTTTTAAGAGACAAAAAAGAAAACAAAGAACATTTACGTTATAAAAAAAAAGTTCAATTATAAATGATTACAATAGCTGTTCGAAACTCTGACCATTAGAGGCGATGCATGCGGTACAACGGCAAAGAAGAGATTCACGAACCTTCTGAAACACGCCAGGAGTATCGCGCACCTCCCCTGCAGCGGCCGAAAGTCTGGCGACGAGTTCTTCTGCAGATTGGATAGGAGTCTCATGCATAAGACTCTTCAGGTGTCCCACAAAAAGATATCCAGGCATGAAAGATCGGGCGATCGCGCTGGTCAAGGGACAGGACTACCTAGCCCAATCCATTGATTTGGAAAGGTTGCGATTAGATAATTTCGCACTTCTGGTGTATAATGAGCTGGTGCTCCATCCTGCTGGAACCACATTACTCGCCGGGTACGAGGGGGAACATCTGTCATCATTTCTGGCAGCACCTGTTGCAGAAAGTTAAGATATTTTTTCCATCCAGGCGTGCTGGCAGAAGATAAGGTCCAAGTAGATGGTCACCAATTATTCCTCCCCAAACATTTATGGAAAATCGTCGCTGATATGCATGTGTAGAAGATGCATGTGGATTTACATCAGCCTATTGGTGGGAATTGTGGGTGTTAAATGTACCGTCACGTGTAACTGTACATTCATCTGTAAAAAGCATAGTTGCACCAAAATCGGGATTTAGGGTGTTCTGCAGATACCAGCGAGCAAAATCCATTCGACGAGGAAAATCCCTTTGAGTCAGTTCCTGGACTCGTTGGACATGAAAAGGATGTATACTTTCATCCTTTAGTACTTGCCATGTCGTGGAGGGCGGTACTTCAATTTGACTAGCCACTGCTCTCGTGCTTGTATTTGGATGATCAGCCACCATATCCAGAATTTTTTCTTCCACAGCTACCGTTCTGTTAGACTCAGCACGGCCTGCATTTGAATGCGCACCAAAAAAGAATCCTGTCTCACACAACTGTCTGTGTAAGCACACAAATGTTTTATCATTTGGCAACCGCCTGTTGGGAAACTATTCTCCGTACAATCGTCGCGCCTCTACATTATTCCCATAAATGAAGTGCATATCAGCCTTATCATGATTAGTGATTATCATGTGATTAGTGCTTAGTGATTAGTGCATATCATGATTAGTGAAGGGCAACATCTTTCGTTACGTTTCTCTCGTGATTTACACCTGCATACACGGGTCAGTGGCTTTTACCTTAATAACAATTTGCATATGCGTTCTTCATCTTCCCCATATCACAATTTCATGTTCTTCCAGAAACTTGCAGCTATAACGCTTGCATGGATAAATTTGAAAATGCTCTAACACGTTTGCGTTTGAATTCAAATTATGCATTTTCTAATGAAAGTTGATTATTTTTATGCTGTACTATCACCTCTTAAAGTTTGCTTTATCATTTTTTATTTTGCTCATTACATACGAGCATTTCAATTTCCTCTCCTCCTGAATACGATCAAATTTGCGCCACTTAACCGCTCCCGATAGTTTCAATTTTGCGTTCAAAATTTAACTTAAGGTCTAAACTTTAATAAACATTTAACAAAATTAAAAAAAAAATACTGGTAAAAAGTAGTTGTTCGGTACTCCAAAGTCTAGAGCGCCCTCTATCGGCATTTTATTAACTTTGTGTTTAAATCTTTTTTTAAGAAAATACTAATTTAAAGAATGATTTTAGCGAAAACTGCACGTGAATTGATCCATTTTTCCGTTTTTTATCATCATTTGAAATTTAGGACCCTAAACTTTGATGGCGCCTATCTCCTTCGGAAGACGTTTGGGACACTTGGTTTCCTATTTTCTATTACTCGTCTTGATGTGTACTATCACCCCTTAAAGTTACTCCCATCATTTACGAAACACCCTGCGTATATATATAAATATATATATAACGACAAGTCTCAATATGAAAAATGACAAATAAAATATATTGGACACATGTTCTATAAAAATAATAAAAAGCAATTTCTGGTTTTTAGAGAGATCTACAAAGGATCGTCAGCTTTTATCAATAATACTTTTATAAAACTTAATAAGTTAACGTATTGATCTTAATTTTTAATGCAGGTAATAACATTGTATAAAATCTTGATCAGATATGAAAACTTAATATTGCCTTAATTTTACGAAAATAAGTTTCTGTGATTATGATAGGAATTTCATTCTATAACTTATTATTTTTTAAGAATCTCTCAACAAGCTGCAGAATGAAAACGCACATCAGCCTGAACATGAAGCATTCTAAAGTAGCATGAATATTACGTACTTAGTCTTTATATTTTTCCACAAATTTATTTATGGGTTCATAGTCCTTCTTCCTTTGACGTAAACTTGTGTATGACCATTTAACAACTTGACCTAAGACCACACACCTCTAAGTCTGGAATGGTCAACTTTCTAGATGTTGCTGGAAGGACACCGGATTTAAAAAAATTATCAGCTTCACCTAAGACCCCATACAAGTTTGGAATGGTTAACTTTCAAGATATTGACGGAAAAATAGACTTTACTGGATTCATGCCAATGGTAATAACGCATTGACTAAGAGAAAAAAAACTTCTTTTACTAGTGAATGTTACATTTTACTGTTTTTTTCTACTGTCGCTTGTGTATTTTCGATATCTTTCACCCCTTTTCTTTCTCGAGAAATCTCCAAGGAGTACATCTAACTTATTTAAAAATAAATAAACTAACACGATTCAATCTCTCAGTCATTGTCTGTTATGATATTTTAGAATTCTTGCTTATCTGTATCTGTCGTAACAGTGGTTGACAACAGTTATCAATTACATGCATTGATTTTCATTTGCAATAATTTGTGTCTATAATATGAATTTTATATTTTAAAAGTTATTCAGCTATATAGATTTTTTTATGGTTGTCCAACAACGATTTTAGGATTTTCAAACTCATTTGGAATATATCTAATTGAACATTTCCTTCTAATTTATCTACGAATTCCCCTGTGTTTAAATAATCTACATGTGCTACTTATTCATATCATTTTATAAAACAACCCGTTCGCATAATGGATATAAAATATATTTTCTTTTAAGATTATTCCATTCAACTTACAATGCATTTATTTGATCTATTTACACCAGAATGCATTTTTTTCATGTAGGGTAAGTACATCAATTTTTTCAGTCATACACAATTTATTTTTGTATACAAAAATTAGAATTTTGCATTTACTTGACGAATATAAAATCAGCATTTTATATGCTATTCAAATTCTACTGAAACAGCAGTTACTGCATTTGTATATTGTTTTCGAATATATCGGAAAAGACTGATAGATTTTCTTCCTAGTCTTGAAAGAAAATATATTTGAACTTATCTCTTTCAGGGGCAGTTACAATGGCATTTACGTGACAGACTAGACGTTTATTATGAAGAAAAATATTTGAATACAACTTTTTTTATAAGCAATTGCTAATCATTTTTAACTTTCACGAAAGTTTTGTTTGCAATACGCAGCATTTACAAATATTTTCTATGCACGCATATCCAGGTAAATAGAAAGATTTTTCACAAAAAAGAAGGGGGAAAAAACCCTCATATTTTTTTCGCATATCGTTTGCTTATAACATGCAGAATTTCAATCTAATTATAGAAACGGAATTTGGCAGACTAGAAATTCATTATGAAGAAAAATATTTATGAATAGTATTAAAAAAAGAAAATAAATACTTTTTAATACTTGATGATGAAGAGTTTTTCTTTTTTCCCCGCAGTTTCGAACCAAATTTACTGCGCAGCTTAAATAAGTACTCCAGTTAAATATCATAAAGGTTAAAAAAAAAAAAATGTCAGACTAAAATAAACTGAATTTCATAAACTAAATGTTGTGGGATTTTTCAAGGGGTTTAAAATTAATATATTTATGTCCTATCAGATTTGCTATTGTACTTGACAAATCCTACACCAATCCTTTATATCTATCTATCTAACATTATATAAAGATAATTTTTTAATGTCTTTATAATCACTTTTGACCATTACGTAAGCTAACTGATAAATAAATGTGTTGATTATTTTTTAAAAATTGCAGAAACTTTTGATAAGCTTAAAACTTAATGAAAGTCATTCAATACATTTTTATTTTCTAAAGAACGTATATAGAAAGTAATGTATTAAAAAAATCGAGCCCGAAAGGCAAAGGCCCTAGATCATTTTTAATGCGAAAATGTTTACATATCTTATGGTTTCTATAAATTAAGTCAGATGACGTGGTTAATGGAATGAACAATTCGAAAATTTCTTCAAGACAGTAATACCTGCAATCAATATCACTCATATTTAGCGTGTTGAAAGAGTTGCTTCTTTTGTAATATATACTCGATTCAAAATTTAAATCAAATTGAAATCAATTTTGAGTTTAAAATCAGTCGAATTTTTACTTTTCTTTCAATAATGAAGGAGTATATTATCATACACAAAAATAATTTTTACATCACTTTAAAATTAAAAGAAATTAATTAATAAACTTCTATTGAGGCCATTGTAATCTTTGATTTTAGAAATTTTTAAACACATTTTATATATATTTTGCAAAAATACTTTTCATTGTTTTAGTAACTATTTTATATACAGGTTCATTGTGATAATATTAATCCATTAACTGCCAATTATTAAAAATTTTTTGACTGAATAAATTATATGTATGCACAAAAAGCTGGGTAATAATATAATTAAATATATTGTTATTTTTGAAAAAAGGAACTAGCTATAAAATGATAAAAAAAGGAAAGATTGATCAAATAACATACAGTTATTACAGCTTCTAAATAACATATTTATGTACGGTATTTCGTTATAATAAAATGCCAAACTAAAAATATAGTGATTTAAGTATGGCAATTATTTTCCTTTCAACCTTCGGACGAATTCGAATGTTGCAAAGAAACGAAGGACAGAATACACGCCTTCTGCTACATTTGGTATTGACTGATTAATATAGTATAAAACTTAACTGTAAGGAATACTAAATATATTTATGACCCTTAATAAAGTTCATAAATTTCCAATAACTCCAGACAGGAATCAAGACAGTTAATGAATTGAATACATTTCCATATACATTTTTAAATAACAATAGATACTACGAGCAATACCCGCATTTTTACTGAATTTGAAAAGCTACTTACTAATGTCCTTTTATTAAATTGGTAGTTTGATATGTAAAAAATATTTTGATGCCTTTCAATCAAGCTTTAACTCTGTAAAATACCACGTTACCGGCTTTCTTCAACTTCCAAATACTTTTCTTTAAATTCTAAACGCTCGCGAACGCAATCTGGTCAGCCTCAAGTTCATTATCTCATTTATACTGATATGGTTTGGGCGTTATCATGGAATAAATGAAAAACAAGGAGGCATTCGTTGAGGAAGTGTACGAGATTTAGCCTGATATTTTGAAATTCAGAGTTCGGAGTGTTTCAGTCATTTATTATAGTTTTGTTCGGATAAAATATTTTGAAGTTTTTTTTTTCTACAGGGTAGATTATGTTTCTCTTAAAAATAAATTTTAAATAAACCAATGAATCTTATATATTATTTAATCGTTTCACTGAAATGTATCAGCATTTCTCACAAAATTAATTGAATGCTAATAAAAAGCGGATAAAATGAAAAGTTTTTAAAAAATGAAATCCTTAATCTTTTTTTTTGAATATTTTTAATTAACTATCTTAATATTTTATATAAATGAATATTTAAATTCTAATTTTTTTTGTTAAATGTAATAATAGTAAAATATTTAATTAAAAAAATCCTTAAATATTTAATTGGAAATTTTTTAATTGTAGTTAAGTGTAAATTATACATTTTTTCTTCTTTTTATGACAAAATAGAGATAAATCTGAAGTTTTAAGAAAAATATATCATGATTTAAAAGGATTTTCAGTGAATAAAACTGTAATATATGTTGATTTATAGATTAAAATATATTTTGTTTTTCGAATAGAATAGAGCATGTTAAGTATTTTTATTAAATTCTTACATTGCTTTAAGTAAAATTCATTCGTTTAATATACTTTGACAAATTAGTTACAAAATAAAGGCTGGCATTAATTTTTTCAGATACTTTATTTTGAATTATTTTGAGAAAAACTAAATGATAAATAGAGTTAAGTAACAAAAAGGCTTTAATTAGTATAATAACCTACGCTTTAGGTTATTAGAATAAAGTAACAAAATGTTAATTTCGTGAAATAGTAAATATTTCTGCTGAAAAAAATTATGAATTATTATTATCTAAATTTTTTTTTTTTTTGTAATTCATTGGTATTATTGCACATAGGTACTTCTTTTTACATACAGCCAACCACCCCGCCACCACTGAACGTAGCATTATCGACAGGATTTGTTGTGGTCGACTGCTGAATAAGTATTGCCCAACCTTACATTGTCCGAACAGTCAAACAAACATTCGTTTCGGTGTAGTAAATAGCTGTTTTTCTCCCCATATGCACTCTCTCAAACAGTTGGAATGAAACTGTCAATCTTTGACATCATATCCTTCAGGGTTTTAAGATTACCTGGTACCATCAGTACTGTACTTAAATCATTATTGACAATCTTCAGGTCCTTCCTTAACTCTGAGATCTCCATACATTCCTTTAAATAGTGGTAAACCGTACCAATTTCTCCACAAATGCATTTATTTTTCTGCGTTCTTCCAAATTGTACATAGGTACTATCATTCATATTGAAGTCCAATAAACACTTCATACAAAACATATTAAATAAAATGTTACTTTTTCATACGACTAAAGCTATGTTTGGTTGTTTTGAATAAAATAATAAAATGCTAATTTTAATTAAATAAAAAACTGTTGAAAAAGTTATGACACCTAAATTTTTATACAGTCTGTTAGTATTATTGAGTATTGGGACTATCGTTCATATGGAATCACTCTAAACATTTTATACTCTACATATAAAATATAGTTTTACTTTCCTTCGACCCAAGCTAAGAAATGATTTTTTTACTCCTTAATATCAACGGCATCTCAAGGATGTAGTGCAATGGCATTCATTCTTATGATTCAAATGCTCTAAAATAATGCTACTCAAACTTTCATAACCTTAGCAGTATAAAGGAACATTTTATATCAATTGTTTTCATATCGAAAATATTTTTCTAAATGTGACTAATAGAACCAAGGAACTATATAAATATTTAGATTTTATGATTGACATTTTTGACTGAAACAACGCACTATTCTTTAGGTCATTTAGAGTATTTGTTTCAATCGGCAATAAATGTCTATTTCCAATGGTATATAAATCATGGATATGGTCAGTAAAAATGTACAGTATAAATTTATAAGCGATATTGATAACATTCGAATACATGCAAGGTTAAGTGAAAATTATTGTTTATATTCACAAAAAAAATAAAAAGTTATCAAAAATGATCAGAAATTATTACCATTTATCCTAGGTGAATTTCGAAAGACCATGTCCAACATTTTCTTTTAAACAATTGTTAGTCAAAAATAAATATATAAATAAATTTGGTGAGAACATCATTTTACAAAGAATTTTTTATTATTAATGAGCTAAACGGTACATTAATTGAACTTTTCTTTCAATTTTTAATTATTTTTTCATTTACAATTTATAACTAATTTAATTTTTAGTTTTTAATATATAACACATTTTTGTAAATTTTAAAGACTTCTGATTTTTTTCAAATTAGCTACCAAATAAAATTGCAATATGTCATAAAAACTAATTAAATTCATCAGTTAACTGGAAATAGAATACTAAAAATATTACAATAATCTAATGTCGTGGAGAGCAAAACATAGAAGTAAAAAATTTGAAAATTCTGCTAACCCTTCTAAAAACTCCTTTAATTAACTTAATGCAATTTTTTTAATCCAAATTAATGTATTGTAGTTTTCACACATCAAACCTGAAAAAAAATCACTGTTTTTAAAAATAGTCAGTGACATCGGAAATATAAAAGATAACTTGCTGAAATACAGTTTTCACACATCTAGCCATTCTTTGAGCAAAACAGTTCCTTCCAGTCTTTCTGATGCTAAATCTTTGAGACGTTTCAGCTGATGTGGTTTAAGTGATTGCTTTCCATCTCCAATTGTTCCTTTTCTAAAAAAATCCACTTTTCTTTCTGAACCTTCTTCACCTGGATGCATTAAAGTAAGATTCTTTTTCATGTAATCAAAACTCGTATGTTCTAAAACTTTATCCATGATAGAATCATTTTCTGACAGGATTTGGTAATACTCATTACCAAGATATTTTGCAATTCTCAGGATCTCCTCCCGTTTGTTAAGCAGAAGTTTTTCATACGACACGAGCAGAACATTCTCATCATCTTTATGAGCGAAATAAGACAATACATGATCGAAATAATGGCCATATGATATATTTCCGGAGATGAAGTCTTCAAAGAATTCATCCATTTCAGGTGGCTCTGACCATAAATTACGCGCGAAATGATAAAAAGAAATAACAGTGTCTTCTGGTTTGCGATAAATGTAGATGTATTTAGCTTTGTCATTTTTCTGCACCATATTATAAGGGCAATGGTGTTTGAATATTCTTGGCTTTTCCATATTTTCCAAAGCATCTGTCCCTACCAATTCCAGAAATGGTGCATATTTATACAAGCATTCATCAAAGCTAGGAAACAACTCGCCCTTAGAGATGATTTGGAACACTATGTATTCCAGCCAAGTGGTTCCTGTTTTAGGATAAGAGGCGATAATTATATCTCCATCATGAGGAACGTAGTCTAAAGTGTCTTCGATATTTTTTGCTGAAAACCAAGGTGCGTTCGGAAATGGAAGTCCCCTGATAGTCTGAGTTGGAGTCATGCCTGTTTGCTTGGTCTCTGAAAAAGATTATTGTTATATTGAAAGCTTATTTTTAACACTAATATAACATTTAGTCCTATTAATATAGTTAAGTAATAAAGTAGTAATGAGGGAAGGATATAAATCGTCAATATTAAAATATACTATTGGTGATAAATTAACCTTCCAGCGGGCACGGCCGTCATACCAACATGAAAGGTAGCGCGTATTTCCCACAATTGCTATAGTAAAATGTAAATTTTCAAAGCCGTAACTATTAAAATTGTATTGTAAATAGTTAAGGATTAATAACTACAATTATTTTAAAATTTTTTATTTAAAAAGAAGCAGGAAAAAATATAAACATAGATTGCAATAACAATATAAAATGACCACAGTTTAACAGATTTAAAAATAATATAAATGAAATTACCGATATTTTGACAGAACAATTCTCATATGAAATATAGAAGTGCAAAAAATAGTACAGAATTCATCTATAAAAAGGAAAAAGTAGTTGAAAGCTAGATATGAAAAGGAAGAAAATAGTTTCATTGTTATTTCATTGCAGCATTGCAATTTGAGCAAATGTGCTCCAAACAACTGAAGCTCGTGATTCTATTCTTCTTTCCTTTTTGGCAGAGTTTGCATTTTTTCCCCTGGCGTCACATCTTCCACTTCTTCAATACCTAGTTCTGCTTTTCTATTTAGCACCTTGATTTTTAGCCCACTTTGTACAGACTTGGGTGCTTTTATTCAACATTTTCTTCCGTAAGTGCATTTGCAAACTGTCGGCAGTCTAAAACAATACAGATTTATTTGTAAAATCATACAAAATTAGATGTAACAAAAACTTACATGAACGGTCGCGCGTATCTCTAAAATACAAATATCTGATCGGCAGAGACCTATTAACACCACAAACTTACGACGACTACTGACAGTAGGTCAAATGGAGGGGGACAAATAGCGTTCCCAGAGCCCCAGCGCCCCCAGATCTAAGGGTATAAAACGAAATTTATCTCTAATGTATCTCTCACATACACGCGCCCGCTGGAAGGTTAATATACATCATTTTATAAGAAAAAAATAAAATGTATTATTTTTATATTCTTAAATGCATAATTATAGCATCAAACATGCTAAAAGAATAATATAAAGAATGACTAATTTATTTTTTAATGTAAATTTAATATATGATAAGAATATAATCAAATGTATGGTGTTTAGAGAAATATGGAAAATAACCATAAAATTTTGATTATAATTACATTCATTCATACCATGGGAACAAGTTTCGGTCAGTATGTTGCCAATAAGTCAATGACTTTCAAAAAAGTTTTATATACATTACAAATATATTAGCAGTCATAAGGACCCGACTTAGCCTAACTGGAATCCGGGACGAAAACTTCTTTGCCCTCCCCTCCTTGTTTTACTATTTTAGTAATGAAGAACTTCACTCTATGACTGTAATTAAATTTTTCACCTCATTTTAGATGTGTAACAAGAATATTGAATACAACTTAAAATAACTATAAAGTTCTCCTCCCTCGTATGGACAGACGAAATAACATTATGTCCCTTTTATTGATTAATTAATTGCAAGAATTTAGCTGAATTCCACCTTAAAAATTGATGGATTTACGAAATATAGTTTTTTTGTGTGATACGATAGATTAATGAAGAAGCTAATATAAAACTGACGGATTTTACATCGTATTGATATTTTGTTTAAAAAAAGTTCATTAAAGAACGGAACGTAAAATAAACTTACTATTCTATTTTGGGGGCCTCATCTGATGTGGGAGCCCGGGGTAACTGCCCCGTATGTATCCTGTCTTACTCAGGCTCTGACAGTTATGAATATGGAACACATCTCTCAATAATCCAGCTAAGATTACATACTTAAAGCAATGTTATATTCTATAAATATATTTGGGCATTTATAGTTCACTTTTCTTTAATACAAATTGGTGTACATTTATTTCTTATACCATACTCCATCAACTCTAGAAAGATCAATTTATAAATTGTTGATAAAAGGACAGTCTGTCCCTGGTTCACACCAAATGTATAGACACCTTGAATCAGGGAGATAAAAATCTGTTTTCATACATGAGTAGTTTACACTCTCTCTGCTATACAGTTTCGTTGGCGTTGTTCCCGGCATCTACATATGAATTTTTTTGGAAGTACTCAAAAGAATGTATTTAGTTTGCTTGCGAGTAAACAAATTAACTCGATTCAAAGTCTTTAACACTTTCTGGTGTAATATGCTAGAATCAATATTTGTCTTAATGCTTTACCAGATACCGACAATTTGTTTCCATACTTTAATATGTATTTTTACTTTAATATGTATACACTTTTCTATTTTCTAAGCATTAAAATCATCTACATGTGCTTTTTAAAATCATATCATGCTATATCAAAAATCATGCTCAGATTGTTCGCTTCATCTTCTTGTTTCATTTCCCTGATGGTCATGCGGTTTCTATTAACCAATTATATATCTTTTTTCCATGTATGCCGATTATGTTTGTTTCTATCTGCCATTTATAATTTATTTTTGTATACGAAAATCAGCATTTTGCATTTATCTCGTTATTTTTGAATACGAAGCAGTAATTGACACAAAATGTGTAGAAATGTACAAAGTTAGTGCATTAAATTCAAGTTTCACGGAAATAGTCACCACTAAATTTATAAATTTTTTGAATTCGCACATTTTTCGATAATTTACAAAATAATGGATAAATTTCAGATTTTAAATTTGTGTAACAAATTCTATCTTTTCTTGCATATTTTATATACATATAATAAATGTGCATATAATATATAATACATAATAATTTTATATACCAGTAATAACAATATATTTATATTACAGCTTTTTACGTTTTATAATTAACATATTTATTTGTATTCTGACTATCAGAAAGGCAGACTTTCTTTGAATAGATCTCATTCAGAATTTTTCCACCATTATAAATGTGGTGGAAAATCTATCTCTAATTTCATTTGCATAGTAAAAAATATTTATGAGCTGTTTTTATTGATAATCATAATTCCAAAAATGCATATAATGTATATTACAGCTTTTTAAGTTTTATAATTAACATATTCATTTGTATTCTGACAGTCGGTAAAGCAGACCTTCACAATTTGATAGCACACTACAAATGTGAAGGAAAATATGCGTCACATTTCATTTGCATAGTGCAACATATTTATGAATTATCGTATTTATTGATAATCATAGTTTCAAAAATGCGTTTTTCCAATTTCTGTGTTCCGACAAGTGGGGATTCATCATCCGAATTTTTTGCCAATTGCAATACTTTTTCATCGTATACTTCATATATACAGAATAATAAAAAGACATTTTTACAATTATTAAAATAAAAATCAAATTATTTTCAATAATTTCCTTGTTATTTTTTCTCTAGTATCAATAAATCTGGAATTACATTTTAAAATATGTTTTACATCATTATTTTATTTTTTTAACAACTGGTTTTAAGCAAGACTCTGCACCTGTTGCTGCTAAGGTATTAAATATATTTCAATAAAATTTAAAAAAAACCCTTTAAATAATAATTTATACCTTTGATAAATGAAAAAACACTCACTTTATGACTGAGATACACTATGAAATTACTCTTCTTTTCTCCAATTGGTAAACAGATTTTGTTGGAAAATACGTCGATGCTTTTTTATAAGTTTCAATTGAATAAAATGCTGAGCTGATGATCATCAGCAGTATCAAATTCTTTTTTGAAAGTTCTAAATGCTCGAAATCGCTATTTAGCAAGCTTCATCTGATTCATACTGAGATATGGTTTGGAGAGATAAGAAACAAAAGAGGCGTCATTGTTGGTTATAAGCTTTAACCTGATATTTCGAAATTCAGTATTCTCTTCTAATATTATTACGAATTTCAAAAATGCTCTTTTGTTTGTTATATTTAGGCAAAAACTACAAATTTTGATTACTTTTTTCAGAAATTTTCCCCCTTTAAAATAAATTTATGAACATTCTATTTCAATTATTTCTTTCCTTGTAGTGTATTAAAATATCACATTATGTTAATTGGACGCGTATGGTCAAAGAATGAAATCAAATTTTAAAAAATTTGTTTATCTTTGCAAATATCTATTCTATTATTTTTTCAAACAACAATAGAAGTTTCCCCAAAACTTTCGGGCATGATTTCTAGTAAACTTGTCATGCAAGATACACCTAACATGGCATTGGCGTACAACAGTTTCGGAAGATTAATTTTTTAAATGTGAATTTAGATTGACATTTTTATAAAATATATTGTGTCATCCTTGGCGAGTTATTTGGCGACTAATCTCTGGCATGCGTTAATAATACCCAAAAATTGGTCTGTGTTTTAGAAAAGTCATTTTTAATCAATTGAAACAAAGATTTAGCACAAAAGTGCACTTGTAATCCCAAAATACAAAAGTCAAATTTGTCAGGTATCTATCCTACAGATGGGTATTGAATGTTATCCATCTGGCACCCTCCTCTGTGTGAATATCGTGTTAAATTATATTCGAATTGCCTGGAAGACGGACTTCTGTACAGACTTTACTCAGAATTTGAAGAAAATGTGTAAATTTGGTGTAGAGATTATATATTAAATTTCAGTCCTTTAACTCAAAACGTTTTTGAGTTATCTTTATCACAAATAGACGGGCTTTTTCAAAAAACGTGTTTTTGGAAGGCATAAAGTTTTGACAAAATATCAAGTTTACATTTTTTGACGATTTCCGAATTTTTTCTACACTTCCTCTATGGAAAAGTAAAAATGTCAAATTAAATTTTGAATTTGTTTCACTAAATATTAAATTAGAAAAAAATCATTTAAGTTTCAATTTTTTTTTGTGACAAAATTGGGATGGGGTATCTAATATTACAAGAAAAATGGTCGAAAGGGTGAAATTTTAATATCGCTATTCAAAAAGTTCTAGCAGGATTCTCAATAAAATAAAGCTTAATATCTAATAATTTTTAGAAATAAAATTTCTGAGAATTCATTTTCAACAAAGCAATTACCTTGTTTTATGTAAAATTTATTCTCTCAATAAATTATGATGCAATTACAAAATAAAGTCTGATGCAAATTTCTTCAGGTAGTGCATTTCTAATTAATTGAAGAAAAATTCAATTATAAATATATACATTAAGCTAATTAGTTAATAAAAATTAGTTTGAAAAATTAATAATTACATAAATTATTAAAAACTTTTAAATAATATAAGAGTCTATATTTTATGCTGTTTGAATTTATAAAAATTATGCTGAAAAAATAAAAAGGAAAAAATTTTATTTTTTAAGTTTTCATTTTAATTTATTTTTCTTCTAATACTATCATTCATATTGAAAGATATTTGGTACGCTGGCGTCCTGGCATAGGGGTTGCGTGTCTTCCCCGTGATCTGGGTGTCCCGGACTTGAGTCCCGGTTCGGGCATGGTTGTTCTTTTGAGTTCTATCTATGAGTTGCATGAACGTGTCCCCCTGTAAAAAGGGATTGTGCAAGCGAATGTGAAGCATGAAGTAGTCAAGTCGTACCCTTGACCCTAGTTGGCGCTGCTGAACAAACAAGAAACGCTCGTTTCGGCTTAAATCTCTGATAGTTTTCTGTCAACGGACTTGTAAAAGTACTATAAGTAACAACAACAACACATATTTGGTGATCTAATTTTTTACTCCACCCCCCTCTCCAAATACTTCCATCCCTCTGCAGTAAAGCTAAGAAACTTTTAATTTTATATTTTAGGCTAATAAACGGCGTCTTAGTGGAGCAATGTATATTGATATTCCCTTCCATAGTCTAAAATAAAGATATTCAAGTTTTCACATCTTTGAACAATAGAGCTTTTTTGATTATTTGTTTTTGTATCAAATATATTTTCTAAATATGATTAACAGAACCAGAAGACGGAATTCAAATTTAGATTTTTCATAGTTACATTTTTTGACTAAAATAATTTAAGATATAATTATTCTGGTCATTTAGAGCATTTTTTTTTGTGTTGAGAAATGCATGCTTATCTCTAATAATTTGAAAAATTATAATTAAGCCAATATCAGTGCGCCCTTTATATTTATCAATTATCAATGATTTTCATAAGCATTTGAATATTCATAAATTCGAAGAAAGCTATATATTTGTTTATATTTACGACATGAAATAAATTCTGTATAAAATCAGAAATTATTACCATTTATTCAGTGATACTTTCAAAAAAATTTATACCCCTCATTTCCATTTAAATAGTTGATAAATAAAAGTTGAGAAGTTAAATAAACTTGAGAAGAAGTTTTAACAAATATTTTCTTTTAAAATCTAAAGGAAAGAATTTTTTAATGTTATTATTTTGTTTTTAATTTATAATTTATTATTATAAATACTGAGAAATTCTGGTTTTTTTTTTTCTTAAATTATTTTTAAATATTAAGTGAATAAAATATTAATATTATTTAAATATTAAATTAAGTGTTTTTAAATATTTTTAATTAGAATCTATGGTAGAAGCTTTCTTTTAATTCTAATTATTCAAATTATAGTTTTTAATTTTTAATTTATTATTGAAGAAATCTGAATTATTTTTCTTAAATTCTATTCGGTAGCACCACTATACATCATAACATTAATTGATAAGATATAACTCAATTCTAAAAATATTAAAATAAATTGTTGTAAAAGAATATAAATACACATATAATATTTGAGAATATTGAAAGCACGTCGGGAATTGAAGGAAAAATTGATTACAGAAGTCTCCTTTTGCAAACCTAAAATAAGTTAAATTATATATAAAAAATAAAATACACTACACACCAATTATTCTTCTCTCTTTTGCATTTTTTGAAAGTGAACGAAAAGTAGAAATAGAATTTTTTTCAGCTTTAATGGAAAGTACAAAAATTATCATGCTTGATGTAATAAACAGCCCTTCATTTTTAAAAAAATTTTAATCCTTTATTTTTTATTTCATCCAAAACCTTTGATGATTAGCTTCCAACATATATTACTAAAATATATATAACATTACGATTATACAAAAAATACATAAAATCTGCATTAATATTAACTTGGCATGAAATCTAAAGAGAAACAACTTTTGATAGTTCTTGAAGACAAATACACCAGCAATGGCCAAAAGTAAATGATAAGTGACGCTTATCAATTGAACAAAAAAATCTAAGTGTTTCCATAGCATCATGTTTCAGTGACGGTTCTATTATTGTTCTTTTAATAGAAAACAACACCAATATCAGCTTATGTTAAAAATCCAAAATTTAAGGTCTCTAGGTAAAAATTTCGGTTTTTATTTTAAAAATATCAGTTATAAGTTTTCTATCATTTCATAGAACAGCACATCATTATTCATTGTAATTGGCCTTTCAATCATAAAATGAAGCTCAGGGTTATCACTTACAAGATTCCTTTAAGATTAATAAAGTCAGATGCCAATGTTTTGAAAGCATTTCAACTATTCGCTTTTAAAAATTAGCGAATTTAAAAGAATGGTAATACTAAGTATTTGATGCATCGTTTACAAGAAGAGAAACTAATTTCAACTTGGCATTCAAAATACTGATCAGCATATTAAAGTTGGAAGGAAGATTTTTTTTTAAGTCGGGGGAGTTACTGAAAAATTGTTGATGACATTGGAAACTTATAATTTAACTTCCTTAAAAATAATTTTCACTCATCTAACCATTCTTTGAGCAAATCTGTTCCTTCCAATCTTTTCATTACCAAGTCGTTAAGGCGTTTCAGCTGGTCTGCTTTCAGCGATTGTTTTCCATCCCCAATGGTTCCTTTTCTAAAAAATTCCACTTTCTGCTGCTCTCCTTTTTCATTTGGTTGTGTTAAAGCAAGATTCTTTTTCATGTAATCAAAAGTCGTATGTTCCAGAACTTTATCCATTATTGAATCATTTTCAGTCAGAGTTTGAAAGTAATCTTCACCAAGATACTTCGCTATTCTCAGGATCTCATCTCGTTTATTACGCATAAGTTTTTCGTATGACACGAGAAGTAAATTCTCATCGCCTTTATGAGCAAGGAAGGACAGCACATGATCGAAATAATGACCATATGCTATATTTCCAGACATGAAATCTTCGAAGAATTCATCTAGATCAAGATTCTCCTCCCCTAAATTAAGCATGAAGTGATAGTAAGATATAAAAGTGTCTTCCGGTTTGCGGTAAATGTAGAGGCACTTAGCCTTTCCATTTTTCTTCACCATATTGTAAGGGCAATGATGTTTGTAAACTCTTGGCTTTTTTAACTTTTCCAGAACCGCTGTACCCGCCATTTCTAGATAGGGTGCATATTTGTATAAGCAGTCGTTAAAACTGGGGAACAATTCTGCCTTAGAGGTGATTTGAAAAACTATGTATTGTAGCCAAGTCGTTCCCGTTTTGGGATAGGAAGCGATAATGATATCTCCATCGTGAGGAACGTAATCTAGAGTGTCTTCAATATTCTTAGCTGAAAACCATGGCGCTTTTGGAAAAGGTAATCCTCTAATAATCTGATTCTCAGGCATGTTTCTCCGATGGATTTCTGAAAAATATTAAATCTTTAATACGTTCAATAGTTTTCATGGAATCAATGGCAAATAATAACGAATTATCAGTCGTAATTACGAGTAAATATTGTTTGAAACGTGGCAAAACTTTATATTTAAACTCAGTATTTCATTTTTTGATGCGTCACAAAGTTTCAGTTGATTTTCAATCATTTTTATTTGATATATTTTTTAAAATATCATATATGAAGTTTGTTCAAGTCTTATATAAATAAAATTTCATATAGTAAAATAAGTTTTTCTATTTGATACAAAAGCATGGTTATGAAATCATCGATTGTCTTTTTTCTTAGAGTGCTGGCATTATGAGGAAAAATATTCTTTGTTTATTTAAGTTTCTTTCTTTTATTGGTATGCTTAAACACACAACCGATGTGGAATATATATTCTATATATATTTTTAAAAAAATCATGTCTATAATCATGATCCTGTTTCATGTTTTTTCTTTCGATTAACTGTATATTTTTCAAGTTACTAAAACATTATATATTTGAAAAGTAATACGCTAAAAAATATTCTAATTAAGACAATTATTTTTTTTCTTAAAAGTTTTCTATTATTTTATTTCTTCAAATTTAATATTGTTAGTTATATTCTGCGAATTTAGCACTGATGAAGAAACTAAACTTAGCGTTATAAGAAGATATCAAGTACTCATTAACAAGAATTCACTCTACCATCTACATGAATTGCTGGCTTTAAAAAAAGATTTTCTGTTATATTAAAAATATTCAAGTTTAAAATCTTTTTATTGTAAAATTTTAATTAAATTATTTATTCTCGTTTTCAGCTTTACTTTTTAAAATTTTTTATATTTAATCTTTCATTATGACTTATTTAGGAAAAAATACAATTCTTTACTTTGCACTAATTTTACAATGGCATACAAAGCGGGATTTTGAGAGTCCATGTTTACTAAATAAAGATGGTACTTCTTTTAGCTTTATATAAAAAAGTTTTGGTTTTGTTTTATTTATTTTTAAAAATTGTACCTTATTTGCATCTAACTGAAGAATTAAAATCAAATATTGCAATTCTTCACGATTGAAATTAATAACCTAATGCTTAACTTATAATGGGACTTACGAAGGGAATATTTTAGCCATAAAATCTTAGGCTGATTTTTTTTTTTTGAAAAATCTAGGATTTTTATGTCGAAGCAAATATTATACCATCAAAATTTATCTGCATCTTTGTTCGAGTGCAAGTGAATGTAATAACAAAAAATGTAATGAGTTAGATTAATTAAATTTGTCTCACAATTTTTTTTCTTTAAGAATATAGATCTGCATCAAATTTTGAATCAAATCTCTTGAAGAGTTCAAATCTATTAGAGCGTTAACGCGATAACTTCAAAAAGCAATGATTTGGATAAATGTGGTTAGTATATTATTTTGTTACTAAAATGTAATTCTGTGTCGAATTTCGCATTCAATTGAAAGAAAAAAAAAACCGCCCAAAATAAATCTTTTATTTCTTTATTTTAGTATGAAATACACACAAAATTCCCATGACTCTGCTACTCAATGCTAGTGTTTGAGGAGGTCTAAAAAAGGAATGCATTCAGCTTTTGTTACACATTCTGATTTGTCTCTATACTTGAAATTCAGTCTAGCAAAATTCTGAATATTTATAGCGTTCACGATCTTACTTAATTCTACAATTTCCATGCGGATTGAGTTCGGGTCAGATTTTTATAACGAAGTATATGAGAAACTGTCGAGGAGACCAATTGTTGAGTAATATTATCCTCGATAGCTCGCCTAAATGTCTTAGAACTGTAACCGTACCTGTTTTCCTCGGCCCTCTAGCGGCCGCTGCCATTACCAATCAGCCCTTGTCTTGGAAGCGAGCGTAAAGCATGATGTAGTCCCCGAATACTAGTTTCATGCATATATGTTAAATGTTATTGTCCTAAATAGTTTTGTCCCCGTCATGTCCTTTAATGTCATTGCATCTATAATATCAATCATGTCCTTTAATGTCATTAGATGTATTTTAACTTGATTGGCATGATTTATTGATTTTAATAGTCTACCCAGACAAAATTAAAATTTTGGCGCCCTTTCGATCACAGAACAGTATGTTGCTTCTTGGGTCCTTTTTATAGTTTGTTGGCGTATTCCCACACGATTTCAGATTAGGTCAAAACTGAACGGGAATATTCTAGACACGAACTTGCCAGATTGATAGTATAGATGCAGTGAATCGATTTCACTGTACTCTATGATACTATAAAAATCATACTGTGTACCATATATATCATACGCAATACTGTATGATAGTATTGGGATTAATCTTTCAGATATAAATTCACATTTTTAAAGCTTTTTTTTGTCTGATTCAAAATCATTTTCCATAATTTTTATACACTAAATACGGTGTATATTTAATAGATTTATATTTAATTGTAACCTTTTCAGCATGCCATATTTAGACTGTACAAAAAAAAAAAATGGAATTATGCAGTCTTTTTTCCAAATTATTTCTTTTAAAGTTTTTTAAAATCTGCATATATTATCAATTTGACGCTTGCAAAGATGTTTTTGTTTAAAAGGAAAATTGTCCAATAAATGTTATCAGCAGTAGATAACAGAGCGGTAAAACACTGAATTCTTATTACTTTCGCCGTGATGTTTGATCTGTCATCAATCTTTAATTTTTTTTTCATAAAAAAATGATTGTAGAGTGATCGTTCTAAATAACTTTAAGTGAAATCATTCCTTATAAAAGATCGCTGTCAAATCCATAAAATAAAATTGATTTTTAATTTTTTTACAATTGTTTTTTTTTCATGGTATCCATAGTGTGTTATATATTTTTAAAGCACAAAAAGTAGATACATAATGTTTTTTTTTTGTTATTAAGAATCATATAACTAAACGTTACAAATTAAAAAAAATTTTGGTTATGAAATAAAATAATAAAAATGGCGCAATAATTAAGAATTTAATATTGGAATCATAACAATCAAACACATCTTCTTCCTTTTTTTTCAGCATGCAAGGCATAGAAAGAGAAATAGTTCATTAATGAAAAATTTGACCTCAAAATTTTGAAGAATCTTTGTTAAAAAAGATTTAGAAATATACCGGTCTATCGTTGAATACAGTATCCCCAAAAAATATTAAATGATAGACAAATGAAATTCAATATTTGGTCTTCATATCGAAATACTAGATATTTCTAAATATTTTGGACAAAATTTGTGACTAAGAAGTTAGTCAGTTTGTCCGTCCATCCATGTGTACACTAATGCATTATAACAAAAGTGCAAAAAAGTCAGTTGTACAAAATTTAAAACTCTGTAAAATATCTCACTTTACAGATTTTTATTTCATTATGATCTGAATTAGTTAAATGATCATTCACTTTTAATCATTCATTCACTTCACTTTTTATTTACTTATTTATTTATATTGATTGAAATGAAAGAATTCAAAAAGAAATAAATTACAATGTAATTTGAGTTGTGTATAGCCTATTTCCTGTATATGTAAAAAAGTTTAGGAAAACTCCGTCTAAGAAAAAAAATTCCGTTAGATTTTTTAAATTATTATTAGCTGGAAAAAGCTACTTATTGAGGAACAAAATGAAAAAAAAAAAATCAGAAAAAATCTGGTTTGGAAAAAACAAGAAATTGGGTAAAATAGAATATTAGAACTTCAATTCAATTCTGGTTTAACTAACGCTAATCATATAACGGTTGAAAATTTGTTAGTCTGTCTGTCCGTGTGTATTTGAATGTGATAACACAAAAATGAGACTAAATGGATCAATTTAATTATGGAATCTTTGCACCAAATAGATCTGTGTGCCACATTTTCGAATTTTAAACTTTTTTCTTGGTATATTTCATTTACAAGAAAGTAAAAAGAAAGCAATTTTTGCTGCGCACATTACATAATGCAATATCATAATGCTCTATGTTATAAATCTAGGAATTACAAGATGAAAGATGTATTCCGATGATAAATAGATGTATATCGAAAGTAACATTACACCGGTGAAGAATTCACAATTAAAAATTTTAAAAAATAGAATTTAAAGGAAAAGTGAACTTTATTATGCACGTTGGGGGATTATTCAGCTAGGGCTATGAAACTTTTTATGGATACGTCAAAATATAAATACTTCAAATTAAAAAATTATTTCTTAAAAATTTAAAAGTTATAAAAATTTTGATAATTTTAAAATATTCCAGGCGTTTAAGTTTTTAATTTTTTTCTTATTACTTGATATAAATTTATTTCGAATAAAACCATGTATAATTTTGTAATTCCAATTAAATGCTAATTTTTTTAGAAATATTTTTAAGCACACTTATAGAATTTTCATAGTAATTTCACGTTTTTCTGAACTAAAAATGACTTTTAATAAGCTAAAAAAGTAATAAAAAACCTTCGAGACATAAAATGTATACTCTATTTTCTTTTAATGTTTCACCGAAATCTTTATTACCAATTTTATTTAATTTTTTCCAAAAATTAAGACACCTAGAACATTTCAAAGATATTTAAATCTAATCACAGTATGATTTTGAAGAAAGTAATTTAAATTTATTATCCTTCCTCAAAACCTTTTAAATATTTATTTTATTGAGAAATACACTTTAGTTCAATATAAGTATATATTTTGGTGATGAAGCGATAAAAATAAAGTTGAACGTCTTCGTTCATTTTTTCTTATTTCAAAGTCCACTGTCCCTTAAACAGCTGTCGAAGAGCGAGACTTTCAAAAACAATCTTTCTTATACATGTATACTAAACGCAAAAAGAACTCAAGACAGCCAGAGGAAAAAAAAAGCCATAATAAAAATAGCAGAACAGCAGGCATAAAAAGAAAAAGGTGGAGGTTTGAATGACCCAAGCAGAAGAGCCTACACAATTTTCAACAGTAACTACAACATTTCTAATAAAATTTACCAAAGTTAAGAGACATAGAATAAATAAAAATAAACCGAAAAAAGAAAATAAAAGAATTTTAAAGAAAAGAGAAAAATAAATTAATTAAATGAAAGAAACAAAAATAAAGAAAATGAATGCTTACTTTGGCTTAGTCTAAGTTAAAGTTCATGCTAAGGAACAAAAAGCTAGAAAAAGAGCTCGTTTTGCCTTTTTTTTTTTCTTTTACTCACAAGGTATTGTGCACTTTTAAAAGTGTATGCTTTTATCATTTTTGAAAGACTAATGTAATAGTAGAGTTTATTTTAAAATTTGCTACTGTTAAAAAAACTTTAACACTTGAAGTATTAAGAGGGAAGTAAAACTGGCATACAACAAACCAATAACCAATAAAAACAAGAGTAATTTTATCTTTGTAGTGAAATAACATATGGCTCAGACGAGGGCAGAGTTCAAAATAAGAAAGATTAGTCTAGATAGTAAACCATTGAGGATATATTAGTATTCTATTTGGAAAGTCTTACTTTCATTGAGATACTAAGAAATCCTAAATAGTTTGAGCTTCTAAAGTCAATTTTTTTGTTAAATAGAATTTAGGAAATATTTGGTTGAGGTTTCATAATTTTTTTTCTCAAGGTACAGAAAAGAGTAATGAAAAAATGTATCGTGGTACGACATCATAAGTTAAAGGATGGGATATATATTTTACGGTAAAAGTAATAAATCTGTGATTGTATAAAATTTTCTGGTGATTATACATAATCACCACTGAATTTGGTAAATTTGATAAATTATGTAATATTTATCAAATTTGCCGGTTATTTCCTAAAATCCCCAACTCGTAATGGGAATTTTATAAATTAACCGGCAAATTTTATAAATATGAAATAATTTATCGTATTTAAAACTCAGCGGTGATTATGTATAATCACGGGTAATTTTATATAATCACCGAATTTCTTACTTTTACTATAACATATATATATGTGTGTGTATGTGCGTTCAGCACCATTTTGAAAATAATTTATTTACTGAAATTAAAACATTTTTTTAACTATTCATTTTCTAATTATAAAATTGTGATAGTTTTATTTGCGAAAAATAAACCTTCAGTAAAGAATTACAAATTAAAAAAGATTAAAATATTCTATGTAAAAATAATGTAATTTATCTATTTGGTGTAAAAATTTACTTTCCTTATTGTAATCGTTTTTTAACTAGTCTTTTTTTTTTTAATTCAAATTTTTCCAGAAGCTCAAATTATCCAAAAATGATCGCAACAGCTTCGAATTATCCAAATTTTGTTGCTGATTAAAAATTTGTGATATTATATAAATCCAAACACATTTCTAAAAAATCTTTACTTGGATTCCTTTTTACATTAGTTTATGGAAGTTTTATCAAGTCACGTTGAATATATAGATACTATGTATTTTTGAAATCACCAATTACACTGCCGTATGAAATGGAATTTAGGACATTTAACTATTCCATATGCTTAAGTATGATTCCTAAAATCTTTTAAAGTGTTATTAAAAAATTAAAGTAATCAATTCAATAGATATTTAAAATTTTTTTTTAAAATATCCATATCTTTGGTGAAATGTGAATAACTACTCACCTTAAAGAAGATGCGCACGATTTACGCTTAATTTATTCCTCCTTTTAGACCGAATGTTTGACAGTTCTTGAAGGAACACTGTTTTAACGCTTTTCAAACTAGTTTTGTTTATATAATAAGCTGTTCTGTCGGCCTTGAGTAACTTCCAAGGACATTTGTGAAAGCTCTACCGCAATCGCAATTCGAGCTTCTTTAAAGTTCCGCATCTTATTTTTATTTGGGCATGGCGCAATCTCCGGAGAGATAACAGAAACAGCACAAGAGTGACTATATTTTTAACTGAGTGTTATCGCATTTATAGAAAAAAAAAAACTATACGAAATAAGTTATATTCTGTTTTGGAACCTGTTAAAATGCTTAATGCTGTTTCGAATGTCTTGTAATTTTGTAGAAATTCTATACAAAAAAATAAAATTAACGCATAACAATTTTTTTTCAAATATAATAAGACCTTTACTATTTTAAATGCGCAAGAGTCTTTAAGAAATTGTTTGTCCATTTGTTTGTTATGACCTTTTACAATTCCATGCTCCTTGATGAATTCAAACGAAATTTAGCACACATGTTTTTTGACATTTAGTAGGTTAAACTGTGGTATTAAAAAGCTTCCACACCCCTTTTAAGTAGGAATGGAATGGAGATTTAAAGTCCCCCCAATTACTTCTGAACAAACACAATTATTTTTTCAAAATTTTAAAATTCAAAAATTTTATTTTATTCGGCATAACCGTAAAATTTTCTGTGATTTTCAATTAAGAGTTAAATTTTTTTTTATTTCAAAGTCATTTGAATTGAAAATATCATTGAAATAAGTTGAACTGAAAATAATTAATAATTAATAAGTAGAAATTAATTTAAAATGAATTGAATTACATTCTATTTTTTTATTCGATTACAAAATATGCGACTTACAAGTATGTATACTTTGCTTTTTCTTACAAACATATAGATAGAGAAGAGACTGGCAAAGTGTTCTGAACAAAAGCAAGCATTCAATAAATTCATAATAATTTATTCCTTTTTTTAAATCAGTATTTCTCTAACATATATCTGAATGCTTATTAAAGCAATGAAAATCATATTTAAAAATATCCAATATTATTATTGATCTACTAAATTGAGAAAATTAAACTTTTTAATAAGTCAAATCTGAATTAAGTTAAAATGGGATTTAATTTTTATGTAAATATTCTATGTAATACTTGTTTAGTAAATATTTCAAATTAAAAATTGCATTTTAAAATTGAAATTAAATTTTGCAGTGAATTTGCTAATTTTGACAAAATGAAAAGATATCGAAAAAAGAAAAAGAAAGGAAAAAAAAAAGTGGGAATGATCTTTCCAAAACTTTCTCACAGATTCTCTAAAAAAATTTTATCTTCCTCATTCTCACATAAAACCTTTCATGGCATTGGGAAAATTGAATAAAATCGCGAATGTCATGCATGACATTGGCGACATACAGTTATGAAATATTGAACTTTTGAGTTGTTTTAACATTATTACTGAATTCTCGGCGAGTTCTTTTTTTTGGGAGGAGGTGGAGGGCGATTAATCCTTGACTTTAGAATTGATAATAATTGAGACAATGGATATCAAAAACCGAATTTCTTATATTTCCGCATTGTTTCCACCAACTGAAACAAAAATTTGATGCAGAACTGTAATTGTTGTCACTAAACCGCATATTAAATCTCATATATACAAATCATTGCATTTTTGAGTTATTGCGTTTACATTGCAGACATAAAATCGACCGATTGAAGGAGTTGGCTTCAAATTTGATAAATATCAACACTTAAGATATTAAATCTAAATTTTATATATTTGACTCTTTGTCTTTTATAACTATCGAGTTAACTTATATATGTACAGACTACCGGACAGACAGACTTCCTCTGAATTGATTTCACTCAAAATTTGATAGAATATAAATTTATTGTAAAGATTATAATCAAATTTAATCAATCTAGTTGAAAGTGTTTTTGAATTATCTTTACAGAAGTTATATTTTACAAATTTAGAATATAAAAATAAAAATTAATGTCTCTTTGATTTTTAATTATGAACAAAAATTGAAAATTGCATGTTTGCAAAATTCAGTGTTTTAGATATTGATAATGGAACTAAGAGTAGCAGAAATTGAATACTTGCAATGCATTTTATTTTACAAATTAATTTAATTTAATTAAAAAATTCTGAGTTAAGATTATTGAAATTACAATTCAATTTTAAAAACAGATTTTAAAAGTGAACTAAATATTAAATTTTAAAAAAATCTGATAAAGAAACCACATGCACTTTTCAAAAAATTTGGTTCCCCTTTTTTTCCCTCTAAATTATATTTAAACATAAATGAAAAAAATCCTTTAAAAATAAATTATGCATGTTTTATAAATCAATACTTACAACATTACACCTTTTGGAGGCGTTAAATTTAATACAAAACAGATATTTCATCAATTATAAATATAGTCTATGTTTTAATTTATTGTCTGCCTTCAACAAATTAAAATATGCTTCAAACTTTTTCTAATCTTTAATCCATTCTTTAAGTATTTCTGTATCTTTCATAACTTTGGCCACTTGCTCTCGTAACCGCTTTACTTGCTCTGGAGACAATGAAGTTTTACCATCGCCAACGACACCTTTTCTGAAATAATTGATCGTACGCACTGGTTTTTCAGAATTAGAGTTCGGATCATTATGTGGAAGCTCTAATTTGAGGTTCTTTTTCATGTGATCAAAGCTTGTGTTCTTCACAATTTTATCCAGAAGCGATTCGTCATTGTAAAGATTCTGATAATATTCTTCGCCAAGAAATTTTGCGATTCTCAAGATTTCCTCTTTAGGGTTAGCGTGAAGTTTCTCATATGATATCAGTAGTAAGTTATCATCATCTTTATGATTAAGAAATGATAAAACATGTTCGAAATAGCTTCCATACTCTATGTTACCTGAAAGGAATCCTTCAAAACATTCTCCGAAATTCAACCTTGGATTTCGGATTCTTTTTCACCATGTCGTACCGGTAGTGGTGCTTGTACATTCTCAAACCTTCCAAACTGTCGATGACGTCAGGTCCTACCATTTCCATGAATGTTTTTGAATGCACCTCCTGGAAGCATGGGAAAGATTCTCCTTTGGAAGTAATCTGTATCAGTATGTACTGAAGCCAAAAAGTTCCGGTTTTAGGGTAAGATGCAATAATGATGTCGCCATCTTTTGGAACATAATCTAACGTCCCTTCAATGTTATCTTTTGTAAACCAGGTAACTTTTGGAAAAGGAACTCCTCTGATTATTTGGAATCTTGACATCTTTGTCCAGTAATTACAACTATGAAAAATCAGAGATATTGATAGTTATCAGACATATTAATTTATTGTTTTAGAGTCGTGAAAAATCAAGATATTTTTTAATTAAGAGATTATAAAATTATAAAATTATAAAAGCTCCACATAGTAAAATATAGATACTGATAGAACTTAATACTTATTTACTATAATATTTTTCTGTTGACTTTCTGTGATCAATAATAAAAATGAATGTATGTGTATACTAGTGTTCTAAAAGAAATCAGGTGGATCGATAACAACTAAATTTGGCATTACATATTTACCTTGTAGAGTGGAAAGGTCACTCAGTAGCAATTTTTTGAAACTTTAATAAAAATTGTAACTGATTAAAATTAAAATGAATTTTGGCATTTTTCCACGATAAATACAAAAAAATATTGTTGCACAAAAAGAAAATTTACATCGTTTCAAAATCTATTAATACCTAATACAGTGGTAACCGAAATTATGAATGCTTTTGAAAATTTTTATGTTTTCAAACTAGGTATACTTATGGAAAATTTAATGTTTCATGAAATGCAAATTCTTACAAATCACTTTAAAGAGTTTAATGTTGATTTCAAAATAAGAAGCAAAATTCAAATATTTATAATACAAAAAAAAATTGAGTAGCAATAATTACCGAAATGCTTTAGATGCTGATGACTGCAGTGAGTTATCAGTTCTTAGCAAGGTAATCTTTATTTTTTATTACAGCTTCACACTGATGTTTCATTGAGCAGTTTTGAGTTTCAAGCTCTTCCTTCATTATTGCTTGATACCAGGAAACAATTATAGTTCAATTAATTTTCTTTTATTCGATGAATGAACCATATGTACAAGAATTTTCAAACCGTACCATTAGTTTTCAATAATTTTGAAGTCAAAGCTATTTTCCTGACCATGATAACAATTCAATGCTCTTTATGCTAAACTAAGCTTTCGACATTTGTGTAGTAAGCAATTTAATTTTTCTGATAAATAAATGATGCGTTTTTAGGAAATAGATCACTGATGGAAGGTGTAAGTCTTGGCTTTAGAATAATGTCAGTGAATTTTCTTGCATTTAATGTCCCATCGATAACATGAAGAAGACCAATATCATCTGCTGACATGCAATATCAAATCACAACACTAACTGAGTTCTTCATATTTACCTGAATGCAGTCGGGATGTAGCTCTTCGACTATTCTAGGCCTTACCTATTTTTGCTATCACTATTGAATTACAATGTGTTTGTTTCACCCTCCATATAACTTGTGACCACTGATCTTCAGCCAATTACTGTGTTCCTTTGTCCATTGTAATCTTTTCATACGCTGCTGTGAATTGAGATTAGGATTTTTTCCCCGTTCAATTCTACCTCTTAGTCCAGCATTTAATAATCTTGTTCTGGAACTGACATAAATGCTATCATCAATAAAATGGCCACCGCTGACTTACTTCTATTTTGAAGTCATAGTCTGTTTATTTTTCTCTCATTAACAGGTGGGGTTTACCTTTTTCAGTCATTTTATGCTTTGTTTTTTTATTGGATTTTTCTCCTGATATCGCAAACAAAATTTTAGGACTCCAAATACAATCACTGAATCACCCATTAGCCTTGCTGTTTCAGCATAGAAAAGACCACATTCACGTAACACAATAATCTTATTTCTCTTTCTTGGTGTCCAATATATTCTTTTATTTGATGTCATTGCTTCTTGACTAAATATTAGAAATATTTAAAGAAATTCCAACTGTATAATAAAAGGTTTAACAAAACTTCTAACTTGTAATTTAATTACATAAAAACCGGTATTCCTTCTACAAGGAAAATCACAATAAACACTTGTTCTATCTTTAAATATGATCTCAGCTTCTGCTAACAATTAGTAAAATTTGATTGGTAGGTTTGATTGGTATAACTGATATGTCAGGAAAATTAGATATTACAATCCACTTCATCATTCTGTTTCTTATTCTGATTGAAATAAGAATAACTCTTTTTCTATTGCAAATATTTGAATTCTGATTTTTGTATGAAATCAGAATTAAATTTTCTTTAAACTGATATGCAAGAGTTTGCATTTTGTGAAATGTAACATTTTCTATAAGCATATAAATTTAGAAAACAAGGATTTTCAAAAGTGACACCACTGTGTATATAAAATGTCAAGGTACGTACTCTTTTTACTTATTACCGATTGGTAACGGCAAACGTAAACAAGTTCTCTTACGGACGTTCAGACTGTTTCATGAATATTTTTATAATTAATGCAACACTTCACTATTTAAGGAATTGCAAATTAATTTTAGAAATATTCTGGAGAAGGTACGTGTCATTAAAAACTCAATTCAATTAATATATATCTCCTATAAATATATATTACGATTCAATTTAAATCTAATTAATTTCTTAATTTTTAGAACAACTTAGCCAATATTTATTAACTTCATTCTAAAATATTCACTTATTTCTGATCCCATTCCACATTTTCTTTTTAATTCATTCAACACTAGTGCTAAAATTGCTGGATCGGCTAAAAGCTGAGAAGTTCCCATACTCCGAGTGAAGGGATAAAATATTGTTTGCTTAACCATATTCTTTTAAAAAAATCCCTACTATTCCCTTACCTGTGTCGACGAGTGAAGGAAATCCCTATAAAAATCTCGTGGTATATAAAACCAGCGATAATTAATTTCTTCCTCTTTTAGGCTAATCATCTCTTTTACCCCGCCGTGAGCGAACATGCCTTGTTCGCACCTTTTGTAAATAAACCATGCCTCCTGGGAGAGAATAAAACGAAGCTAGAAATTTAAAGTGTCTTTTCTATCTTCGGCCACGACTCTGCTTCAAAAAATTTATGTTTACACTAACACACATGGTGCATTCTATCAATGATTTAAAATTTTTAAATTTATAGCTCCTAGTTGCATATTAATGTTATGCTCAACCAGAGCAACCACCAGCTAGCCTCACGCTCAAACACTTCAACTTCTTCCTGTAACTCCTAACTGCAACTGCGAACTTTGAGCGCCAGAAGAAGCAGAGAGAGAGAGAGCAGTTACGAACGATGTGCTGAAAAAATCCAGAAGAGCTTATGCCCAACGATGCTTTGTCTTCAATGTCTACCCCCTTTAATTATTTGTCATTGTCCCTACTTGTTGTGAACGTCCCCTGTTTTTATTAAAATATTTGTTCATAAAAACGAGCCATTATGGTGTAGGAACAGCTCACCATCAACATTAATATTGAAGTATGTTCTAAACTTAAAGCAAGATTTGAATTTGCTACATTCACGTGTTAAAGTGTTGGCAACCCCATTAAAAGAACCATTGGCAGCTATTAGTTAAGGTTTAGTAAAAATGGAGAGTTACGTTATGGAACAACGTGTTTTCAATGTTGAACAATATTTCAAAACTAATGAAAATCTGCACAGTTCAACTAAATTCTGCCATATTTATGCTCACTGATAATGGAAAATTTCGAAAGAAGAGTGCGTATTTGCATCAAAGTCGTTGAGTTATTTGTCATATGTTTTATTCCATACACAACCCTATCCTATGCACTTTACGATTCAACAAAAATAAAACAATTTAAAAGGGGAAAAAAAACTGTGTTTTTTCCATTTAAACACGCTTGAGAATTGACCCTCCAGATAGTGTTATTTAACACCATTGGATTTCTTCTTATGGGGTTATTTACTTAACACGTTATTCTATCGTGTAACGCTCCATTTTTATTAAATCTAAACTAACAGCTGTCAAAGGAGTTTTTTATGGAGGTACCATCATTTAACTACGCGAATGGTGTTAAATTCAAATCTTGCATTAATTTTGGAACTCCCTTTACATCGATATTTCGAGTTTTTTAAAAGTGGTTGCATTATAGTAATAATATCTTTAGGAGTTTATTGATTAATATATTAATCTAAACAATGAAATTTTTTTAAAGAATATATATTTAAAAAAACAAAAGCTGTACCAGCGCCAATAGCAATCTTTAATGATAAGGTCAAATTAAATCTCGATCAAAAAAATTGAAATATCTATAAAAATACCTACCTCGAAGTAAATCAGTGTGTACCTTCGAAGCTTTCGAGATTTTTTATGGTGTGAAATACTTTTTCACTAAAGCTTTAATTTCTTGGATAACCCAGTTCTATTTATCTTATCGTTCAACGAATTCAGCTGAAAATTTGTTTCACTTTTTTTTATTGTCCAAGCATAAAGATGATGATAAGAAATACAGACAAGGGCAATGATAAGCATGTTTTTAATCTTATCATATCACGTCTATGATAATATGTATATCTCGATTATCAGGAACAAAAGCCAGCAAAAATTGTTTCAAATTAATTAAATTCAAATATTATTTTTGAAAAAGTTTTTTTTACACATTAAAGCTAAAAAAATTTTGTTAATTTATTTTGTGAAATGAAAACAGAAAGATACAATTATTTGTATTATTTTTTTATATATTTCAAAACTTAACTCAGAGATATATCAAATATCCTAAGTCCAATCTTTAATCAATCTCATAATGGAACGAATAATACGAACATTTTAAGTATACCACCAAGTCAAATCTTCTGGAGTCTAAAGTGACCTTTATTAATTAGCGTAGGTAATTGTTTAACTTCTGCTCTTTATGTACAGAAGTGCAATAGATAAAAAGTATATATTATTAAAGGATGCATATTTATGAAACTGAAACTTATCTCTATTAAACTTTCTTAAAAGTTTAATAGAGATAAGTTTTACCTTGTTTAATCATCTTTTTAAGGCATAATAAACTAATTAATTCTGCATTTATTGAACCTTTTTTTTTTCATATTTAAATATTTTTGTAAAAGAACTCTGTAAAATCTTTAATAATTCATGAAACACAAAATAATAATAACGGTTTGTAACTTTACCATTCACAGGTCAAGGGATTTTTTAAAGATAAGAAAAAATTCTACGAACAGCCGGCAGATGGCTCTAGTATGAACGGATTAGTTGGAAATATGCACATGAAACAGGTGATTATAAATCTTTTGATCCAAAACCAGTTTTCTAGTGCACGCCACGTAAGTAAACAAGGATGCTGAGTGGGAGAAATAAAGAATTGCTGGTAAAACTGTTTTAAATAAACAAGTAATCAGCACTGTGTAAATTCCAATTTCAGGAAAATGTGAAGACTGGAAAAGTGCCGTTAACAGTGGCAGATCTCATAAAGTTTGCACAGTAATTTGAGGAAACTGGATCGCTGGAAGATCGTGTAAGATCCGAAGACCAAGTTTAAGGCAAACACGTTCAGCGTGCTTTTCAAACATTAAGAGCCAGAATCCACTCAAGGAATTCCTGATACAGACATTCGAGGAAGAGAGAATCATTGACAGACGTTGCAAGTTTTCATGGCCTCCTCCGTTTCCAGATCTGACACCAGCAGACTTTTGGTTACGGGGGAATTTAAAATTTCGGCCTTATAGATCCCATTCATAAAAACCGTCGGAAATAAGATACAATTTGCCGACAGCTGTCATGTACCAGCCGCTGCATTCTACCGTTGCTGGATATGTGACACGCTTGTCGTGTTATCACATGCTATGGTGGGCATGTGGAACACATATAGTTATAATAAATGATTATTTTTATTTGTCTTTTTTTCATTTATGTACGAAATGTCACATCAGTTGTTTATATATATATTTCTTATCATAAAAAAAGTGTCCTGACTTACATAAGTTAAACCTGCGAACTGTTTTTCATTTTGCTTAATTTTTCTGGTTTATAAATTTTTAAAGTTTTTACGGACCTTTTGCCCACTCTGTAATTAATATACACTTAATTGTATATAGTCAATACAACGTGGAACTAACTTCTGCCCTCAATATTGAATCGATTCCTCTTGGATGAGATTGTAAGAGATGTTGATAGATAGTTGGGTGAATTTGAGATCATATTTAAAAAAGTTTTCTTTCCGATTCCTTAAGTTTTAATGATACTGGATCCAGCTGCCTGATGCTCCGTTTGATCTCGTCCTACATATTTGCAATCAGATTGAGATCTAGTAATTGTACAGGCGCACTAAGCCAGGTAAAGTCTTTGTAATCCTCTTCGAACCCTTTGCGGGTACTTTCAGTTTTATGATAGGGAGCACTGTCCTGCTGGAAGTATTCCTCTGTAGCAATACTTATTCAGCAGTCGACCACAACAAATCCTGTCGATACTGTTACGTTCAGTGATGGTGGGGTGGTCGGCTGTTTGTAAGAAGTATTCATCTGCAGCATAATACATCCTTAAAATAAAAGGATGTGCTTTATCAGTGATATCAAATACACATGAGCATGCAAATTGTTAAAAAAGTTATTAATGAACCATACAATGACAAGAAAACCTCTCCACAGCCATAATATTGCCTCTATCAGCCTGAAGTGCAGAGGAAAGGCAGTTCCGCGTCTATAATTTTTTTACCATATTTACATGGTATATAATACACTCCTCAGTACTCTCCCTAGTTTTCTTTTATAGTAATTAAATGAAGAAGGCAGGGCACTGAATTGGGAACATTGTTCAAGCTTTCGGAGCAGGCTTGTGCTACGAGCCCTGGCAAAATACAAGTTGCGATGGTAAAAATCTATTGTTTCATCAGTTTAACAGATCTCCATTATTGCCACAGATACTGATTATAACAGTAATACGTACAATACTTGTAAATTGTTCTTCGGATACACCTTAAGTTTTTTACGTGTAGAAAGGTGAAGATTTCAAAATAAGTGGTAAACGAAAAAAAAAGTGATTATGGAAGAGAAACTACGGGCTATACAACGTCTAGACTTTGGTGCATTAGCAAAAAATACAAGTTAGTTGGAAAAATTACAATGGGAGATTGGAAAAAAAGTCAAATAGAAATTGAAAAGTGGTGTGTCATATAACTAATGGATAAAGAATAAAAGTAAAATAACCATGCCGAAAGGTAATCATAGAGTTTTATTTTTGCATAATGTACACTTAGGAGGAAAAGCTGCACATGTAATTGGGGCAATTTTGCCGGAAAATATTTGGAATTTCTCTATTATAATCAATTTAAATAATTTTTTTAAAAAATCAGGCTAATGATTTACATTAATGTTTTGCTGATGTTTCCAATATTTAAGTTAGGGATTACAAAATTTATGTTAAAATGTGAACAGTTTATATCTTTTAAATTACTTTCTATCTTACAAATTCTTGAAGCGCAATATATAAACTACCAGACAGAGCCTTAAATTTTAAATCGACACGTTTGTTGTATTATCACAAAGTAATACGCTATTGCGCTACCAGCGCATCTATGAACTGTGCCTACTGATAATAGCTTTAAGAAACTCGAAAGACCTTTAAAGTTAGCTGAAAGTTTAAGAAAAAATAAGCAGGCGTTTAATTGCATCCATTACGTTTATTCTTCAGAACACACTCCAAAACTCAAATTTAAAATCATTGCACGTTCAAAAAACAAAACAGTAATTAGGTTACAGCTAACAACAGTCATTATGTACAGTTAACAAAATCAATATCAAATAAAAGACAGGTAGACACGACAACGTTACCGACAGCTGCTTTTATGATACATCGAGCTGCGCTCACATTCTACTTGGCTTCCGATAGAGTTTAGTGCTCAATAAAAAGTGAGAAAATGCGTATTGTAACAGTGAGTTCTGGTTTAAAAAAACATACTTTTGGTATTATTGGTCTGTAAAGAAATGAGTTCGTAAAACTCCGGCTATTTTGTTATCTGGCCTGCTCTTCCAACACATTAAGATCGAGAGTGCACTGCAATTAAGAAGACAACTCATCAGACCGCATGACTCATTTTCAATCGTCTGCCCGTCCGATTCTTGTGCTCCTACGCAAACAGGTGACATCTGATCTTATTCAAGGCAGATAATATAGGCTTTGATCAAGGCAGAACAATTGTCAAAACTATGGTAACGAGGAAGAAAGTATGGATAGGAAAATACTATGACCTTGAAACGGCTTTTTTATTTACATTAGCAGTACTGTAATAATTTTGATGCATTCTATATTTTAGGTGACAACCACCCTTGCTTAATTATTATATATATATACAGTCGATTCCGGTTAATCGGACCACATCGGGACGGATCATTTTGGTCCTAATAACCGGCTGGTCCGATTACACGAACATGCCCTATGTTACAAGACGAGACGTGCTATACGTAACATGTTAAAATGTCATTATGACCTTTATTGTGCAGCACACGCGTATGGCGAACATACAAACAAGAACTACTGTTGCCTATGAACTTTATTCATTGAAAAATAATTTTACAAAAAAATTCTTCGAAAAGATCTACAAGATACTCAGCATGCGAAGCACAATAAAAAAAAGTTCTTATTAAATTCAAGTCAACGTTTGAAGAACTTACTACCGAACTGCCCGTTCTAAGAAACAAAGAGCTTGCTCATCTCCCACTGGTTCTTTTCCCTTTCCGACTTCCTGCTGTACACAGGTGACTTGTGACTTCTTTTTCATCTTCCCTGCCACGTTCTTTGGTCCGTTTAAACGGAATTTTGGTTCAAATAAGCGAATAATATTAGGCTTATGTACATAGGATTTGTTTTGTTTCTTTAAGATTCGGTCCGATTATCCGGTGGTCCAATTAACCGGATTCGACTGTATATATATATATATATATATATATATACACGCGCGCGCGCATATATATATATATATATATATATACACGCGCGCGCGCATACGAGTAGAATAGATTCTGAATAAGTAAAAAACAGAATCCAAATAATTTTTTTAAGTCAGTGGTTGGTATAAGATGATGTACAATTTGATTAGTGAGTTTTTTTCGCACAAGAGCCGCATTTGGCTAAGCTGCGCCATACAAATGGTAAAACATAAGTTCAGGAGTAAGGTATGGTGAAATAATTCTGTAAAAAAATCAGCAGAACTATTTAACAAAAGAAAATATTAAGAGCTATTTAAACTAATTTTAAAAGTTTAATAGAGAGCATATGTATTATTAGTAATCAAAATATTATTTGTAGATATACTTTACTGAAAATTATGTACAATGTAGTAGAGGGAAAAATATTTTCATGTACCGGGAAAACTAAAACTGAAGTCCATCTTTCAGAATAAAACCTAAAACTCTTGTATGCTTAAATTTGAGAAATGAACAGGAAATAAACAATACAATAAATAATAAGAGGTTTTCATTTAGTAAACAGTTCCTCCCCCTTTCAAAACATTCAACATTTGCCCAAGCCTTCCTTCTACCCCCATTAATAATGATAATTACAACAGAATGTGCTTTTATAGTAATTAAATATAATTCACAACACATTTAAAACATGTTTATTTTGTTCCACATTCAGAAGTACATATATTTAAGTCATACATTAAAAATACATACATTAAACAACAATCACAATGAAATATTTTAAATTTAGTAGTACAGATTTCTGTAAATGCATGAGTGAAAAGAAAATATATATTGAGACTTAGGGGTCGATCTTATTTTAGCCCACCTTTGGCGAATAATAAGAATTTTTTGGCGAAAGGTAAGAATTCTTTTTTTTTTTAACCTTTTAATTCAAATACTTCCGATTTGGCAAGATTTTGAAAAATTGGCGAGATTTTGAAAAAGTCGCCAGAGGTGGGCTAAAATAGGATTTTGCCAGACTTAGAGATGAAAGAATAATGTAACATGATGTTATGAAATACAGAGAATAAAATAACAGATAAGAAGGAACACACAGAGATAAAAATGAGGATCTCAGTTAAAAACTTTTTTAAATGCTCTAAAAATTTATATAAAATGTTCATTATCTGAAATATTTGATTTGATTCCTCTCTCCAGACTGATATTAAAATAACTATCCAATATTCCCGAAATTAAATACACTTGTTTAATTTCCGATTCATCCTCACAAATTTTCAGATACTCTTCACAATCATCAAAAAAAATTTCAACAATCTCCCTAACACTTGAACATATTGACTTTTTCATGCATGCAAGAACAGCATATACCCATTCACCTAATGACTCTTCCAGTCCTATAACTAAAAACCATTCACGGAGATATTTAAGCAGTGCAACCAATGTCCAATAATCGAAATGAAGAACAATGCTCAAAACTGGAGTGTGGCCAGCTATTTCTTCACTAGGTTCCAAATATGATTCACCATAAATTTCAGAACATAATTTAGAACCTAAACAAAAAGTGCACCAATCTTGTATGCTATCGGAAACGCCTAAGAGAGATTCTAGTTGCATAGGAAATCTGGTTTTCAGTGCATTCCTGCGACTATCGATTTCTATTGCACGACGAGTAAACTCATAAATAGCAGGATGCATTTCCAGTCTTTTACACATATCTTCGTCTTCCACAGGAGCTTTCGGCAATGGTTTTCTTTCTAAGCTTATCTCTGCATTTTCTAATCTTGAGATATGTATGAACTCGCTGCCATCTCGAGCTTTAGTATGTACATCAAGTTGGCGAGTGAGAGGTTCAACAAATAGAGCAGCTGGTTTATGCATCATTTCCTGAAAAACAAAAACCAATTAAATGTTTTGATATAATAGAGCGAAAAAGGAGGTGAATAGAGCTTTAAAAAAACTTTTTTTTAAAGTAAATTTGTCACATTTGAAAATCGGTTTTTCTGGAACGCTTGATATTTCTCCTCTTCTTCAAAATAACATTAATAATTTTTTTGGTTGGGGCCGATTCATTAAACATCTGAAAGTCTAGGGCGGCGAGAGGCCAATATATTAACAAATGAAGATATATATAAATTTCTGTTAAACGAATTAAAAAATCCAAACATTAAAATGAGTTTAAAATTATTATATGCTTTAGAAGAACGAATTCAAGAAAGAAGGCAAGCAGCAACTCTTTTGCCGTATTTGGAATAACCACAAAACATTTCTAGTTCAGCGAAGTCTAGTGTACTTTCTTTAGCTTCATAAACCGAATTTATTAAATTATCTCGAAAGATAGTGCCTAGAAATTTTCCAAATTCTTACGCGGGAAACGATTCTGATGAAGCAGCTACTCATCAGAGTAATGCTTTTTAAAAAGAAGCCATAGAAAAATCAATTCATAGTTTCTTGAAGACCCGGAAGAAAAAATTACAAATCCAGACACTGAAAGTTAATTTTCTTTATTTGAGACAAAGAATTAAAGAAGAACGACAGCAAAAAATTAGATTTGTTATTTGATGAAATGAAAACTATAAAACCAAGCTTAGATGCTAGGGAATGAGTATTTCTATTTCAGGTAATAATGTGTCCAAAATGAGAACAAGACTTAGCAGATATTTTATATATCACAAAATTAGTGAAAATAACATTTGAAATTTTTGAGTTTTCGTTATTTTGTGTAAGTAATATGTATATGTAACCCTTAATTATTATTTTTTATGTTTTTGCTTTTTTTAGACAAAAATTTGAATATTTTCTAAAACCTGTTTTTGTATAACCCTAGGCATGAATGATTTTATTATTATTAAAAATGAGGAAGTAGCGAGATCTTGTAATATAACAAGAACTGCACACACAGATTTGAAGTATTAGACATAAATTTAAGCTTACATATACAGTCAAGAATAATGTATACAAAAATAAAGTATTTACAAACATAAGACAAAAACATTCAAGAAAAATCAATAATATATTCTTGAAAACAATTGAATAAGTGAAGCAGAAATTTTTTTAAGGCAATGTAAGGATAGATAAATACACATTCACATACTTATTACAGATAGTTGGCATTCAATTAAAATGATTAAAAGAAGGCATTAAATTCTTTTTGTTATAACTTTTAATTCACTTATATTTATGTATTAATAGAATTGTGTACACACTAATATTTTTTTAGAGGCCAAAGAAAGTAAACTCTATTTTGATTCTCATAATAAATTTGATCTTGAACAACTATTCTGAATTGCCGTTTGCTTTTACCATTGCAGCTATGAAGGGTTTGCTCTTCCTTCAGATTTTTATATTAAGTTGCATTTATCCTTCCCACAAATCTGAAATTATATTATGATGAGTAAATTCAGGTAGGATACATAAACTCAATTTTGAATAATAAGGAAGAAGTGGAAGGAATGGGACAAGTTTCATTTTTTATTCCCCCCTACTTTATTAAAGCATTTTTCAAAAATCTAATAATAAGTTCTTTAATTTATTTTTTTAAAAATACAATAACGGACTTTTATTTGCCTGATTAAAAAACCATAAATTTTTTGTCCAACACCTCCCTTGCATGAAAGAGGAATGGAATGAGGTTTGAGAAAATTATTGTTAGTAAATAATGTATTTGATATACTTTTTATTTAATGATTCATGGTTTTGGATATGTCAAACAAGATCTGATTTTGAAATCTTCATTAATGCTATCACATATATAATTTTTTTTATTTTCCTTTATAACTATTGCCACTGATTGCAATATGTTATTATTTAATACATTTTTTTTCTTTCTTCTAAAATACTTTTTCTTTCATATTTATGACATTTTTATACATATATATATAATATAAATTTAACTCCTCTTAATTTAGAGCAACAAAGGTATTAATAAATAACTTTAATTTAGCTTTATTTTTTCATTACTTCTTATTTATTATATTGCTTACTACTTTATTATATTTACAGCAGAATTTCCTTTAACTGAAATTAAGTGGTAAGCATGATTTTTGGTCAAAAATATTTTTTAATGAAATAACACAGAATGACCTACAGTATTAATTCATACTTTACACGATATTAACCACCCAACTAGTTCGACAATCTTAATACTCTTTAAAATGGACAGTTAAATACTTTTTGATGTAATTGACAATTAAATACTTTATGTAATTTGTCTTTTAAAAGCTTGTTCATCAAAATATTTTTAAAGTTCAAATTTTGATAGTAATATAATTCACTCGTGCATTTAAAGGTCTTAAACGCATAATGTACAATATGTCTCTCTAATTATGTTAGCTGCCATAAAATTTCATTATTAAAGTGGAGATGATTAAGCTGTAGTTAATATAAAAACATACTTTTTCTGATACTATTCTTCTTTTTTCAATATCAATATAGAAAACAATCCATCAACATTTGAGTCTTATATGCGCTACAGAATATTTTTCATAATTTATATAATATCTGAAAAATTATTCAACCAAAAAATTTTCATTTCCCCTTCCTTTATAGAATAGTGATATTCCAATACTTATAAATCAGTCAGTTTTAAATATTGATTTAATTGATTTAATTTTTTCTCTTTTTATTTAAAATATTAGTGTCTGAAAAATATCTTGTTAATGTCATGGAGTAGAGGATCTAGATAAAAGCTAAACTTTCTTTATTCATTCATTAAAGCATTTATAGACTCACATTATATACTATGTAATTATTTATTTCATTTAGACCCTCTTTATAGATGCATTTCTATTATTAAAATTTTGCAAATTAGCTGTTTGGTCTTGAATTGAAAAGATATATATGTTAAACCATTATAAAATCTTAAATAAAATTGATTTATTTAACTTATAATACTGTAAACAACACAAAAAATTTTCTTTTTTGAAAAAATATTTTTCATTTCATACATACATGTGCTGAAAATTACATTAAAAAAAGTTTAATTTCCAAGAATAATTTTTTTTATTTTTGTTTTTGTCAATCTGATGGCAACATACTGATAAAAGATAATTTTTTCTTCTTTCACTTGTAACATGTGCATGCAGCTTAAGTTTTATTTTTATCCTTGAAAAATATGATTAAATTATTTTTAAAAACTAATTAAAAATAGAAATTAAATTTGTTAATTATAATATTAGTATCACTAAATAGATAATTTTTTATCTTTCTGTATGATGTAAAAATCAATTTTGTGCTATAATATTTTCGAAAATTATGGTACTCCCCCCCCCCCCCCGCCAAAATTTTGCTTAATTTTGAATTAACTCACATTCTAAATAAAAATTGCTCCGAAGTGCACATTCCCAACCCCCAACGTATATATGTGTCAAATGTGGTAGCTGTAGATCCAATGGTCTGGTTTATTATAAGTATAGATTCCTTTAACAAATGTAAAGAATAACAAAACATGTTTAGACATTCATGCTTTTAAATAAATTTTTGAAAGAGTAAAATTTCATTTAATACCTTTTTTTATGTTAATGAAAGTATTTTTTTTTTAATTGTTGTACATCAAAGCTTTATATTATTTAAAATATCAGTGTGTGTATTTTACAACATAATTCATATATTTTAATAAAATTAAGATTACCAACTTGCTATTGCATTGTAACATGCCAACAACTAATTTAATTCAGAAAAAGTAAAAAGATTAATCATTAACATATTTAAAAATGTTCTCACAAAAATTTACTGAAATGTAATCTAGCATATCTCATTCCTTCCATTGCAGAATTTTTTTTTAAATACACATCATATAAAGCATGCTATATTTAAACTTAATTTCATTGTTAATTTATAAACACTATATCTTTTGAGTTTACTATACATTTAAAATATTTTTTTTTCCAGAAATAATAAGATTGAAAAAATAAGCATTTGTATTCATTTCTGAAGCATGAAACTAATGTTTCCTGCTTTAATCAAAAACAGTATTATAGCTGGTATATCAATAAGGGTCAAAAATGAGCTATAATTTTTCTTTCCAATTGTGAAAATAGAAATAGATTCTAATTTTTAGTTCAAATATAAATGCAGCTATCCCATTCTTCTCAACATTCCACTAAGTTTTAGAAATAGCATTTCTTAAGAATGTAGTATAATATTACACACAATTTTGGGCATTAAGATTTTTTCCCTTCTTTTTCAATATATTCACATACTTTATTTCATTGAAAATCCCACCAATAAAAATTTAATTTATAAAGAAAATTTGATACATCAACAATTTTCTACTCTTACACATTCTAAATAATTATCAATAAACAAATTTCTTAATTTGTTTAATGAGGAAAAACATTAATTGGAAAGCTATACAAATGCCCCCAAGTTTATCAACTGACTTGCATTATAAATGGACATCAGATCTAAAAGACAAATTTATGACATGATTTTTGAAAGATAATTGTCAATATAGATAATAAAATCACAGTACAGATTTTGCCTTTATCTTAACTTCTAATATGAAATTGATGATAACCAAACTTGGTTTCCCCTCCACCTTATAGCCAACAGATAAAATTAACCCTTTTGCCATCCTCTCCTGTAAGCAAAAATTTCTGTTTATCCTCTGCCTTAAAAACTTCTGTTTAATTTCTGTTTTAGATAAAAATAAAAATTCAAGCAAGTAAACATTTATAAAGAGTTTTAAACATTTAAAAGCTTTAGTATGTAGCAGAATGCTTGAAAAGCATTACAGATGATGGAGAGATTAATACAACCTAATCAATCTTGAGACAAAGGATTATAGCAAAGCTGAAGTGCCAGCAATATATAATAATTATTAAAGTTTATGGGAAAAGTTGATATCAATTTATAAACAGGTCTCTGGCTAGTGACTTGATCATTTGGCAAGGCAATTTAACCAAAGCAAGAGGGGGGGGGGGTGACATATGAATTGTATGCTACTGTAACAACATAGTCAAATCTCATGTAGAAGAGTAGAATATTGTTGACTCTAGGGTCAGAATATTCTGAATTCAAGATTGTGCAATGATCTATTCCAAACGATAAACAATCAGTAAATAAGTGACTGAATGTTCCACTGTCAGATATATATCTGCTTTCAAATCAGCAGATTCCACAGCTCTTGAAGACATTTGAGAGGCTATGCCACATCTGTCAAAAGACATATCATATTGCTTAAAACTGTAGGTGGTAAGAAAGCAAGTCTAGACTGAAGGTGATGCTCTTGTGTAAATTGTAGAAGTTTTTTTTTTTTTTTTTTTTTTTTTTTAAATCATGGATAGCAGACTGATTACAGCAGAGTAATTTCTCTCATGGTAAAATAAATAAGCATTTTGTGAATTCTTACTACATTCACTAAATTTAAAATTAGTATATGCTCAAAAGAATAATACAGTTGCAGCTTACGAATCTTGAAATGTGAACGTAGAAATAAAAATGAAAGGCAGGGGGACAATTATCTCTTAAGAAAAGTATGGTACATTTTTGATAAAACAGAAACCTCTTTGCCAAGTTCTGGGCCTGAAAAACTGAATGTTCCTGAAGAAATAGTAAATTATGCACAAAAGGCATAAGAACAATGTATAAACCATATGCTTTAGAATAGTGTTATATATGCAATTGTGTTTGCAAAAAGAAATATTACTTCAATAGATTAATTTTTACACCTGTGGACGAAAGGCCAAGCCAAAATACCACTCGTGTAGTATATACTGAACAAACGCCAAATAAATAATAGCTGCAAAAGATAAATTATTATATGATGGATGTTCCTATTTATGTGTTAAATAGAACAGAGTCAACACCAGTTAAGGATGAAAGTTCTAATGAATTGTAGTTTTCTAAAGACACATTTAACATCAACACTTACACATATTTGGTATTTATTATTTTATGCAAGAATCCAAAAAAAAAAAAAAAAAAAAAAAATCAAACAGATAAAAAGTTGCCTAAAATGCTTTTTTCTTCTTCTTAGTAACTAGGGAGAAAAAGATGGCTACCAAATTTGAATAAAAATATCACAGCAAGATTATTCTGTGTTGATGTAAGATATTTCAGGGTGAAAAATATAACTGTGAAACGAAAAATAGTTTATTTTCAGCAAAAAATTCAAATCTTTATGGCCAAAATTAGCATATTGCTCCGCCAGAATTTTGGTATTTATTATAGTGAAACCTTCTAACTAATATAATAATAATAATTTAAAACAACATTTTTTCTAGTTAATGTATATTAGGTTGGAAACTATGAAACGGGCATTGAATGACAGTAAAACTAAACAGAAAACACCTGTTTCATAGTTTCCAACTTAATACTTTCATAAGAGCTGCAAAAAGTCTTTTATGCGAGACATAGCTCATGCAGAGCAAATGCTTTCCGAGTTAATGATAAAGTTCAAAAAATACATTAGAACTTGACTTTAAAATGCTTGTGGTGTCAGAAAGGAACAAAAAAGTGTTATTCTTTTTTTATTTTCCATCAAATGCACTTTTGAACTTTTCAATAATTAGACCATGTCATTTATTTTCAAACTAAGAAGTCAACCTCAGAAAAGATGTTAATTTATAATGATAGCACTATAATGTGCAGAGGTTAACATTAGAATTATATTGCTCGCTCCACAACCGAGACTTAACTTATTACAGGGGGTCAAATGGCAAAATAAGAAATTTGATACCTTTTAAAAGAATTTTATTTTGAAGAAGACAAATCAGTACTTCAAATAGATAATCAAAGGGCCATTTTCTTAGTTAAAAATCCTGAATTCCATAACAGGAAAAAAACATATTGATATCTACTACAAATTCATTCAACCATAGTATGGAAACAACAACTTGCTTGATGTTATGAACTGTAGCAGAGAAATTCAGGCTGCTGATACATTTACAAAATTTCTTGCTGAAAAAAGTTTTCAGTCTCAGGTCAATTCTACGAATTATGAAATTACACTACAGATTATTTGTTACTTAAGTGATTAATTTGTTGTTTCTGATTGTTTCTATTTAAGAAAACTATTGTAAATAACCGAAGTAACAGATTTGTTCCCTATTTTAAATCTAATAGAATAACAAGTATGTTTATTAGCTTTTACGTTAGAACAATGCTTTAAATGCTGACAGTTCAAATTATCCAATTTACAGATACACCAGTATGGAGCTCTTAATTTATTTGGTTCCTATTATTTTAAACTCCTTAATTCTTTTTTAATTCCTCAGAATATAACCAGCTTCACACATCTTGAATACTATTTATTTTAACTTGAAACTATATAGAGATATAAGAGCCTTAATAATGATTTTCCAATGCAGTGGCTGATTTAATAGTTTATATAAGTTCCCATTAAAGATATGAATAATGAAGCGATGATCAATTGAATAGGGGGATAACAAATTAAAATGATTTATAATTTTTTAAAATCATTAATTCATAAACACCATTAAAGCATCCAATTTAAGTATTTACAATTAAAATAAGATAAGGCTTACTAGCATTAAGATGCATAAAAATATTACATCATTTATGTATAAATAATCCTAAATATAAAATTAGAAGGGGGAAAAAACTCAATTTGTTTCAATAAGTATTGAAAATATAGTAAATTATAACACTTAATTTTGATAATACTATAATAAACTGGAAGGAATACATGATTTACACTCCTTAAATATATGTCATTTTCATGCACTTACCTAAAATCACGTGTCTTCTCAATTTATTCTGCCAATGTTTCACTGCAAGTTCATTTGGCTAATTTTCAATTAAGCTAAGGAACTTTTGTAGATGATCATCTATACAGGATACAATAAAATAAATGAATATAGAACAGTCTTGAGTCATCACAAATCAATAGTAATTAAAAATCCAGCTTAGCTGTTAGCTCATAAAAATGAAACCCATACGCAGAAATAAAGTTTAAGATTCATTTATTGTTTGAAAAGCTTCTTTCATTAGAATATATGTCAAAAAAGTTGATAAATTCATAATTCTTTTTCCTAATTCCTTTTCTTTTTCCGATCATATTTACAGTTTAACACATACACTCATTTTAATGGATTTAAGTTTTATAAATTAAATCAGATGTTAAAAAAGAAATTAATAAAAATTCAAACCAAGTTTTAGATTGAATTTAATTTTTCCTTAATTTTTTTTTAATACAGAAAATTGTATATCATTTACTTTTTTAAAAATCTAAGATATATTGAAATTATACTGTTAAGGATATAAAGATACAATATCACCAAAGAATTAATTAAGGAGCCATTAAACCAAATAATCAACAGATGGCTGAAGGTAAAACAGTGTTAAAAAACATTAGTGACACACCATTAGAGAAGCATAACTACAACTTTCATTTACATCCATTATATATATAGGAAGAATGTTTATACTCTTAGTTATAGTCTAAAGACTAGCAAATATCCCAAAAGTTTATTCAAGATAGCAGAAACTTTTTTTTTTATTTGCAAAATGCTCAATAATGAACTTTGAAAATGTACTGAAACTTCAGTTTTTATATTTTGTCCTTTGATGGTATTCTGAGTTTACATTAATTTCAAAGTGATAACAACATATAAAATATATCATTAGTTGCACAAACTTTACTTGAAAATCTACTGAGCTCCCCCCTCCTTTTTTACATATTTATATGTGGAAACATATTATCATCTTTGCAGAAGGACGAATATTACTCTTAGTTTGCAAAGATAAAGCACAATGAGCTACTTTACTAAATACACCAGTTCTTAAATATCCAGTTTTGTTGCCACTATATAGACAACATCACTGAACAATCGCTCATTTGGATATAATAAGTGATAATTGAAGTCTTTTCAAAATAACTGAAAATGTGTTTCAAAGAATTTAAATTTCTGACTCCAACCTCATATGCTATATACTTAATGAAAAAACAATATACCAATTTGAAAAGAAATTTCAAGATATTTTATTACCAGATACAAAACAAATATATTTGCATTGGAAATGTCTCCTCTTAAGTAAATATTTCCCAGAAGTATAAGTAATTTAAATCCAAGGACTATGCACAAAGTTGCAGACTTATTCAATTGAGGAAACTACAATGAAATCTTTGAAAGTATCACTTGCATATGCTATGTTATGTAACTCAAATGACTGAAGAGTCAGAATCTACAGTTAAAAAAAAAAATTGTTTCAACATTACATGAAAAAGAAGTTTCGAGAACATTCGGAAAGCACCCTAAAAATCTTATTAACCAAAACTGTAAAAATGGTGACTTTAAAAATGTGTCATTCCACACATAATCTAACACTTTAACACCTTACAAAAACATGTTAAACATATATGTAGTAAACATTTTTGTAATTTTAAAGCAAATCTATTTTCTGAAAATTTTAAACCGGTCGTATAATCTAACCAATCTGAGAAAGCAAAAATATCTTACATGCTTACATAATTGTTTAATTTTTTCCCGTATTTCTTACATATTAATGCATATTTATATACATTTCTAAATAATCACTATAATCTATTTTCTAGTAAAGAACAAATTTGTTTTAAATATAAAATAGATTAGTGATTATTGTTTAATCTAATCGGTGAAAATGGTCAATTTCTGAAAATTTTAAATTTAAACAATTTGAGAGAAGACAAGAATACTAAAATTTTATTCCTAAATCCATAAAATGAACCAACATGCTAAGTGCTAACAAAATTTGAAATTGTTCTTTTTATTCGTCCTTTGTTTATTTGATACGCAGTGACACTATTAGAATATCTTTTCAATGCAATCAAAACATGTTCAGTAACTTGGATGGTATTCGAACGATATTCTTAGGGCTGTTCTTTATCAAGAATATCTAAGAAAATACAATATATAAATATATATAAAAAATCAGTGTTTATTTAGTGAAAATGCAATTGATTACAATATTTAATTTCGATAATTCTATCACATTTTGTAGAGAATGTATAATTTAATTTTTCACTCCAGAAATTAACGAGCATTATTTTCAGGCAATACCCTAAAACCACTATTGTTTCTAGCTTACCTTACAATAAAAACAAATGGAGAAAGTTCCGACGCCAGCCGGTGACAAGCGTCATGGAAGATCGTTCGCGAACATAAACTGCGCATGCTCAAGCTTCGAGAATGCCAAGTTTTTTTTTTTTCCCTCCTACTTTTTTTTTCTTTCTTTTTTTTTTTTTGCATACAAGATAAGGCGCTATCGAGCCAAATGTTGTGCCATTGAAAGTTTATTTACAAAAACATGTCTTTAAATAAAACAGCCTTGATTATTATAACCAAACATTATTTATTTGTACTGTTGATGATGTCGTGTCCGTGTTTCCGCGAAAAGGGGGTGCAGTAGCTTTTGACGGCTCAGATCCCTGAGCACCCAGAGGGCAAAAGTCGGACTTCTAGCTCAAATGAAGGTGAAGCACACACATTCGCTTGTACAACCCTTTTTTACAGGGGGGCACATTCATACATCTCACACATAGAACAACCGTGCCCGAACCGGGACTCGAACCCGGGGCGCCCAGATGACGGAGAAGATACGCTACCCCTATGCTAGGAGGACGCCGGCATTTGTACAGTTAATTTTTGTATTGTTACTATTTCTATAAAATTCATTAACATGAAATTTTAGATGAAAAATTCTTCAAATGTATTTACTTAACCTTTGTCACAAATGTTTCTATTAAAGCCACCTTATTAGTTGACAATTTATCTGCAAGACCTTTTAGAAGATAACTGCATATGTTTCAACTGCTTTTCATGGCTTATAAGAACTTAAATAAATTTAATTTCTCAACTTCTGTCAGTAGTAGGGATGACGAATATTTTCAGAACGGTTATTACGTCACCAATATCAGAAAGTCACAGATACCAGTGATCAATACTTTTCATAAAAGGGTGTGATTCAAATCACACCCTTACCATGATCGTATCGTATTGTTGATATTTCAACTACAGCTCTTGCAATCACAGTAGAAAGTTACAATCGATACGATCTGTCCAATAGAAGCTCTCAAACAAGAATTCTATTATTCATAGGGATAGGGAAAGTCCCTTACACAATGATGCCTTTCTTGGAACAGACCTCCCATAAATAGGGGTGGGGCGGGCAACGGAACCTATTGATCACATGTAGACACGTTTCTCCTTTCACAAAGAGTCGTAGTTCTGAGCTGTTGCGGTCTTATCGCAAGATAATGACTATTGCTGGAAGCAATTGCGTGGCTGGTCTTATTGTACGAAAACAAGATTTCTTTCGCACTCAAGTCTCCACAGAAAGATTTTTTTTAAAAACAAGTTTTTACTGGTATTCAACACTTTGAATAAATTTCATATTTGATATCCTTAAATAGATATAAACACCATAACCACTGTTAATACTGTATTTTTCTATATTTTCATGATTGCAACCATTTGATATTCGTATAATTAAATTTTCTGTGCATGAGAATACCGTTGTACGGAATGATAGCTAGGGTTTTTTTAAAGCTTTTTTTAAATTAAAAGAGATATTTTAAATAAATTGTTAATGCTAAATTTTTCCTCGTGAATTTTTTAAAACATCTTGGTCAATACAGAAATTCATCCAAATGGGTGTGCGTGTGTGTGTGTGTGTATATATATATATATATATATATATATATATATATACATACACATACAGTGTCTCACAAAAGCGATGGGACACTTGTGCTTTACAAAAGGAAAATGTAATAAAATAAATAAATAATCATGTACAAATTTTTTGTGGGTGTATTTCATACTTAAATTTTGTAACAATTAATACATAACATACATTTTGTCAAAATATTAAAATAAATTTAATAAATTATACAGTTATTTAGAAAAGAGCAAAAAAATGGCTCACATAAGTGATGGGACACTTACTTTTCCATCAAATATTTATCCAAAAATTTTACTTTTTAAAAGGTTTTAATATTTTGTTGGATTTCCTTTTACTTTTAAAACATGATTTAATCTTCTTGGGATGGATTTGACTAATTTTTCTGTGATTTCTGGAGTGATTTTACCCCATTCTTCTTGAAGCCCCGATTTTAATTGCTGTTTTGAAGAAATGGTGTGTTTGCGAATTCTTGATTTCAATTCTTGCCAAATATGCTCTATGGGATTTAAGTCAGGAGATTGTGGAGGTGTTTTTATTATTTCAGGACAGTTATACAGCAGCCAGAGTCTAACGTTCAAAGCAGTGTGCTTGGGATCATTATCCTGGTAGAATTTAAAATCGTTATGAAGGTTCAATTTTCGTGCTGAAGATTTCAAATTTTGCTGTAAAATGTCGATATACTTGTACTGATCCATTATACTGTCAATAAAAACAAGATTACCGACTCCAGCGGACGACATACACCCCCATACCATAACTCCTCCTCCACAATGTTTTACTGTTGGCACCAAGTTCTCTTTAGGAAATTCTTTCCTGGGTTTTCTCCACACCAAGATTCTACCGTCAGAACCAAATATATTAAATTTACTCTCATCAGCAAATATAACTTTATTCCAGAAATCAGAATTCTTATTTATGTAGGATTTTGTGAATGCCAGTCTGAGTTTTCTATTCTTTTCACTTACGAAGAATTTTTTCCTGGCTACTCTACCGTGATATCCAGCAGATCGAATTACTCTTCTAATAGTCTCAGGATTAACAATTGCTCCATATAATGCTTGTAAATCAGCAGCAACTTTAGGAGCACTCATTCTTGGATTTTTTTTAATAATTCGAACGATAATTCGCTTTAATCCATTAGATAGCTTTGATGGTCGTCCAGGTCTTCTTTTATCCTGAATAATATGATTCTTTTTATATCGTTTAATGATGTTGAAAACTGTTGAATGACTCAAATTAACTGTTTTAGCAGTTTCTCTAATAGATTTTCCACGTTCAATATGCAAATTAATAATTATTTTTCGAATTTAGGGCGAAGTTTCTTTTCGTTTAGCATTCATGGCTGTACAGAGCTAAAAAACACAAAAATTCCAAAGTAATCTGGAGAGAAATACTGCAGGCGATTTTATAAATTATTGCCAATTGCTTTTGAGTAAAAATAAAATCCCAAAAAAATAATTTTTATTGCTTATTTCAGACGATTTTTGTTGCATATCTAATGGTGTCCCATCACTTATGTGAGCTAATATCTGCTCCGTTCTAAACAATTATATTTTTATTAAATTAATATTTTAATATTTTGACAAAATGTATGTTATGTAATAATTGTTACAAAATTTAAGTATGAAATACACCCACAAAAAATTTGTACATGTTTATTTATTTATTTTATTACATTTTCCTTTTGTAAAGCACAAGTGTCCCATCACTTTTGTGAGACACTGTATATATATATATATATATATATAATTTATAACAGAAAATCTAAATACTGCAGTCACGTATATATCAATACTTTTGTTTATATAACATCAATTTTATCAATAAATTGAATTGAATTTTTGATTTTTTTGTTAGGAATGTTAAAGAGACTGGTAACATTGTTAAAGTCTTTAACACCGCAAGCTCTCTTTTTTTAAAAAAGATTATCCAAGAAGATATATTTCTTAGATAAAACAATAGATTTATAAAATATTTTTTCTAAAAAAAGGAATTTCAAAGATTCTGTATTTCTTTTATAATATTTTGAAGCATTTTTTTTTTGTTGATTTGCAAATGAGAATATTCATTACAGGATAAAAAATGTGTGGATAAATGAGATAGATGTATCTTTTGTAAAGAGCAGCAGGAATTTTAATTCCATGTCTCTATGCACATTCTAATGCAAAATAATCCAGATAAATGCTTCAAAGATGCGTGGGCGATAAATTATTTTTCAATATTCAAAAATATAGCATTCATAATTATGCCTTGAAATAACAATCTGTTGTTTACTCGTATCAAATAAGGGATTATATATTACTTCACTCATATTTTGTTATTGATAGGGGTGTTACTTATGAAACGAGACTACAATTGCTCACAATGGGGCAGTAACAACCTTAAAATTTGCGGGCTCCAAACTGGAAAGCAATTTTTATCAGTACTTTATTATTATTATAATTAAAAGCAATCTAACAGTCTAATACTACCATTAATCTTTGCAATTAATGTAAAGATCAATGATAGTGTTTACCTCTCTACTTTCTCTTATGCATATGTTTATGCAGTGCAGCGGATCCGTATTTCTTTATACTGTTAAATAGAATCAAGTATGTATGAAGCACGTCTTCCTATCCTTTTAGATTGGAGCGAAAATTGGATACGTGTTTGTAATAATGATGTCAAAGCAAAGCAATTTCATGTATCCTATTTTTAAATGATTAATCAAACTCTCATGAACAGACAGACTGACGGATAATCACTCCTTTTACAAATTATATTCAAAAAATTAATACAATTATATGTTTTGATAAAATTGCAGGATATATTTAACTTATCTAGTTGCTTTTGTTTTTAGGTATCATGTTCACTTATAACCGATTCTGCAAATTTTTAGTGTATATTTAAAATTTTGACCATTAGATATGTCATCAATGATCACCAGCTCTCCGTACTTTTTTTAAAAAAAAATTTAGACATTATAAACTTACCGAAATTTATGGGGAATAAAATACTCTTGCATAATATCTTAAAAGAATTGTTTGTTCCTTTTAGCTGCATTTGAATGTTTTTAAAAATACCAATTTCATTGAATGTGAATTTAAAGTGGTGGAAATAACCGAGAGAAAAAATTGCGATAAAATGTCGATTGTTTTAAGTTTTATTAAGACTTTAAAATCATTAGAAAAGTATACAACAAACATAAATTCTGGATAAATATATTTGATATGCATTTACATTGGTACAATTCATAAGGTTTTGAGTTGTATATTTCATTACTTGAAATCATTTAAAAACGAAAATGTAATTATTTTTCAATAGAGAATAATGATTATAAACAATATTGAATTCTGATAAAACAGCTATGAGATGTTTTAGGGCCTGGGTAATTAATATCTAAATAGACAATTATGAGCCTCTAATACATTTTTTTTAGCTGTCCAACCAATTTTCTGACTAATTTTTGCTAAAAATGCCTAGAAAAAGTTAAGAAAACAATTCTCCGAGCAACGATTCGCAAAATGATGTTATCAACTGTCGGGGTTTGACGAAACAGAACAGTCGTCTCATTCTCTGTTCTTAGAATCCCTTAGACCTTGAAGTAGTGCACAATAAACGAAAGCGATAACATTTGGCTTGAATGAGCCTTAACTGTCCTACCCTTAGGGACTCTTGACCCCTCGTAAATTTGAGGGAACGCAAAAATTCGCCTCTTTTGCAGTGCTTCTCGTTTGGAAAACCGATGCGTTTTTATGACACAAGTCTCGCATCCCTGACTTCAGGTTTCACATGTAGAATGAAACCATCCAGATCTAGGATGGTAATGTGATTGAAAGAAATCTGTATGAATCTCAGGGCATCTACATAATTTTCAATAAAAAAAAAAGGCTCTCTTCAGCAGAATTTTTTAAATAATAAATTGGGCAATAATTTAATTTAACAACAAAAAAAGAGTATCATTTAAGATATTCCTGCCCTTCAAATATCCGGTTTACTCAGTGTCAATAAATGATTAATAAAAAAAATAGGAAAAAATAGATTAAAACAAAATATAATAAATAGAAAAAAAAGTTTTTTTTTTTCATTTTTTTACTACAAAAAGCTACAAATCTTTTTTTATATCTTAAGCACAAAATAAATTAAACCATTCCCGAGAACTGCCATAAAAAGCACAAAATATCGAATTATTATTTTTTTTTTTACTGGCAAATGTCTCATTGATCGGCTGAACGTTTTTCAAAGAGTTCAATCCTCCTGAATTTTGATACAATTAGTTGACGAAACTGCATATCAATGATTGATAACCGATTGCTGTCAAAAGAAAGTAATTGGTCTTGAAATCCTACAGAGAATATCTGCTGGAAACCTGAAATTGTCTCAGACCAATGATATATGTAAAGACGCTGTTATTGCAATAAAATTTACGTGATCTATCATTTTCGGTTTCACTTATAAGTTTAAATAGAGATAGAATTTTCAAGCTTATGAATTATTTCTATTACTTCGTACTGTTTATTCAAAAAATTCAAAATGAGTTTTAAAAAAAAATGAAATTTCTTTTACACAACAATGCACGGAAAAAAGTTTTGGAATTTTGCATAATAATTAATAATAATTTTGGGAGATTAAAAACAAAATAATGGCTTTGAAATTCTTTTATAAGTTTGATTCATAAGACATTTGAAATTATTTTTTGTTTATGGAATACTTTGAAGTGTTAGAAATGATGCCTTCTTAAATGATATAGGAAAAATAACTTTTTTAAATTAATTTTTCATATAGAATTAAAAAGTGAATTTTTGTATAAGAATTAAAATTTAAACTGTGAAAGCAGTAGAAAAGTATTATTTAAAGTAAAATTTTGTCCTACCACTTTCACCCCCCCCCCCCTTTTTTAAGTGTGTTAAATATGAAACAACGCAACGATTCAAAATGCTTGCTGATTGAAATCGGCATGTGGATAAAAAGTTTGCGGAAAATCAGCTGATGATTTGAGCTTGGGAGGTCCGTCCTTTATTCACCCTTCCCCTGAGTTACTGGGCCCCTTACCATCTTTTATGACTCGACTTCCGGGAAAAAACACTATCTGAAAAAAAGGATCAATATCTTTCGTTTAAATAGGCAATTACTAAACACACGTGAAGACTTCAATATGTTTTTCCCACACCAATTTTTCTGATATATGCACTTTTATTTTGTTTTCGCCTTTTCAAGTTATTGTTTTAAATAAAAAAAATTGTGACCAGAATAATCTTATTTTATTGTTAATCATATCTTAAGTTGATACTTTTTTAAGAATGTGTTAAAAACCGCTGCAGATATATTCGATTAACAAATCTTGATTATGATTATTGTAGATTTAAATTTAAAATGTTTTTAAACTATAACTTAGATTACTTAATGTAAAAAAATAAATAACAATAAAGCTAAAACTTGAATAAAGCTAAAGCTTGGTACTTGAATCATAGTCATCAATTGTACCATTTAAATAATTTGCCTTAAAATAGGAAATAAACTCATTACTAATAATGCTACCTCTATCATTCCACCTGGCAGCAAATCAAATCGCTTTTTAATCAATTGCGGATTTATTTATTTCGTACTCATAGGCAATACACAGAATGAGACCACTTTTTTCTGATAAATTGATCAATTATTTTTATATTTATTTTGTTTAAGTTGATTTTTTTATTTCATTAACTAAATAGAAATACATTTTTTTTTATTGATTTATTATGACTCTAGATTTTCCGGATTCGGATCTGCACAACAGTATTGAGACAAATTTTTTAATTACATTTATTCACTATTCACTTGTATCCAAATCATTCCCCTTTGTATATCAGAAATATTTTCGATAATTTTTACTCAATATTTATATTATAGAAATCTTATAATAGAAATAATAAGACTGACACATACGATAAATTGTTACTTATGCTAGTATTTTGTAAATTTTAGAATTTGTATTTTTTAATAACTTATTATGAAACTAGAAAAATGAAATTCTTTAATTTGACCTGTTTGTGACCTCTTCTCATCCTAGAGACACTAGGGTAGTGCCCCGCTTGACTTGTCGGAAATCTGCTACCAGTTTTAGTACTAGAACTGCAATTATAAGAATATTGGTGGGATATATCCCAAGATCAAATTTTTATTTCTGAGGGGCATTGCAGAATAAATTGGGCCCAACACTTTTTTTTACCTCTCCTTAGTGTTTGGAAAATAAAATAAAATAAAATAATATTATAATAGTCTAAATATAATATACTCAGATATTAGTATTTCTATAATATAAATATTGCGTTAATATTATCAAAAATATTTCTGATATACATAGGGGAATGATTTGGATACAAGTGAATAATGAATAAATTTAATAACTTAGAGAATCGAATAATATTAAATTTTCAAAGAAATTCTCATTTTATATATATATATATATATATATATAGTCATGTACTTAGAACCCTTACACCTGTTCTTTCCAATTCTCTCTCTGTCATAAAACCTAAAAATCAAACTTTAATCTGGAACAAAAAGCTATTAAACTTAACTAACTTAATGAAAACATGCTCCTAAAATATAGAAGAAGAAGAAATTGATTCTGACTTCAGAATTATTTTTTTCAAATGAAATGTTTTTCAAAGTTTTTTTAAAATCTTAGAGAGTTTTTATTTACTGTTTCACTGAAAAATTTAGAACACTACTATAAAAAACTGATATTCTAAATTAAAATCACAAGTAAATATTAACACCAATTCACAAGATTGAAGAGTGCTAATATATTTTTCTACATCAAATTATATCACAGAAAATAACAGTAGTGTTTAGAAATATAAAAATAAACATAAAAAAATCTCAGCAAACTTTACAAATCTGAAAAATTAGAAAAAAACAGAAACCTGCTAGATCTTCACACCAACAACAGAAGAAGAATGATAAAATATTTGCAGCAATAATGAAATCGATTTAAAATTAATAAGAGCAACAGAAGCATATTTGTAAATTATATTTAAAAAAATTTTTGAAAATTTATTAAAGACATCTATTATTATATCAACTGCATCTTAGAAAGAAAAGTTTCTGGATTGTAAAACTGAGTAAAAATATTTTTTGTCCAATGATATTTAGAAAGAATTTAAGAAAATTTTCTCGGTAAAACATTAAAATCAAGCTTTGTTTTTAATTAAAATTTCTAAAAAAAATTGCTTTCATCTGTGCATTTCAACCTTCCAAAGTACAACTGTAACAAATTTTTTACTCAACAGTGTGTTCCGTAGAAAAGCGTACTTACACAAACTTGTCATTTGCTTATAAGGAGATTAGTTAAAATAATGAAATATTTTTACTAATGATCACAATTATTTAGTACCCAAATCTAAATTAGATCGTACTGCGTTAAATTAAGCAACAAATTTTTCATTCTACAAAAATGTCAGTATTGGGGGAAATATGGTTATTATTATTATTTGTCATTACTTTGACAAGATAAAAGTAATTGGATATTATACTTTTTGTTTCCGAGAAAAACAATTAGAATTTGCAGATATCATGTTCTCAGTTAGATATTCCTCACTGTTTTATGATTCGACATAGGGAAGAGGTTTCAAATTTTAGCAGGGTTTCGGAGTAAGATTAAAGCGAACCAATGACTGAACTGATAGTTCGATATAAAAGATCCAACACTGGAAGAACTCAACAGACGAGAGGGATTTTGAAATATTTGCTTATACCGTCTTTATCCGAGTTCGTTCGCAAATTGATTTTATTATCAGTTTTAAGTTTATTTCCATCCCGTTTTTTGTGCTATTTAATTTAATTATTAGGGAATTATTCTGATATTATTTGGTTTTATCAAGATATATTCGATTTATTTTATTGTAAAATTTCTTTCGGATTAACACAAGAAGAGCACTTTTCTATAGCATTTATCACATCTATTTGGATTCCAAAGGCGATAGATAATTATACAGGCGATAGAATAGATACATTCTTTTAATGACAATGCAGTAGTAATTTTAAGCCATAGATAAATTGTGGGAAAAAAAATCAAATCCTAAGTCCTTCAATGGTAATCTTACAGAATAGTGCAGCATAAAAAAAATTATTAATGAAAAAAACAATGAATAGTTTTAATACGTTAAAAATCTAGAGATTATGAGAAGCAAACATAGTATTCGCAACATTTTAATGAATACTGTGAAGAAATGTGGTATAATAAAAATTAATATAAATGCAGAGTAATTTATGAAGATTTTAATTCATTAATGGTTATAAATAATTCAAATAATAACATTTTTTCAATACTATGAAATCAAATCAGTTCTACTTATTCTTAAAAAAGCACACACACACAGACAATTATAACAGGGAAATAAATAAATTAACTCCTACTAAATATATATACATATTTTTTATTGCTTCAAGGATTAAACATTTCTCCCTAACTTCGAGAAATAATTTTACGATTCAATATAATAAAAATGTATTAATAGAATAATATGTAATATAATGTATAAATATGTAATAATAGAAATCGAAAAAGAAAGAAAAAGATCTATTATTCTCACAAAGCGAAAATTCGACGGTGTCCTGACACTCTTTTCGGATTGCTGGGAATTAACATTCTTGCTGGGTGGAAAATCCGCTGATGGGGGAAGAGCTTAAAGGTAGTAAATTTGTTTGTGATACTTAAAAATAGTAAACAATGTATAAAAGGGAAAAAATTCAATTTTAAAAGAATTGCATTCCAGAGCAATGCATAAACATATTAGGTTATATATATATATATATATATCATAATGCTTAAAAATTGATATATGATCAATCATTCTTAGGTGAATGTACCAAAAGACATCGAAGGAATCAGTATATCCCCCCTCCTTTTTTTGTACAATACTAATGTAAAATCTACGAAAGGCAAATATGTTGCAAGTGGAATAAATAAATAAATAAAAAGAATCGCGATTTCCTTCAACATAAAACTGCAAGGGAGAGATTCCTCGTATTGACTCGCGTGGAATTAACCGACACCTTGGAAAGATAAGAATGGGTATCATTTGATCCCCTGATTCTTCTAGGAAAGGAAAGGAAATACCAGGAACATAAAATATTTTTCTCTTGTGTCCTCAGAGAATGCCCCATCTCCTTCACTGAAGCCGCAAAATCCTAACATTTCATTAATTACAAAATGTTAATTATCAAAATAAAAGCGTCTTCAAATTGCCAATTTTAAGTTAAAATAAGTGCAATACAATTATTTTTTAAAAATCTAGCATATTTCTTAATTATGTTTCATATAATTTTTTTTAAAAATTGTGTATAAGAAAGGTAGAGCAAACAGCGATATTTGTGATTCTCGAAACTATATAGTAATTGGAGTTAGAACAACTGAATATATATATTTTTTCTATATTTATAATATACATTATTATTATATTATAATTATATTTATATTATATATCATTTCGCTAATATAAATGATAATTATATAAAGTTGCAGAAATAATCTCATATTTTAAAGAAAATATATAATTTCAAAATACTCTTCAAAGAACCATAAAAGTTTTAAAGATCGTAATTTGTAAAAATATTTTACTCCCTTTCTGTATTTTGCCCTCTAACACATTAATCCGGCAGATGCTAGCATAAAACTCATTCCATTTATAAATTTCCGAAAAAAAAAATCTTGCTGTTGCTTAATATTTCAAACATAGATTTTAAAAATAATTTACAAAAATGATACTAAGTTTTGTTTATTCATTAAGAGGACAACAGTCAAGCTAAGTCTGTTAGGCACATTTATATAATTCTCATAACACAAAAACATGGTTCACAAAAATTTAAAATAAAAAATAAATAACGCCCACGATTGGTTTTTGTAAATTATTAATAATTCTTTAATAAATCCGTTGAGTTAAATATGATATTTATATTTGTTGTTTCCATGCAGATTACTGAAAATTGAAAGCTACTCTAACCAAAATGATAGATCAGTTGATAATTTAATACAGTTGCATTCAATAACAGAAAAGGAATACCACATAAGAAATTACCATCCCACAACGATGAGATTTTATTATTATCAATAAATGATAAATAGAAAGTTTTCTTCAAATATTTACTACAAAAAGATAGAAAGGTTTTTTTTTTATAAATGTATCTTATGCATGAAAAGAGTTAAAAGGCTCTTGATGTCAATCGTAATAAAACATAGCAATAAAATAAGATATTTATCTGCATCTACCCCTAGCAAAAGTTAACTCCTGAGTTCCCAAAGAATTATCTGACCCAAAAACGCATCAATCAATGTCAAAGATCCCGTAGAGAACATCTGCAGTCAGAAATAACCCCCAAAGAAATAGGAGAAAAAGGAAGGGTGTCCCCAGCAGGAGGACAATAAACATCAAACCAGATTTTCAACCCCATGCCAGCCATTCTTCCCATTCCCTTCATTGAATCGTAAAAGGGAAGGGGAGAAATCTGTGAATGGACCACGTTGTTATTCATAGAATTACAGAATCATTCGAAACCGCGTATCACTGTAATTGGTGCTATTCACAGGAAGTGTTTGTAAGAGTGAAGTAATTGCTTTTTTTGTAGTACTTGTGATTTCTTGACTTCAGTGATTTCTTGCTTGACAATATGAGTATCCGATACAGATAATTCTTGATTGCCCGTGAAGTGACCTTTCGGCATTCATTTTACAGGCGCCATCTGTTTGCAGAATATAGAACTAAAGTAAACATTTTAAGAAATGATACTTTTTACTTTCAAATTTTTTCAGAAAATACTTAAATCCAATGAATGAATTAATTAAATGTTTGTGAGAAAAAATCACGCTTAAAACTTTATCTCAAATAGATAAATTTTCAATCCTACATTACTTAATAAATGAAATATTAATTATAATTAAAAAAGATTATTTATTCTAATTAATAAATTTTAATTAAAAGTGTGATTAAAATAACAGATATTTGGAACAGATATTTAAAAATAACAATAGCAAAATTATTTGTTATTGAAAAAATCGTGGATTATGCATCTCTAGTCAGTAGCTTCTGATATTTTTATGCTTGAGGGGCATAAAAATTATTATTTTCTTCCTGCCTTGAGCAGAAACAGCTTTCTGAATGAAGCCATTTGAGCGCCTAATTCTTTTGTAAAGTAAAAAAAAAAAAAAAAAAAAAAAAAAAAAAAAAAAAACCTACGAGCACTTATTATTAATGCCTGTTTATTTAATGCGTGATTTTGTTTTTGCTAATTCATCAATAAAAATTACATTTTTTGCTATTTCTTTTTCTATAAATATGACAAGTGCAATTAAGCGTTCTGAAGCTTAAATGCACTTGAACTGCTGAACGCTTAAGCTTGACCTAGTGTAATTCTTAATTAGTTTTAATTTGCTAAAAGAGCTCTCAGCACTTGCAATGTAAGAAAAGTTTCAATACAAAAGTTCAATTAGAAATAACTCATTATAATTATTGCGTGGTATGTATTGTAATATGTCTTAAACGGTATTTACATCTATTTCATACAAAATCAAATAACGTAGCAAACAAATTTCTTGGATTGAATTTTCATCTACATCTTTGTTATAAAAATTTACAAAGTTTTTTGAACATATTTCTAACTCCTGTTTTTCTTAAAAATTTATATCAGTGACTAATTTGGAATCATAAATAATATTTGGTATACTTTTAAATCTATCTTCTATTTGTACAACAGCAGTATTAAAATAATAACACCTAAATTCCTCTACCAGATTTTTTTAATGATTTCTCTTCTGCTGATTCGGAATATAGTCTTTTCCTTTTTCGAATTAGTTTTACAGGAAAATGTTCTGAAATGTTCAAATTACGTGCTACCACTTTTGCTTCACTCAAAAATGTGTTTAATTTTGTTCTTTAATTTTGAATTTCAGTTAAAATTTTATTGACTAAATTGAAATTCGAGGCAAGAGGAATTATTTTTGTTTGAAAGAGTTTATTGATTGTGTTAATTTTGGACAATATTGCAAACCATACTATTAAACATAAAATAAATAGCATTTCTTGTATTGCATCTAATAAACTTTTATCTTCGGATACCGCTGTATTATCGTTACTTACATCAATCAATTCTTCTAGGGCATTACAAGTTTGTTCACACAGCTTTAACCGAATCTACTTTGGCTTCCCAACGGGTGTCACATAATAGTTTAAGAGTAATGTTAAAGTACTTTTGTCGAATTTCTCATCTTTTTGTAGATGCGGAAATTAAGCAATATAAACATTACAATGTTCCTAAAATTTTTTTACAATATACACTGCTGGAAGCGGCATTACAAATTAATAAATTAAAAGAGAGTGATAAGCAAGGCACATAAATTGCATGCGGGTTTAAAGAACGTATTTTAGACTGTGTACACCTTTATATTTCCTTTTCAAGCAGTTATTGTTGTCGCATGCTTGTCCTCTACAATTCAAAATATCTCAAAGTTCATTTAATCTTTCCAATAGAGTCTTTTCTAGTCCTTCACCAGTCAGATCAGTTACTTCAACAAACTCTATAAATGACTCATTTATAGTTAATCTTTTTTCTTAAATATTCACATATCTGTTAATAATTGAAGTTTGTTCCTTATGGGAAATATCAGGAGTTCAATCTATTTGAATACTATAGTACATGGCTGATTTTATATTGTGTTTAATTTTGTTAAGGACTTCATTCCCTAATTCAGAAATTATTTATTCGTGTGATCTATGTGCTGTATGATGCACATTTCTATTTTTAGAATTTATTATTTTGTTTGACGGCGTCCTGGCACAGGGGTAGCGTGTCTTCCCCGTGATCTGGGAGTCCCGGTTCGGGTATGGCTGTTACTCTGTGTTCTGTCTGTGAGGGGTGTGAATGTGCCCCCCAGTAAAAAGAAGTTGTGCAAGCGAATGTGTGTGTCATCTTCATCTGAGCTACAAGTCAGACTTCTGCCCTCTGGGTGCTCAGGGGTCTTTACCTATCGATTCTTTACATTTTATTGTTTCTTAAAATGTAGAAAAGCTGAGTTTTTATTCCTCCATGTCAATATTATATTCATTTACATAATGAATCAAGATTGACTTTTTTCTAAGTGCATGGAGGAAATAAAACGTCGATGTAGTTTGTAAACAGCTGACGCAAGCCCACGTTTTGATCTCTGATATCTTAGGTTTCGTGCATTATTGAATTTTCTATTGCAATCCTCACAAAAATTCTTTTTTCGGACGAATTTTCAGAACATAACTCTTTAAATTCTGCTGACTAGCATATTGCTTTTTACACTCCAAACATTCAAAATTGGCATATAATTGGAATTCACATTAAGTACTAATAAAATGCCTTACTTTTAAAATCACTTTTGTTATCGTCATTTCAGCAATGTGATTTGGCCTTGAAAAGGGCCGTTGGTTTGAAAATTCCTGAAAATACATTTAAAAAAAACGAAACTGAATTAAAACGATAATAATAATAATAAAAAAGGTCAACATAAAAAGAATTTCAAAAGTGAAAAATAAGGTAAACTTAAAAATAAATTGGTGCGTTTGCTGCTCCGGAAGGCTATCTTTTATTATGCGCAGTTTTGCCGATTTAAATCTAGACTAAAAAATTACACAGCATAAAAAAATAAACTTTTGGACTTTAAAACGGTGTAAAATTCCTTTTTTTTTTGTGCGTATATTTTTGGAAGTTTTCGAGAAAAAAAATTGTGTATTTTAACATTTAGCGTATGTGTGTGTATCACCTTATTTCCTTATTAATTAAAATTTCCAAAAAAGAAAAATAGCTTCAAAGTGCATCACATTCCAACTTTTCAAAATGTATGTAGGGCAAATTTGGTAACTCTATGTGAAACATATATTAACTCAAATAACTGTAACTCTATGTCTGACATATAAAGAGGCAGCATACACGAATACTTATGCACAATACTTGCACTTATGCACAAGCTCAATCACTCATTCATCTTTATTATAAACTAGACGCCTTTGGCGACCAGCTGGTTCGCTAAGAGTAATGGGGTCTAAGATTTTCAATTAAATACTTATGTGCCTTGCTCTCTTTATAATTTCTCTGCCAGATATACTTAAACTTCGAAAGTCACGTAACACTGATTCACTAAATTAATGATATAGATGTTGCAAACGATCATAGAAACCTTTGTCTTGTATTTCTTTTTTAGAAAACATAACATTTAATATTTATTTAATTTCATCCAATCACGTGGTGAATGTTACATTTTTTTTTTCGATTTAATTTGCAGTCATAGTTAATTTATTTTTTAATTTGAACTTCTGTCAGTATGATTTCAACAGTTTAATAAAAGCTATTTTTTTCATTTTGCTCGTTCATTATCTATTTTAGAAAATGTCACATATTATATTTCTTTTATTTTATCCAGTCACGTGCTAAAAGTTGCATTTCTTTAGATTTAATTTGTAATGATAGTTTTTTTTTTTAGTTTGAACTTCCGTTAATAGGATGGCAACATGCTGATAAAACTTAATTTTTCCCCCTTGACGTGCTCGTGCAGATTAAATTTTATTGTTTTGTCCGAAATATATTGTTGTAAAACATGGTTAAAATATTTCTTTAAAAATTCGTTAAAAATAGGAGCTTAAGTTATACATTAAAACACTGATACCATTAGAAAGTTAATTTTTTAATCTTTAAATTGATGTAAAAATCATGTTTGTGCGATAATATTTTCGGAAGTTATAGCGGAAAATCGTCTAAATTTCGCTTAAATTTTAATTAATTCAAATTCTAATTAAAAATTCGAAAAAAAGGGCTCCGAGGTGCAAATTCCCAACCTCCAAGGTATACATGTACCAAATTTGGTAGCTGTAGGTCCAACGGTCTGGTCTGTAGAGCACCAACACACGCACACACACATTGAGCTTTATTATAAGTATAGATAGATAAAATCAAGCAATTAATCTTGATATCGAATTCTTTGATTTTCAGAAGAAATATTTCCAATATATTGCTAAAAATTTGAATATGGAAGTTGTTCTAAATGCTTTCATAACTATTATTTGATTATAGTTTTCTCTGCTATAGGCACTGTTATTCGCAGGTATTACTAATTCATTATGTGAAGTTCGAATAATCTCATTTTCCCTCACCTTCACTAAACAGACGTAAGACATAAAGCTAAGAACTGAAGGCAATTGGCGAAGAATGTTTGCAGTTTCTCTGTAAGATGAAAAGCAACAGAACTTTGATGGTCTGAATGGTTTGAAACATTAGTTCATTAAAATAAAATCATGGAATCTAATAGTTAAGTGTGTTAAAACTGTGATATAAGATCTCATGAATGTTTATCGGAATAATTATTTCAGAAGAATTAGACAAAAAAATTAAAGAAATCGTTTGTTAATTAATATATAATCCAATTACAATCATAGTGCAATTTAGCCAGAATATTGCCTCTATGCAAATGATTTTCACAGATAGCTAATTGCAATTGAATTAATCGATTTATCTTTATCGTCTAGGAAAACTATCGATTTAAATCTGAAATCAATGAGTTTCTATATGATACAGATACACCAGAACTCTTACCTGATAGTATATTAGATTCTTTTTAACACATCAACCAAACGAAAGTGCATAAAAAATAAAATGCGTTTTTCTTTTTATTATATATATATATATATATATATATATATATATATATTTGTCTAAAATGCAGATGTAACCAAAATTTATCCCATTCAAAAGCTATTAATATTTATATTTTCATGACAGATAATTAAAAAAATTTAAGTCAAAACGATTAATTTTTTTATGATGGATTAATTTACAAACTTCAGTGTTACATAATTAAGTTGCATAGCAGAAATCTCATTACATAAACTTCAAAAATATTTGCTTATCATTAAAATTTATTATTGCATTCACAATACTTAAAAAAATGCAGATTTTATTAAAAATAATTTTGGAAATAAACTGCTTTTAAATGACAGATAAGAAAATATTTCAGATACAATTCAGGATAAATCTTTTAAAAATAATATAATTAATTGTTAATTTCTTCAAAGCTATTTTAATTGGTTTATTATGATATCGTTACCAATTAGTTTTTAAAATTTAATGTCATCCTTAAATTAATTTTTAAAAATTGAGAGATATTGGGGAAAGTTTCCGAATATGGAACATTATATCACTGTAAATTAAACTGTTGTACAATTTAAAACAGTTGCACACATTTTCAACTCTGTAAATGTGGTTTGTGAAAACATTTTTAGAGAGAGCGGGATGTGGTTAGTATTAAAGAGCAGATGTTTATGTTTAAGTAGCATCAAATAAACGTTTTAGCCAAAATGATCTTAAGTTGTTTTAAAGTTAGTTGCAAAATATATTATTGCATTCTTAGAGAAGGAACTTATTTCATACGATTTATTATGATAATTTTATTCATATAATTTAAATATGCTTCAGATATTACATTTGTTATTATTGTACGAAAATTATACTAACTTCGTGTAACTTATGAGAAACAAAAGGAGGAGAAATGATATAGTACATGTTGCTGTTGTTTTCAATGGCACTTGTCATTGACAAGCCCGCTGACTCTGTCAGTAATTTTAAGCCTAAATTAGCGTCCCTTGTTTTTCAGTAGTGCCATCTAAAGTCAAGAGGACGACTTAGCTACTTCATACTTCTCATTTGCTTGAACAACCCCTTTTTACAGGGGGAAACATTCACAGATAGAACACAGAATAATAACCATGCCCGAATCGGGACTCCCAGAACAGTAGGAAGACACACCACCACTAAGACAGGGCGCCGGCTTATAGTACATGAAATCTACACTCGTGTTTAAAGTTGTAATATTTGTAGTAATATTTCTTCTTTAAAAATTAAAAATAAGTAATTATTTATTCATATCTTCAATTTTTAAAAAGGCGTTTTTACATTTGCATTTCATTCTCAGTTTTAATTTTAAAATTTTCTAGAACAATTTTTCTTATTGATTATATTGTTTTTGAAAGTAATTCGGCTGTTTTCTTAGTTTATTCAATAAATTCAAGAAAAAACAAAAACAATAAATAAAGCAAAACTTCTTTATTTTTATGAAAATTATTTTATTTCTGTTTGAAATAGCACAAAAGGAAAATAAATATATAAAAAATAAAACTTTCCAAAAGACTTTTGGAATTAAAACAGTCATTAACCCTCGTGAATGAAATAGAGCTGAATGAAGATTTAAGCAAAGATCTTCAATTTAAAATATATAACTGTACACAGGTAAGACAGCTACAAATGATTATATTTTTCGACTGTAGGAATTATGAAACTTCTTGATACATACAAAAACTATAATAAATTTTTAAAAATTAAATAATAAAAAAAACCCGAACAGAAAATTGTTATTAAAGAATTAAAAAACCCCCTGTTAGATTCAATAGAAAATTACATATCTTCATTTCAATAGTTACAAGGTAAAAAAGATACATTCCAGAAATTAAAATAAACATAGAAACTCTAGAAACGAAGCAAATGCAAATTTCCTCATATTTAAATAAAGATTATTGGACCAAGTTATTTCAGCTCGTTACTATATCATCTCCTTAGCTTCCTTTTAAAGGTATTTGAAATCTTAAAAAATGCAAAGTGAGTATCAAATCACCAAATAGCTTTCTTCCTACTCTTAAGGGTATATTTCATTATTTTGTAGTCACTACTAGAGATTACATTATCGGATCAAAAATCCAATACCTTTATTTGGTATTTTTTAGATCTTAATACCGGCGTTAGAAATTTTAGAAAAAAGAAAGAAAACACAGGTGTTTCATGTTTTATTTGTCAATTTTATTACAGAATGCAAATACCACTAGAAATAATTTGTAAATAAATTATTTAAATTATAACAGTTTATGAAGAATCGCAAAAAAGTAAATGAACATCTTATTTATTAAATCACAAAAAAGTGTAAAGCCCGTAGTATTGTTAAAATTTTTTGAAATGTGATATTGAAAACAAACTGTTATTAAGCCTGGAATGTAATTTTGTGCAAAAATTACCAGCTGTCGAAATTCTCTTTAGTCATCTACACATTTCGTCAACTTTTGGAATCAACTTCAACTTCAACTTTCGTCAACTTGGAATATACTTTTTCCAAGTATTTATGTCTAAATACCTCATCTTCAAATAAATCGATTCCCCGTCGGATTTTTTTTTAGATATAGCTGATTTCTGTATGTTACTTTGGTTTGTTAATTTTTTTTTTGCTAATTCTAATATTTGCTCAAGAGCAAATTTCTTTTCACTATCGACATCAGTGGTATCATAATCTTCGATAACGTACCAAGTTCTTCTGAATGTGGATAGGCTGGTGGATAAAAATTTTTAAGAACATTTACTATAAACGTGATCAGATTTGAATTTGCCAGTCTCTTTTTCCTTTTCATTTTTTAAAATCGTTATAATTATGTAAAGACCGTAAGACATTTTATAAACTAATAACAAACGCACCAATTTAAAAAATACCGAAATACAGGGTGTCTATAAAAGAACTCCGGGGTTTTAAAAATTCATATCTCACTAACTATAAAAGATAGCAAAATTTTGTCGATTTCTCTGAAAAGAGTAGCTCAAAAAGTTTTAGTCATACGAATTGGGAATGTTTGCATCAACTGTTGGCGGCGCTGCAGGGCGTTGCCCTTGAAATGATGGTGACTCCGCAACAAAAGGCTCAATGTGTTATTTGGCTCATAGAAACGAAGTCTGTAGTTACCGTACAAAGAAACTTTCGACGTAATTATGGTGTTAACACGCCTTCTGACAAAACCATTCGTCAATGGTTCAGTGCATTTAAGGAAACAGGAAGTGTTTTGAAGCAAAAGTCGCCGGGTAGGCCGAGTGTGTCTCAAGAGAAAGTGGACAGAATCCTAGCTTCATGCCTTCGAAGCCCTAAGAAATCGTTGACAAGACGCAACCTGGAGTTGGGGTTACCAAGATCAACTGTCGGTAAGGTACTTCATAAAAGACTACGTTTAACTGCTTACAAGATTCAACTTGTACACCACATCAAACCAGCAGACAAGGTTAAGAGATAGGACTTTGCTGTTTCAATGCTAGATAAAATTGATCTTGTGTATGCAGAGAAAATTCGTGATGTTCAACATCTCAGGGAACGAATAGTCAATTGTGTGGCAACCGTCCCCCCCCAGACATGCTCGCCAGGACATGGGAAGAGGTAGAATACCGTTTAGACGTCTGCCGTGCCACTAACGGGGCTCATATAGAACTTTACTAAGTGTTAAAAAAAACTTGAAAATGTAAGCTTTTCTGTCATGTATAAAACATGTATGTATGTTTTTTATTTCATTAAATATTTTGCCTCAAAACCCCGGAGTTCTTTTATAGACACCCTGTATTACGCACTTTCTTCACAGCTACAATCTTATTTTTACAGATACAAATATCAGACTACGAATCCTGCGCATGTACAGTCTCTCTCCGAGTTGTAATAGGATAGTTTTGACCCTCCTCCTTAGATGATTCGCATATTTTATCACTTATCTTGATTGTACAGTGCAACTTTTTATTCACAGCATAATTAATTTCGCTGATTATGGAGGCAACCCCCCCGTATAATATTATATTGTTTTGGCGTATATATAATATTATATATAAAGGAGACAATTTAAAAAAATTCTTGTAAATAACAAATAAACGGTATTTAAACTTGTAAAAAATGGTATTACAAAACTGCACAAATGTCTCAAAATACGGGTATTCGGTATTCCGGTACATCGGTATTGCAATCCATATTCACTAATTATAATGTTAGCGTGAATTACATGCATATTGCGATATGAGAATTGACCTTTAATGAAAGCTAGCTAATAATAATTGAAATTGAATTAAATAATTTCTTTTTATTTGGTTTTCTAATTTTTTAATTGTGGAAGTTTCGATTCACGCATTTGATTTCTACTTAAGCTTAAAATTACCCTTCCCTCCGATTTTATTTCTGCTCGAAATAAATCAGATATATCATTAATCTTTCTGCTGTTTCCTGATTGGCAGCTAGTTCAAAACAGAATTTTAGGTTGGCCAATGTGAAAATATTTTTAATAGTAAATTCTAATTATAAACAAAGTAACTCACAAATTTGATGATTCTAGATTCAAATATCTTTTTGTAAAATAATGTTTTGAAAAAATCTATTATCATATATGATAATAAATTTTTTCACTTCATATAGTTTTACAGTTAATATATCAGTCTACATGTATGTATAACCTTATTAAAACGTCTGTAGCATCGAAAAGAAACTGAAATACCTTCAAAATTGAAGCTCTCATTCTGACATTTGATATTTGTTATCTTTTACGGTTTTATTTTGTCTTAAGAATTATGATGAGAAATTAGTCCAGAAAGTCAGCAATATTAAGTTTGTCAACACTGCTGAAAAATGTAAATGAAAAATTTCCTATCTAAAAATCTGATTTCCATTTCTCATTTTAGGGTTTAAAGTAAAAAGAGCAATGATTTAACAATCAAAAACTATTACTCAGTATCTATTGATAATAATTTCAAGTTCAGATCTGAGCATTAAAGTTAGTTCTTTATAGCCTGGCAATCTAGGCCTGCCATCTGGCGGGTGCTATGTACCCTGGCCCCACTACTGAGGTGGGTCCCGAGCGCGATTAAGAATTAAAAGTGTTCTGAACAATAATAATGTTACACATACTATAAGTCAATAAGCTTGTTTTCTGCTGGCTGGCTGAGCATCCATTGCCGTCTTTATTAGGCAAAGATCGCAGCGATTATCTATAAAAAGGCGGGAAAAGTTCATTCATGAATAAGGATGTCCCCTTCAGATATACAAAGCCAGAATGGCGAGACGCCCAGAAGTCGAATCTGAGGATGGTTCAAATGCACTTGCAAATCATCAGCTATCTACTTTTGTCTATATCTAATGTAATAATTTTTATGAGTTCATCTGTGAGCGTCTGTGTATATTAATTTGTTCAAACAAAAAATAAAATAACGATAAATTAAGCGATCAAATCGTAGTAATGCACTCTGTATTGCTTCTTTACTGGTCAAGACCGGAATGAAAAGAATTAAGGTAGAAATTTAAATGGAGCAGCGGACGGATTTTGGCAATATGCCCTTACGGTATGTAATATATAGTCTAGTGTAAATGTGCAAAATATTATTAATATAAAGTAAGTAGATTTATAATAACTTACTTCATATGCTAAGAAATAGCGTATTGTATAACACTTAGTGTACCGTTAGATATAAACCTCTATAATATATATATATTCTATAAACGGCTTAACACCGTTAGATATAACCATTTCCATGCCAAAGAAATATTCTTCTGGGTGTCAAAAAAGAAAATTATTAGAAAAGGAAAAAGTAGAAAAGCTAAACTCCAAGAAGTCACAAGTAGATCTGTTTTCTTTGTTATGAAGTAATACTGGCGAAGAAATTTCTTCGACTTCTGAATTTACAATTCAAAATTTAACTGGAGAAGAAAGTTCCTCGTAAACTACACAGTCTTGCATCAAAAAAGTTGAAACGATGAAATCTGTTGAAAAACCGTATGCTTGGACAAATATCATCAAATGAGAAAATAATGAGGAAAAATGATAATAACAAATTTGATCAAGCGAGTAAAAATGATACTTGTTTATGGCCAAATATTATAACTAATAAATTTAGTATTTTTAGTGTTAAAATCGGACTTGTAAACATAATGGAGTTTTTGCTACAAATGCTGAAGGTAGATAATTTTCCACTATATACTAATTTTTAAAAATGCCAAATGGTAAAACCCAACTTTGCAACTTTTTAATTTATTCAAAAAAGCAAGACTGTATTTTGTTTTTGATCTTTATTTTTTTCCAAAAGAAGAGGAAATGACCAAACTTCAAGATTAATAAGTGGCTTTGATAACTGGAGAAAATTGTTAACTGTAATCTTAGATCATGAACGCTCTAGTTGTCATTTAAATTCGTTTGTAGCTTGGAAAGAATTACTATAACGACTAAATGTATGTTCGATAATTGATAAAACAAATCCTAATTAATATAAGGAAGAGGCATGACGGGATTTGATTTTAAATAAAAGGGATGTAAATAACGCTCAACACGTATTGCAATATGTATTAATTAATAATGATAGTGATTTATTTATAAACTGTGTTACGATTTTTATTTACATTGCCAGTCTCTATAATAAATGCTAAGCCTCCTTTCAGCAAATTAAAATTAATAAAGGATTATTTCCGGTCAAGCATATGAGTATACTGCTTAAACTCTCTTGTTGTACTAAGTATTGAAAAGGAAATCGGAAAAATTATAATGTTTCCGAAGTAATTAATAGCAAAAAACAAAATCACGCATTAAATAAATATGCAAATGTTCATATTTCTTTCTTTCTTTTGCTTTGCAAAAAATTTAGAGCTCTAAATGTTTTTTTTTTTTTTTTTTTTTTTTTTTTTTGCATCTGGGCTTTATCAGAGAGAAGGCCGGCGCTGGTGATAATGTATTGGAGGTATCGGTTTATTAATCAAAGTATACTATTTATTGTATTCACGTTGCACTAAAATATTCCCAGATGGCAGCACGATTCATTAATAAAAATTATATGAATAATTTCAATTAATTTATCTGTACGAAATAAATAATTTCAAGAATAATATATTGCCAATCAGTTTTATCTTAATATAATTTATGTATATTATAATTTGAATTTCAGAAGAGCAGAAGAAAGTTTAAACCCTCAATACAATTCATTCTTGATTTCGTGTCACCAAAAAATGCAAAATTTATCTTCAATTAACTGTAGTAACTTTAAACGATGGAGAAATATCAAAGGTGGAAAAATAAAATTGAAAGAGGAGAAACAGTTCCATGATCTAAATAAAATATTTTTTAAAATCAATTTTAAAAGATGAGCTTGACTTTATAATAATACTAGCTAAAAACTCTTATTAAAATTTCTTTTTCGAAAAAGATAGGATGTGATTCGAACTCACCAATTAATTTTGAGTAAATAATTTTAGAATAGAATACTCCGTAATATTATACTGTGTTATAGAAAACTCCATACTGTGTTCTAGGAAGAAAACCGTATCAATGAAGCACATTAATATGGTAAATAGTTATAACAACACATTACCAAAATAAAGAAAAATTGCATCCAACATGTTTGTGTAAATTTTCAAAAACATAAACTGAAAAAAATATATTTACTCTTATTTTAAAAACATGAATTTGGCTTTATTTCATCTACATCAACTCCAGTTATCCCTCAGCTTTTGATTTTTCTGAAACGTTGTATAATTAGTCATAAACTCAGAAAAGGAAACTACGTTTAAACGGTTCAACCGAATAAAGTGAAGTAATTTAAGTATTTATAAATTATTTTAAATGAAACTTTCTAATATTTTTTGATTAATATTCGACCGCAACAACTGACAATTTCAAGTACGGAAACTTTCAATTTTGATATATAGATTTGAAAAAAAACGCAAAAAGTCCATACATATAAATTTTTGTAAATACTAAAAAATTAAATTGGGGATATTTGGAAGCGATTTTTTAAATAAGTAATTAGTTAAATTTTGTTTGAAAGTTGGATTGTTGAAATCAAAATAATTAAATATTAGAAATAAGAAATAATTATTATTTGAACATTTTTTAAAAAGAAAAAAAAGTTGCTCTTAATTTGGATAAGTGTATAAGTTATTTTTTTATCCCTTATGTATACAATAAAATGCCTCTAAGAGTAGATTCTGGCTGGTTTTTAATATCTAGAATTAGAGAAAGAGAGAGAGAAAAAGAATTTTAAATCTGTGCGTATTTTTATTTATTTATCAATAAATGTGAATAGATAATTGATGAAACATACCAATGATATTTAATAACACAAATTACAAATAATTATTCACATAAAATTTAACATTTACTCTATAATAAGAAAACGAAGATAACACAAGATAACAATTCTATAATTTGAAAACCGAATAAAACATAATGTGACAGTTCTATAATAAGGAACCGAAATTAACATAAAATAATTATCTATAGTAAGAAACCGAAGACAATGAATGTTGATAATTTCATAGTAAGAAACCGAAAAAAAACATAAGGTAACAATTCTATTGCAAGAAACCGAAGATAAAATAAGATGACAGTTCTATAAAAAGAAAAAAAAAAGACAACATAAGATGGCAATTCTATAATAGAATCTATAATGAGAGAGTAATGAGATAACAATTTTATAATAAGAAACCGAAAATAACACAAGATGGCAATTCTATAATAAGAAAGTAAAGGCAACATAAGATGATAAAATAATAAGAAACAGAAGATAACGTAAAATGAAAATAATATAATAAGAGTCCAAATTATATTATTAAAAGTTATTCCATTCTTTAATCCATTCTTTATATATCAATGTACCTTTCAAAATATCAGCTAATTTCTCCTGTAACCGCTTCATATGTTCAGCTGACAATAAATTCTTACCATCGCCGACAATACCCTTTCTGAAATAATTGACAGTATTCGCAGCATTCCCAGATTTATATTCAGGATTGTTATGCGGGAGCTCCAATTTGAGGTTCTTCTTCATATGATCAAAGCTTGTGTTCTTCGCAATCCTATTCAGAAGTGCTTCATCATAATATAGATTTTGATAATACTCCTCGCCAAGAAACTTGGCAATTCTCAGTATTCCTTTCTTTGGGTTGGCGTGAAGTTTCTCGTACGATATCAAGAGTAAGTTATCATCATCTTTATGATTCAGGTATGACAGAACATGTTCGAAATAGTTTTCATATTCTATATTTCCTGAGAGAAATCCTTCGAAAAATTCTTCAAAATTCAACTTTTCCTCGCGCACATTTTCCATGAAGTGGAAGTAGCTCACGAAAGTGTCTCCTGGATTTCTGTAGATATATAGGACTTTGGAATTCGGGTTCTTTTTCACCATATCATACCTATAATGATGCTTGTATATTCTCACACCTTCCAAGCGTTCGATGACTTCAGGTCCTACCATTTCCATGAATGTTGTTCTATGAAGATCGGTGAAAGGTGGGAAATAATCTCCTTTGGAAGTTATTTGCAGCAAGATATACTGGAGCCAAGTTGCTCCAGTTTTAGGATAAGAAGCTATAATGATGTCGCCATTTTTCGGAATGTATTCAATTGTACCTTCGATGTTCTTTTTCTGAAACCAAGGAACTTTTGGAAAATGGATTCCTTTGATTACTTGAAATCTTGACATTCTTGATCTAGAAAAGAAAAACTGTTGTGGAAAATTAGAGATTTTATGTCATGAAAACTGGATGGGGACACACACATACACTCTGCTTTACAAAATTAAAACTTTAACTAGAATTGATTTTTTGATGTGCACAGATAAGTAAAGAATTCTAATTGTTATCACAGAATTTATTTAATATATTAAACTTGGCGATCATATTGCAGGAGACAAACACAGGTAAATGCCTGTTGCATTTAGAAAAAAAATCATAGAAGAGAGAGAAGAAAGTAATAATTACCCGCATCTTTATTATGAAAATTACCCAAGTTTTAAGAATTTCAGAGAAAGTATGTATATTGATTGGATATTAGAAGGCCATTCCTTCATGGGGAAGTTATATGCCCCTCATCCATGTTTAATCTAATACCTTGTAGGTTACAAACATTATATAAAAAATGAGCCATATGTGAAGTTGTTGCTAAGTAATAAGGATTTTATGAAGTATCAACAATATGCCTATCTCAGCTAATGTGTTTATTATAGGCATATTATAATAACTTAACAGTTCATAATTTTAATACAGCTCACACCAATTGCTTCAGCGAATCATCTATAATGCATTTTTGGGACGAAAAGCATTTCTGACCCTCTATATGTCATTCTGAACAGCTCATTTTAATTAAAGAATACATCTTTTACGTATTGGATATCATTTGAAATTAAAGAAATGACAATTAAGTTCCATTTGTTCTTAAGTGTAACTTAAGCCTGTTTCTTTTAACAACGAGTGTTACTTAGATTTACTGTTGGACTAATTGAAATAAGTTGAGTTCAAATGAATTGTTTAAAAAAATTTTGAAACATTAGACAGTTACTTTTTTTCAAGACTATACATTCTAAGAAAATATGACAGAACCAGTAAAAGATGTTAACATAATATCAAAATTTAGAATCAGTTGACATAAATTACGTTTAAGTATTTATTATAAGCCTAAAATGCTAATTAAATAAAGATGAAATAAATATATTGAGTAATTTATAATGAAAATAAAACTAATATGTAAAAAAGTCTTGGGATCATGTAAGACTTTAAGATTAAACAACTAAATTTAAGATCATTATGCTTATAGCCGAGTTTTATAAATTATAACAATTAAAGTCATCCAAGTACATTTACATTTTACTATAAACCTTTGTTATTACCATAATGACCAAAAAACAAATTCAAACTTTAGTTTTAAAAACAAAAAAAAATTCACACTTTATTTTATGAGAGACGAAGTTCAGTTTAAATAATAAGTTCTAAAATGGCCGTTAAATAATTTTTAAAATTAAATATGACTATGGCAGATAGAATATTGAAACCCTCACCGTCTAGACATGACAGATTTTTGAACTCTCACAATCCGGAAAACTTCCGATTATAAAGAATCACAGATATGTTGTGTGTTGTTTCTTATGACACTTGCCATTGGCAAGCCCAATGTTACAAAGACAGCGATAAGATGCGTTTCTTGTTCTAGTAGGGCCAATACGACTTTACCACTCACACATTGCTCATTCGCTAGAACAACCCCTTTTTACAGGAGGGCTCATTCACACACCTCACAGATAGAACAGAGGAGGAACAACCATGTCCTAACCAAGCAGGGAAGAAGCAGGGAGAAGCCTAGATCATGGACAGTTACATGCTAATATATGCAACAGTTAGTGAATTTGGAAATTTCCACTACAAAAATTCTTCTTTATTAAGCGATAGAAACTGAAAGGTAAGTGATATCGTTGGGGGCAATTGGTTGCTATTACTTTGTACCTTAAAAAACTATAGAAATTTCTAATCTTGGATGATTCTAATTGCTTTAAGTCAGTGTTTCTCAACCTTTTAGTATTCACGGCCCAATTTTCAATCATAATTTTCATCACGCCCCCCCCCCCCGCTCCCCACAGCATACAATAAAATTTATACAATAATAATGTATTTTGAGTGTTTTGCAGCTAAACCTACTCTGCAACCTTAATTTTAAACTTTAGAAATTTCCAAGAATACGGACATTTATTGACATTTTGCAACACCGATCCTCAGCATTGAGAAAACAAGAATCCTATGCCTTTTTATTGCTCTTGCTTCCAGCCATGTCGGGCATTCGCATGGTTTCGCGAGAAGTTTCGATCTGTCTGGAATTTGGTCAGCTTAAACGTTAAGTTAGGAACGTGCGCAGATGTGAACAAACGTTTTCTCAAAGGAAGAAGGAGAAAGTTCTATGACACCAATTTCAATTCCAGACAATCTTATTCGAGTCGATCCTTCCATTGCTATTGAATTTATTCTGAATGTGTATGTTATATATATTTTCGTGTACATTAAAAGCTCCTTATTCGTGGGGTATATGTTCCATAAATATGCCGTGAATACAGAAACCGTTAATACGGAATGGTAATTTATACCGGATTATAGGGGATACGTTCCTAGGTGACAAAATAAAAAAAATAAAAAATATATATAAAAATCAACTTAATTGAAGTTTTTGAACATTTTGATTTATTATCTTAAGGCTTAGGCAATGATTTGATAATTTTGTAATTTTCTCTTGCTTGGTAGTTTTTAAAAGCTCCTTCCATTCAGACTGATATGCAGCAGTCGCATAAGCAATTGGCCTCTTATAAATAAAACTTCGTTCCATAGACGAATCAATGTTCATAAAAAAATCGCAAAGCTCATTTGCCAGTCTTAAACCTTCACTAAGATTTTTCAAATAAAATGTCACGTTTCCAGTGCTTGTGGAAGCCTCTTCTTCAATGGGATGTCAATTTAACATTTCCTCCAAGTCAGTTTCAGTCAAATCTTCATCTTGCTATTCAAGCAATTCCTAAATGTCACTTGATTCTATCTGTTCAAATCCATCTCGTCCTATTCCATTCGCGATTTCGGCTATGTTTGCAGTCAAAGTTTGAATTTGAACAGATTCATTTTCCGCAGTCAAAGCAGGCCACAGTTTTTTCCAGCATGACTTCAATGTGTGTGGCTTCAGTTATTCCAATGATTCATTTATGTTTACGATGCATTTTGCTGTGTCAAATTTCTTCCAGTATTCCATAAAATTCATACAGGATTACATTCCATATTATCCAATATGATTTTGAAGGTTCGTCTAATGTAACAGAGCTTAAAGGCCTGGATTATTCCCTGGTCCATAGGTTGAAGTAAAGCCGTCGTGTTGGGTGGTAAAAATGCCACTTTTATATTTGGATGCATAGTTTCAAGTTCACGAGGATGACCTGGTGCATTGTCCGAAAATAGAAGTGCTTTAAAGTCTAAATTCTGTTTTTTAAAATAAATGTCAACTTCAGAAACAAAACAAATCCGGAACCAGTCAAAGAAAATAGCGCTTGTAACCCACGCTTTCTTATTAGCGCGTCAAAACACTGTCAGGTTGTCCTTGTTTAGATTTTTTAAAGCCCGAGGATTAAGCGATCTGTAAAGCATCAGTGGCTTAATGACCCAATCTCCAGATGCTTTAGAACATAGCAGCAGTATAACTCTATCCTTTGCTGCCTTAAATCCAGGAACAGGCTTTTCGCTTTTAGAAATGAATTTTTTGTTTGGCATTCTCTTCCAAAACAGTGCAGTTTCGTCTGCATTAAATATTTGCTCAGGTTTGTATCCCCCATCAGCTACTAGCTTTGCAAATTTTTCTGGATATTATTCTGCTGCAGTAGTGTCTGCAGGCGCTGCTTCTCCAACGATTTTAATGTTATGCAATGATTGTCTTACCTTAAATTTATTGAACCAACCTTCCGATGCTTGAAATCCTCCATCTGTACATTCACCACTACAGATACCATCAGGTTCATTAAAATGAGCGTAAAGACGCTTTGCCTTCTCCCGGACCATTGGACTACTCAGGGGCACCCTTTTTTGGTTGCGGTTTTCGATCCATAATGACAACGCCATTTCCATTTTTTCTATTGCTGGATCACGAACAATTTTCGCTGACAGTGAAGTTGAAGCTACAGATGACCTTTCTTTATCTTCGGATTTTTTTATCGATCGTACAGTCGATTCGTTGACATTGAATGAGCGTAATATGGATGCACATGACTCTCCAAGACGTAAACGATTAAGCATTTCTGTTTTCACTTTAAGCAGTAACACGGATTTTTTTCGTGTCGAAACTCGTTTCTCATTTTTTTTAGTTGACATTATAAATTCGAAAAAGAGTGGAAGAGACTTGTTACTCGATCACAATTTTTGTAATGTACGTGAAAAACGAAAAAATAAAACACGCAAAGCGGCTTTTACCGTAGAGCGGAACAGCAGCATTAAAAAATATTTTTGATTCATCTGGCCAGACGGGAGTGGCGCCAATGAAGAAGCAAAAAAAATGACTTTAGTTTTTCATCATTATTATTATTGCCTGTCTATTCATTTTTCTTACTCATGTTTCCGGTGGATTATTGTATTCAATTGAGTCATCGATTCTGTATTCGTATAATTAGCTCAAGTTTTTAATCGTTGCAGCATTATACAAAAGTGTAATAAGATCTATTTTACTTTTTTTTACTAGTCCATTTGACAGTATTTACCAAGGATATTGAGTTAGATATTTATTGGAATCCTTTTATTATTGTGTATGTACTCATTAGATCCGCGAATAGAGGAATTGGGTCGTATTTTTTTAATCCGCGAATAGTGAAATCGCGGATAAGGAGCTTTTACTGTAATGGCAATTCATCATATTAAATATTACCGGTAGCAGACTTATGCAGAATCATGGATAGATTGTTAAGCGGACGTAAGCGAGCATTAGACGATAGACAAGCATCAACAAGTAAACAGACGAGCGTGGTTCCGAAAATAAAATTAAGAAAATATTCTCAAGAATACTTAAATTTTGGGTTCACTAGTACTGAAGTAAAAGGAAGAAGAAATGCCCCTGTGTATCATTTGCTCAAAAATGTTGGCAGCAGACAGCATGAAACCTAATAAACTTAAACGACATTTGGAAACGCTTCATAGTGAGAACGTAAACAAACCCAGAGAATTCTTCGAATTAAAATTAAAATCATATGAAAAGCAAAAATCATTGTTTAAAAAAACTTTGTCTGTGAAGGAAAAAGCTTGAATTGCCTCTTACAAAGTTTCATATAAAATAGCCAGATGCAAAAAGTCTCACACCATTGATGAAGAGCTTATTTTGCCAGCCGCAATTGAGATTGTAGAAATTATGTTTGGAGATAATTTTGCAAAACAATTGCAGTCTATACCTCTTTCAAATGATACTGTTGTCCATCGAATTGCTGATATAGCTGAAAATATAGAGTGTCAGCTTTTGTCGAAGTTACGTGACAAATTGTTTTCAATACAACTCGATGAGGCAACAGATAGTAATAAAGATGCTCATTTCATTGCCTATGTTAAATTTTGTGATGATTTGTCAGAAGTAGAAGAATTACTTTTCTGCAAACCAATAGAAATCAAAGCAACAGCACTCTCATTATTTGCTATCTTAAATGATTTTATGAACGAGGCAAACATAGAATGGAAAAATTGTGTCGGAATATGCACCGATGGTGCTCGTTCTATGTCCGGAAGATTCCAAAGTATTCAAGCACTTGTGAAACAAAAGTCACCACAGTGCGTCTGGACACATTGCATGATCCACAGAGAAGCTTTGGCTTCCAAAGAAATGAGTCCTGGTTTGAATATTGTGTTAACTACGGTTGTAACCCTAGTAAATTATATAAAAATGAGACCCCTGAAATCAATAATCTTTTCCGCACTTTGTTAAGACATGGGCGCAGTACATTCAGCGTTATTATTTTATTGCGAGGCAAGATGGTTATCACGAGGGAAATTTTTGCAACGTGTTTATGAATTAAGAGAAGAAATTGCCGTTTTCCTAGAAGAGGAAAACAGACCGGAAGCTGAGAATTTTCGCGATAGTTTATTTGTGATGAAATTGAGCTACATGGTCGTCATATTCGAGAAATTAAATAACTTGAATCTTCAACTGCAAGGAGCAAATACACATATATTGGATACGAGTGATAAAGTTAATGCTTTTTGTAGAAAATTGGAATTGTGGAGCAGAAATTTAAAGCAAGAAAACTTAACAATGTTTGCAAATTTGAATGATTGTATTAAAACTTACAAGGCTCAAGAACAACATATAAAAGTTATTTTTGTAACCATTGAAAATCATTTAGCAATGCTAGCAAAGAATTTTAAAAAGTACTTTCTTGCTGACGACAAACTGATATCAAGTTACAAGTGGGTGAGGGATCCATTTCAAAATACTCCAGAAGGACTCTCAATTGAAGAGGAAGAAACCTTCATAGACTTCACAGCAAACGGCGAAACCAAAAGACAATTTAGTAAAAATAACTCTTTGAATTTTGGGCAGGAGTGGATGATGAATTTTCTGCACTAAAAACAAGGGCATTTCGTATTCTACTAACATCTTACCTTTGCGAAACTGGATTTTCTGCTGTGGCTTCTTTGAAGACAAAATATAGATCTCAGCTAATTATAAAAAAAGAACTGAGAGTGTCTATTTCTAATATTAAACCCTCCTTCGAAAAACTTTGTTCTACAAGACAGGCCCAAGGAAGTCATTAATAATTATTAAATATGTTTTTAATTTAGTAAGTTGTTTTAATTTAATAAGTTAATTATTAAATATGTCGAAATGTATTTTGTTTTGTATGTGTGTGTGTGTGTTCTTTCCTTTCAGTAACTTAATCAATTTTTTTAAATAACATTTTCTCTTGGATATGCTCGCGCCCCCCCATTAGTGTGCTCGCGCCCCCCTAGGGGGGCGCGCCCCACAGGTTGAGAATCACTGCTTTAAGTATATTTGACATTATTAAAAAAAAGAAAGATAAGTTAAGCGGTGAATCTGTTACTACTTGTAAGTGCTTCTCTTTTTGTGGCAGGATGTCTTTCGAATGTGCAGCTGGATGAATTATTTCAAAGGGATTAAAAGAGGCATTGATAAAAATTGGGTACTTTCTAAACAAACCAGAAAAAGGTGCGAATTAAAATTGATTTAATCAATTCATCCAAAAATTATTTAATCGACTTACTGGATTTCTAGCTTTTGCCATTATTTAAGTGGGGAAACTGTATATATCGATGTTTTAAACGATAACTTATTTGTTACAAAAACTATTCGAATCAAACCCAAAATCAACATATTTCTATGAATTGATATATCATAAATACACAAGAAAGCATTACCTGCTGAATTCCTTTTAAGGCTGCAAACAAGAAACAAAAATACCAATAGAGTATTCTGATTTTTAAATTATATATATATATATAGATATAGATATATATAAATTGCTGATCTCATAAAAATGATAACTCTAACTTATCGAGAAGGGATAAAAAGTTACCTTTTCACGAGGAATAATTTAAGATATTTAAATTAAGAACCCCTCTTTTGTTGAAGGTTAAAGTTATAAACAGAATTTAACAAGGACATAAAATTCGAGACCTTATAATAAGCATTAAAAATGCTTACATAGCATGAAAATAGTTATTTAATTCACAAATATTAAAAAAAAGTTCTATATTCATTAAAAATAATTTCTGAAAATTCGTTTTAAACAATAATAAGTTTGTTTAAATAAAAAATTGACACGTATGTCAATTTAATCTATAGTATAGTTATAATAACGTCCCATTTCGAAGCAACATGGAATTATTTTGGGATAGACATCATAACTTTCGATCGTAGTCAGAAAACAAGTGTGAAATCTGATTTGGTACCCCATCTCCGAATTTCCGTACTGTACCATCGAAAAGGTGAACAAATATTTTAGCATCGAAACTGAAGCAGCGACTACAGTGTTGTAACAAAAAATTCGACAAATAAAACGCAAATCACATATAATTGTATGTAACTCGCAATCGACTCCTCCATGTAAAAATGTTTTAATTTAATGAATTATGAAGACGATTAATCTTTAAGGAATCTCATTTGAGCTTTCAGAAATTCGACTGAATAACAAGCAGTCAACGTCTTGCTTTTTTCTTTTCTTTTTGAGCTGTCGCATTTGCATGTACACGGTTGAACAGAAATATATACTATCTTTCCTTTTTGATTTAGTGGAAATTTGATAAAATATTACATTTTTCTTGTAAAGACCACATATGAATTTTCATAGCTTTAATTTGCTTAATATTCACTCAATGTTTATAAATCGGTTGAAAACCAAAGTCTGATATCTTTGTTTTAAGCAAAAAGTACCAGATGAAGTCAAATGAATTTCCATTTGTGAATCAACATTTATATCTGTTATTTCAAGTCGTGGACTCACTTTTCGATTGATATGATTAACATATTGTTGAAATCTGTTTAAGACAAAGTTCTGAAATTTTTACTATAAACAAAGAGTACCAGATGTTTCGATTGAGTTTTCCTTTGTGAATTAGTTTTTATTTCTATAATTTAAAATACTTTAATTATTTCTATAGTTTAAAAATGAGTATTATTTTGATTTGATTAAAATATAATTTTATGTGATCTTGAAATATTATTAAAATCTATTACCAAAGTGTTATATCTTGATTATAAACAAAAAGTACACCTCAGATTAATGAATTTCTTATCTGATTAAGAGTCGCTTCAACCTAAAAATAAAATTTCCTCCTTTAAAATAAAGATTGTTAAATTAAATGGTTTAAAATGTCATTATGTAATTAATTTCTTACTCATGAAATAAAATTGTACCTAAAAACATTAAAATCAATGCATTTCATTCATAATAAAATCTTCTGAGTGTTATTAAAATGTCTACAGCAGGATCAACGACAGGATGATTCGAAAAAGATTTTGAAAAACAACGACAACGAAGGGTTTACATTTCTTCATATAAAATCATTTTGTTTGGAATTTAAAAATGACTGTTCATGTTAAATATCAGTCTGAATCACGTTTGGTCAATTTTTTGGACACTCAATAATATAAAAAGAAAGAAATGCATATTTTGTTATTAACAATTTGAGAATTACTTAATATGTGATCCTTAATGAATTTTTTTTGCACATTTCTAAGCGAATAAAATTAGTTATATCTCAAGAATTACTGCGAATTTTATTATACATTTACAAAAAGACATACCGGATTAAAAAAGTCTAAATTTTCGTAAAAGGAAAATTCAGAAATTATGATTAATTAATGATGTTAATTAATTAGCTTAGTTAGATTTTCGATGTATATAAATTTTCCTTCTCGAACGATTTCCATCGATATCTATATTGAGAAGGTGTGAAAATAAATAACAAAACTACAGAGATACCCCGTTATTTTTGTTGGCAGTTATTATATAAGCAATGGATGGGAACTGATCGAATCTTTAAGATTCGGTTTGATGAGATTTTTAATTTAAAAGGTAAAAAACAAACCATTCTACTTAATAAATATAAGTATAAATGATATTTAAATTATGAAAGGCCATGATTTTTTTAAATAAAATTTTGGATGGAAAATAACTTTTTCCCAAATCTGTTGTCTGTACAAGTACTATACCCAGGAATTGTGTATAGAGCAAAACTGGCTCCATTGTTAATTGCCCAATTGCCATCTAAAGCTAAGCCGAAGAATTCAAAATGATATCTTATAGTGCAATGGTGAGTCAGAACAGTTTATTTAGAGTTAAAGATTAAGCGAAATGTTTTTAAAAGTAAGCATAGGATTGTGTTTATGTTAATCTTATTAAAAATATAATACATTGTAAAAAAACACATTTGTTTTGGAAAAAGATTTATTTAGTTTTGCAGAAAATAACCAAGATATTTTTTAAAAATAAAGGCAATTTCAGATAAAGGTTGATATGCTCACTTTCTATAAATATTTTCTCTATTATTTGCCACATCGTAATTTTGCAAACTGCTAATAAGATCTGAAATATTAGAATTATTTTCCATGCATATGCCGAATCATCAAATGGCATTTTCTTAAATGACGAATTAAGGCCTTGTTCCACTTTCCAAAATGTTGTTTTTTTACCATTTTCATACGTCTCTGTTATCACACGAATGCAAATAATGTAAAAATGTGTAGTCAGATATTAGTTGGCCTTGATGATATTGAGTGCCAGTTCATTCTCTAACGAAACTCTCGATATTAATTTATAAAGTACAATCTACTTGCACTTACTTATAATACCATATTAGTAGTATGTTTGGCTATGTAATAATTAGCTATCGAATGATAATAATTACCTTGCAGTATTAGCAGAGATTCACACTAATAGCTACGTAGAGGATTTTATGACATCAATTTCCTCGCGATTGCAACTACTCTAAAAAAAAAACAAGTAAAATTAAATTCCCAATAAAAAGTGAATTTGCTTAAACATTATTAGTTCAGAAAATTATATATGATTTTATAATAGCGACAAAACAGAATTTTTTGATGATTCTCACGATGACAGATATCTGTTGGTTGAATTCAGAATTTCTTATTTCCTAAAAAAGCTTGAACAAACGATGAATTTTTGCTGAAATATTAACTTACTTTTTTATTATTTAATCTTATTTTTATGTTTTTAGTCATATTTTACCCTTTAACGGGGATATTGATAGGAACTATTCGTTATATATTAAGATTTAGTGATAATCTTCTGATGCACTTGACACTGCATGGTTATTTATAATTTTTTCATTTAAAGAAATGTTATAGACTTAAATATATAAAAGACATCTTTTTGGTATGCATTTTCTTTCATTAAGCCATTGCATATTCTTTATTTAGGTTTTTTTGAGAGACATTTTCATTCTTCATTCAAGAAATTGTTTGGTATATTCATTAAAGTTTAAAAATAAAGCAGCATTTTTTAACAGCATTAATTGAAAATACAGTTAATTAGAAATTGAGCTGTATATATTCAACAGTGTAAATAAACTACTAAATAATTACAATATGCAGATAAAGAATTTAACTTTTTTTACTTTCACTTTTAAAAATTTGTTTCCGAAAATACTTGTTATTAATCTTAAGACTGGAATTTAAACATTTTAACTTAAAATCATGAAAAGAAATTAACAGGTGTGAATTAATGAGCCAAAAGATAATTTATGGCTGCATATTTATTTTATTTTATTTCAAAATTTCAATACAGAAGGTTTAAGATACTGAAGGAAAGATTTATTGGATAATTTTTATTTAAATTATTTCCATTACCATGATTTTTCATATAAAATACAATTATTTTATATATAAAATTTCGGATTTACTTTCTTATGTTTTTTTCAAATGTTTTTCTAATGTCTAACCTCTTTATTTTTACAAAGATGTGAAAATAAATTCTTCAGTAACTTATTTTCTATTGAATTTTTTTTAATCTGTTGTATCTTTCTTACTGTACGTCAGTTGCATTTGGTAATTAGTTCATTCAACATTTTTTTATTTACATTTTAACAATTTAGTTAATGAACGAAACTTAAATCGTTTAAGTTATTTGAAATACTCTTTTTTTCATACTTTTTCATCAATAATTTGGAATTAAAATTATTTGAAGAAATAATATTTGAAATTAGTTTTGTCCTACCATGATTTCTGAAGAAATTAATAGCGAAAAATAGCAAAAAAGGCAACTATGTAATTTGTCTAGATAATTAAAATTTGAAAAAAAGGTTACAGTTTCTACTGTCCTACATTTGAACCAAATTTGGTATTTGGTTCAAATGATTATTAAGTAAACTGCCATAAATCAGACAAAATTTCCAGCTTCAATAGCATTAAAAATAAAGACAAAATTAACTTTTAGTGGTGGACACATTTTTAGAAGATTATGGCTTTACTTTTAAACTTAAGTAATTTCAATATATTAATGTTAATTAAACAGTTAATGGGTAATTTGACAAAACATCATGATAATTACAACTTAAAATATAATAGTATATGGTAATAAATAGAGAAAATTACAGAGCACAGTATTAATCTGTTTTATTCTTTAATGGAAAGTTTACTTATTTATATACATGTTTCCAAAGAAGAAAGTTAAATATAATTAGGTAAATCAAATAAATAAAGAAGAATAGGAAGTCTTTTCAGATTGATTTAAATAATAATTCATTTATGGTAAGAGTCTAATCCTTAAACCAGTCTTGAAGTACTTCTGAATCTTTCATAACCTCAGTTGCAACTTCCCGAAGACGCGCCAATTTATCTGGAGATAAAGAATTCTTTCCATCCCCAACGACACCCTTTCTGAAGAAATTAAATTCCTTTTCAGATCCCTCAGGAATATTCTCCTTCTTTTTTCTATGAGGAAGATCGACATCGACATTCTTTTTCATGTAATCGAAACTGGTGCGTTCTATAATTTTTTCTAAAAGCAATTCATCCGTGGAAAGACTTTTATGGTATTCTTCGCCAAGAAATTTTGCTATTCGTAGGATACCCTCTTTGGGATTAGCATGAAGTTTTTCGTATGATATCAGCAACAGATTGTCATCATTTTTGTGATCCAAAAAAGACATGACATGCTCAAAATATCTTCCATATTCTATATTTCCAGTAACAAATCCTTCGAAAATCTCATCTAAATCCATCTTTTTCTCCCACACTCCTTGAATGAAATGGTAAAAACTTATAAATGTATCTGCAGGATTTCTGTAGATGTAGAGGACTTTAGCTTTTGGATTCTTTTTCACCATATCATATCTATAATGGTGCTTGTACATTCTCAAGCCTGTCAGGTTGTCGATGGCCTCTGGTCCAGTCACTTCCATGAAAGGTGACACTTTCTCGAGAACATCTTTAAAGGATGGATAAGATTCACCTTTTGAAACTATCTGTAGTACGATGTATTGGAGCCAAGTTGTTCCTGTCTTTGGATATGATGCTATGATGATGTCACCATCTCTTGGGGGATAATCCAAGGTCTTCTCTATGTTTTCTTTCTTAAAAAAGCCAATACTTGGAAAAGGGACTCCTCGGATTATCTGGAGTCTAGACATTTTGGAATTTCAGATTTCTGGAATGGAGTATTAGCAGCATGATTAATTACAGGGAAAACATTTTACTTGCATAAATTTGGGAAATGAAGGAAAAAAACAATCAAGATGAGTCTAGAGTATTAAAATATCTGGATACCATTAAATCATAAGAGTACTGTTATCTTTTCCTTTTATTACATACATTTGTTAAAGATAACAGTATTCTTATCATTCAAAGAACATTTGACTAATTTTTTTATTTCTGTTATTCTCAGTTATTAATAATGATAATTGAATTTGGAAATAAATTCAGCTTTTAAATCTTTTTTTTCTATTAAAAGAGAGAGGCTATTCGGAGTTTTCCTAAAAAATAAATATGTTTTCACTTATTATAAAGATAATCGATCTCTGTGTTTATGTACCAATATTTGTATTTCATCCATTAAAAGAGTAAATATTCCTTTTCAGATGTAGGGTTTTCGCACAAAATATTAAAAAATGTAAATACTGAGTCTTTCAAATGTTAAATATGAATTATTAAGTAGTAGGATTATTATTTCTATTTTGAGTGTTAAATTAAATACCTTGACTTGTAACATTGAAAACATAAAATGGTGCTTAATTTTCGATTGCGTTGCACAACGTAATCGAAAATTGCCATCATTTTTTTATTTTGTCGAAATAAATTTCCTTCAAATAAGTCGAATAATAATGTGCAGGAAAATTAGTTCATTTAAATCTTTTTTTTTTTCTAAATAATAATGGCTGCTTGCTTTTATTTTCAAACCTGTTAATAAAGATAAAACAGATTTTTTTAAACGATTCAAATTGACAAATTATAATTTATAAATCAAAAGATGTTTGTAAGTTTGAAATTATTTTAACGGTAAAGGTCTCGATACATTAAAAGGGAAAATGTTAATTTTTTATTTATGTTTACACAACATAGTACGAATTTTTTAAGGGAATAAAATTGTATCTAAAATGTAATTTCATATTTGGCTTTTTATCTAATCAAATTACTTTCCATACTTCCGAATAAAATATAATAGATATTATAATTATATACATTTTTCATTCATTTAAAACCTTTCTATCATGAAAAAATTCCTTAGAAAAACTTATTTTTTATTTATTTATTGCTTTTGTAAGCTCTCTCGAAATATCAAGATAAAATCCTATATTTATCATTCATTTTTATGACATTGATTATATGATTATTTTTACATACGAAATCATATACTTATTTTTATTATACATATATAATATTATTTTTCAATTTAATAATTTCATAAACTAAAGACAATCTAATCATAAAAGATTTGACAATATACATTTGTGATAGTTAGATTAAACCATTGTATTTTGTAATAACTAGACAAAATAACAGTGCATAGAATTCATTTATTTGATTATTAGGTACATTTAGGTAAATTTATTATAAAAACGCCAAAAAAGATCAAACATTAAAATTTTTTGGTAAAAAAAGTGAAATAAGAGAAACTTTTTATATTTTTTAAAAAAATAA